>CM076575.1:247402971-247807080 GCA_034641835.2 Pinus albicaulis | reverse complement strand
ATCTAAAAATGGAATGTACTTGTTTAAGGGTGCAAGGTATCCATTTTCCTTAGTTTCAAATGTGAGCTATACACTCCAAGTGACTTCTGAAAATGTGAGAACAAACTATTTCCTATACAGAGATGGACTGTAGGGGCATTCATCGGACATGTCACTGAAGAGAGGGATGAGAGGCCGTGTGAGGCTAACACTGCTCCATAAGACTCAAAGAAATAATGAAGTAACACGTAGAAGTCTTTGACATACACATACTTGAAGTTTGATGTCTTGCGGAATAAGACAAATAACTTTCTGCAGCTGAGAAGGTGATTATGTGTGTATGCAAGTTATGTATATTTGCTGTTTAACACTTTATATCCGTTTTTTTTAGCATATCATCTTCAGCAAATAAAGACATCAAAATGATAAAGCAGTTCACCCCCCCCCTGGGCTACATCTGCTGGACCAAGCCTCTCAAACTAGGCTTGTCCTCTTGTATTAAAAATGCTACAAAGGCTAATACAAGAATATGAGTGTCTCAAAAGGCATATCTGACTGTAAATACAGAATCAGAAGATAGGAATTAGCTAAACATGCTCTTTCCCAAACACTAAACAATGAAATTGTACCTGATACAGTACTTTCCCCAATTGGCCCTGGTGGCCCTTTAGACTTGCATGGAGAATTTCGAGGTGAAGATGACCTCAATTGGTTCTAAAACTCTTCCCATTAGACTCGAAGGTCGAAAATAGGGTAATAGGCTTTTGAATACCAAAAATGGATGAACATAGCCCCCAACAAATTCCAAAGATCAAAATGGCCCCCGTGGCCCCGAAGCTTGCCCGTTTTCAAATGCTGAGAAGAATTCTCAAAATGAAAAAAGAGTCAGATTAGATTGATCTCGTAATGCTGTAATAGTCAGAATGACCTTCGGTCGTGATTCATCGAAGCCGCACAATGCTCAACCTGTTGCCCAACTGATTTGGCCCTAATGGCTCCTGAAACTTCCACGAAGCAAAATCACCTGAAAACGACCTCAGATGGCTGTGAAACCTGTGCCCATGGCTTCAGATGGTCGAAGAGACCCAAAATAAAAAAAAAATCACTCCAAAAGGATCTCCCATGTGAAAGATATGGCATATTTACTAACTGCCAGTGTGGCCTAAACAAGCTCCACTAAATGTGGAGACACTGCCAGTTAACTGAACTAAACTGGCACATCCGCCTAATTTGGGGGAACGGGCGCTAAATTGGCGGCAGCATTAAATGTTGCAGTTAACAAACTCCGCGTTCACATGCGCAATAAGCGCTAACCGTTAACTGTTGAACGTTGCAACATTAAACCATATCTTATTTAGAATTTGAGTTGAACATATATCAAGTCATAAGCTTATGGTATAGTGGTAAAGCGTGGTGGTAGTAGCTGTGAGGTCATGGTTTCAAAACCTGCTGAGGCCAAATAAACTTTTAACCCGCCATTTCCATCGTGATCTGGGGCCACGTGTGCCTCCGGCTCCGCCACGCAAGGTACTTCTTCATTGGTCCAAAATTCATACGCTCAACTCAACAACGAATTGTAAATCACATCATTACAAGATCTGCCATTCACGTAGAATATTTTGTGGAATATTCTCAAAATATTTTGAATAATATTCCCAGAATATTCTTTTTTTAATATTTTCCAATTTCTAAAGTCAAACTGGCCCTTTTTTTACTGAAATTGAAGAACTTCAAAGTTGAATAACTTCTTCATACAATGTCGGTTTTCAGTGCCGTTCATGGCATTGGGATCGTATCGCCGAGGCCTATCCCATCGCTCAGGTTCCAAATCAATTTGAGAACTTTCATTTTTGAGCTTTTTCCCAAGCTCAGATTTGAGCTCCTGATCACACCTCCCAAATGAGAGGCTTTTGGTCCCCAAAAGCTTACTGAATCTCTGATCTGAACTGTACAGCACTTGAGGAATAGAAATATCCTCTTCCAGTCAGCCAAAAGAGCATACTGATGCCAAAAATGTCCTTCCTTGCTAACTGTCGTCATGGCGACTTTTTGCTGCATACGCCAAGTACTTGTCGAATCCCGACCAAGTTCTTTCGCTAGACAAATCTGAAATTGCAGGAACCAGCAATGAAACTTGCTGATATATGAGCTGAAATATTCTCCTGAACATGTGGGCTTGCCAACTGTCACGATGCCCATCCATGGCACCTCCGCTCCAGAAGAATAGCTGCCTCCCAAATGAGAAGGCTTTTACAAAGATGAAACACTTCATCATTTCTCCTCTTTACAATCTTGGAGATCAAATTAACTTTTTCCAAGTCAATATTACATTACATGCATGGTTAAAAACAAAGTAATCAACCCTTCAAGTTAATCACACATTCATGTTTAAAATACAAGGAAATCATCATGATCATTGTGCTCATGCATCTCATTCTCATGCATGCAGTTTATCCTTCAACTTTCTCTTAAGTACAATCATAAGTACAAGATCCTCAATCACATGTACATGTACTTTCAAAGCTGAAATGAATATAACTTTCGCTACGATAGAGTGAGTCTCATACTCAGCTTTTCCATCCTGCAACTTGCATTCCCTTAACAAAGAAAATGCATTCAATCAAAAGACATGCAAATTTAATTGGATAAGAATTCTAACCATTTCTTACCAATCCATTTCAAAGGCGCTTCCTTTAACTGCACATCGATATCAGCATGTGTATCATCCTGACACATATCAATGATGGAAACTTCCTTCCCATTCCTGCCATACTCTTTCTCCCATTTCTTCAACTTTTGTGGAAGCATTGTTGGATTCAGAGTCCAACACCTTTCAACAGTATGTCCTTGCTTATGGCAATAAGTGCAACACATGTTCATCTTCTTGACCGCATGATTTGCATTTTTCATTGGAACTTTAGCTTCTTGCCTCCTTTCCTTCAAAAGTTTCCTATATGTTGCCATTCTTTTCCAACATCTAGAAACACTATGGTTAAACAAACCACAAAAAGAACATGCAATTCTTTTCCAATGCTTGTGTGGAAATTTTCCATGCTTTACATGATCAAAGGAAATATGATTGAAATCAGATTTATACCTTTCTCTTTCACCTTCATTACTTTCATGAGGAGGTGAATCGAAAGAAGAAGAAGCTCCCTTTGGAACACTATCAATCCCATTAATGGTTTTAGAGCTTTCACCACTCCCTTGTTCAAGTGCATGCTGATGCACACCTTCTTCCTTCATGGCTGCTTTGGAACTTTCTCCATAAGATTGTCCATAGCCAAGACCCAAATTCTTAGGCCTTACCTCAACCATTATTGGTTCAACTATACCCTGTGCATGTTTTCCCAATCCTTTTCCTTCATATCCCATTTTGGACATCAACTTGGACCCTATGCCTCTGGTATGTTTCTCAAAATAACCAGCATAAACATTCTTATAAGAAATTGAAGACAAACTAGAATTGTTTACCTCTTCTTCAAGCTGATACTTGGCTAAGGCTTCTTTGGCAACAAGGAGTTGTGTCTCCAACTCATGCATCCTTTCCAGCTTCATGTTTGCAATACGAAGTTGGCCTTCCATTTCCTGCAATTGGTCAGAAAGCAACTGCTTCTCTTCCCTCATGAAATTCAACTGCTCTTGAAGTCTAGAGCTCTTTCTTTCATCCTCATACATTTCTCTCACCATATTCACCATGATGAAAAATTCTTGCTTCAAGCCTTCATCAAAAAATCTTGTGAAGGAGGACGATTTTGAGAACTCACTTATGGAAGTTGTCATTATAAAAATGAACAAAAGAGCTTCAGCAAACTCAAACAACAAGTAGTTTGCAGAATAATAAAGCAGTCAATCTTCAACACTGCTTAAGACACCTTTCAAGCTACACAATCAAGCTAGTGATGTCAGTCAAGCAAACCTAGTGCTCCGATACTATCTGATCTGAAAATGGAATGTACTTGTTTAAGGGTGCAAGGTATCCATTTCCCATAATTTCAAATGTGAGCTATACACTCCAAGTGACCTCTGAAAATGTGAAAACTTCTTATTTCTTATACAGAGATAGACTGTAGGGGCATTCGCCGGACATGTCACCTCTAAAGAGAGGATGAGTTCCAGAGGCTACCTGGCCCTCTACAGGCTCTGCCTAAAGAAATAATGAAGTTAACACTTAGAAGTCTTTGACATACACATACTTGAAGTTTGATGTCTTGCGGAATAAGACTAATAACTTTATGCAGCTGAGTAGGTGATTATGTGTGTATGCAAGTTATGTATATTTGATGTTTAACACTTTATATCAGTTTTTTTTAGCATATCATCTTCAGCAAATAAATACATCAAAATGATAAAGCAGTTCACCCCCTCCTCTGGGCTACATCTGCTGGACCAAGCCTCTCAAACTAGGCTTGTCCTCTTGTATTAAAAATGCTACAAAGGCTAATACAAGAATATGAGTGTCTCAAAAGACAGATCTGACTGTAAATATAGAATCAGAAGATAGGAATTAGCTAAACATACTATTTCCCAAACACTAAACAGTGAAATTGTACCTTATACAGTACTTTCCCCAATTGGCCCTGGTGGCCCTTTAGACTTGCATGGAAAATTTAGAGGTGAAGATGACCTCAATTGATTCTGAAAACTCTGCCATTAGACTCAGAAGGTTGAAAATAGCAGAAATAGGCTTTTGAATCACCAAAAATGGATGAACATAGCCCCCAAACAGCTCCAGCACTGAAATGGCCCTGGTGGCCCTGAAAGCTTCCCTGAAGCTAAACAGTGAGAAGAATGCCTCAAAAGGAAAAACGAGCTGTAGAAATGGATTCAGAATGCTGAAAAACTTCATGAATGACCTTCGTTCCACATTCACTGGCTGCACAATTCCCAATGCAGCTCCCAAACTGATTTGGCCCTAGTGGCTCCTGGAACTTCCACGAAGAAAAATCATCTGAAAACGACCTCAGATGGCTGTGAAACCTATGCCAATGGCTTCATAAGGTCGAAGAGACCCAAAATAAAAAAAAAATTCGTTCCAAAAGGATCTCCCATGTGAAAGATATGGCATATTTACTAACTGCCAGTCTGGCCTAAACAAGCTCCACTAAATGTGGAGACACTGCCAGTTAACTGAACTAAACTGGCACATCCGCCTGATTTGGGGGAACCAGCGCTAAATTGGCGGCAGCATTAAATGTTGCAGTTAACAAACTCCGCGTTCACATGCGCAATAAGCGCTAACCGTTAACTGTTTGAACGTTGCCACATTAAAGCATGTGTTATTTAGAATTTGGGTTGAACACATGTCAAGTCGTAAGCCCATGGTGTATTGGTAAAGCGTTGTGGTAGTAGCAATGAAGTCTCGGTTTCAAAACCTGCTGAGGCGAAATAAACTTTTAACCCCGCCATTTCCATCGTGATTCGGGGCCACGTGGCGGCTCGGCCCGCCACGTGCGCCCTTACCGTCCAAAAATTACACAACAACTCAACAACGAATTGCAAACACACACCGTCACAAGATGGTTGGTCCACACAGGAATATTCTGTGTAATATTCAAGTGAAGACTTGAGGAATATTCCTCGAATATTCTTTTTTTAATATTTCCCAATTTCTAAAGTCAAACTGGCCTTTTTTTAACTGAAATTGAAGAACTTCAAAGTTGAATAACTTCTTCATACAGCGTCGGTTTTCAGTGCCGTTCGCGGCGTTGGGATCGTATCGCCGAGGCCTATCCCATCGCTCAGGTTCCAAATCAATTTGAGCACTTTCATTTTTGAGCTTTTTCCCAAGCTCAGATTTGAGCTCCTGATCACTAATCTGCTTCTACCACTGATGTAATGTTATCACTGCCTCACTCACTTGCCTCAGCTGCCTCTTCTTCCTCTATTGATACACTTCACTGCTTCCAAATGATGTGTCTAATGTACCTCTGTTGCTACACTCACTAAGTAATGCCTCTACTATCAAATACCATTGTTATCCTCTACCACTATTATCCTCTCCTGCCACTATTGTCTGGGGTCTTATTGTCGTCATATTGTCCTCCCACTATAACATCGTAATTGTCATAAATTTATTATTATGCATATCATAGAGTCACTCTCATGTATTCAGATGTCATAGTTTTGAAATCACAATCTTGGGTATGTTAATATATATTTTGACATAATGCAGAAATACCTCTTTCATACATAGACTTGGAGGTTACGACCATAGATTTATGTCCACTAATTTTCTACTAAGGTTGATCTCTGATCAAACCTTGACTGACAGTAAAAATGTTGTTGTCTATCATTAGTAAGTTGCACTACAATCTCTGTCTCATACACCATACAAATCTCAAGTCACCATATTAGCTCTCTAAGCATCAATAGTCAACAATACATTGGGTTATTTTCATGCCTCAAGTTACTAGACTATATCACTGAATATGGTCTATATATAATCACCGTGTAGTCCAAGCAATATGCATATGATCATAGTTACTGCAAGAGTCACTGTCTAACTAAATTTAATTTATGTCTCTTCTTTCAAAACAAGGTTACAGTTGGAAACCCTTGGCCCAACAGTCTCACTAACAAACACAACATCTTCATTGCAACATGATGGCTTCTCTTCTATAGGTCATTGTTAATAATGTCATTGTCATGTTCATACATGCTGCCACATTTTTCAACATATCAAGAATCGTGTTCACTATCATATAAGATGGTAACCTTCCTGCCCACACTTGATTTGATACAAGATGCATTGTAGCATAGATAGTCCTACCCAATATTAATCATACTCAGTCTGTTATGAAATTTATATCTATGTGTAATCCCACAATTTCCTTCACCATGCTACCAACATTTTATTTGACAGCAAATACGTTTATTAGGTCAAGAGATGTTTGTAATCAAGGGATACAAACAGACTTTTCAGTGGATCATGGACACACTTTCAACTATTTTCTGGATTGAAAATCAATATGAAGAGACTCAAGTGATTCCTAGAAACATTATCATAAAATATATATATATTTCTCTAATCTTTTAAGTATGGAATGTGCAGAGAGTGTGCATAAGGGAGATAGTTGAAATTCAGTGATTTCTTTAGATGAAATGAAGGGCACATGGAGTGGATATTCTGGAAGACATTATTGGTATCCCAATGTTTTTCCCTAATACATCCATAGACCCTGTCTCTTCTCCATTAGCCTACAAATTTTAGCGCTCAAGAATTCATTAGAAGATGTTTTGCAAGGTGCCATCGCTTACTTTGTGCCAATCTGTGTCCTTAATAAAATAAATGTGTGTGCGAATTTGATAATGGATCTCCCATACAGGCCTCAATTTGGTATATGGTCTGAGAAAATCGTAAATACAAGATGCTTCAGAAACATGTAAGATACATCTTAGATATGTCAGTGAAACCCCTTCCCAATGAACAAGCCAAAAAAAATTTGAGTCAGTCTGCAACAATATTGAAGTTAAGAAGAAAAAATTAAATCCTTTATTAGTATGATCTCCTTGCCTATTTGCTTGACCTTTTGGTTGATCATTAATGATGCCACTAGGACAGAATTTTGTTTTGTATATTTGACCTAAGGACTGTTACAAAGGTTGGAGAGTCGATAATAATAGCTATTCTAGATATATAGATTGCGCCTTATCACAACTTCAAGGTTTAGCTTAGGAGACCAAAAATTTTCTGAGAGATACCAGAGATAAGGCCGCACTAGAAAAGTAACTCGTGTAGCTTCATCATGTCCATAGATTAATTCAAACATTTGTTATATAGGAATATTTCCCTAACAAACTTGTATTTGATCAAAAAATAGTCTACAAAATTTGCATTTGTTTCAAAAATAAAACCCCAAACAATTTCCTCAAAACCTCGCATTTTTCTCTAGTAGTTATCACAGAAAATAAACCAAAAAAAAAAAAAAATTCTTGCTTGATGACTGAATCTAGACACCTATATATAGTAGTTTGAAGATATGAAGAGTCATGTCTTTTTAAGTGAGCTGAATTTGAAAAAATTGGAGGGAGCTAACATGAAAGAGAGAAAAATTAAAGTTCAAAAATTTAAATTTGTTGGAGTTGAATTAGGGTTTTGGTGGGAAAATTCTGCAAACTGTGCCCCAGAATTTTGACTTAGTTCAAGTGCTGCTACTCTGTGTGTGTCTTCTCCAACTGATTCCAAGCCTTCCTTTAATACTTTTCTCGTTTAGAAATCAACAACCGTGATCTAATCTCTAATAAATGGCTAAGATTAGAGAAGGCTTGATCCATGTCACTTAGAACATTCTCACCATATGTGTAAATTAATTCACTTTAATTTTTCAATTTCCCTAAGTTAGACTTAGGGTCCCCATTAAAAAATTTAATTTTTGAATAACTTTTACACTGGGTGGAATTTCACCAAATGGTTTTTAGGTCTTGGATATTTCATGTGTTTTTTTCCCTCCACAAAGTTTCGGAGCTAGAGCACATTCGCTGCTACCCAAAATATCAACACTCCCTCTTAGCGAGGAATGTACTCTAGCAACACTTCACCATTGAAGCATCACCCTGATCTCTGGCATCAGTCTCCGCACTGTTGATGCTTGGCTAATGCCCTCCATCCACTGCGTTGTTGCTTTCTATACTGCTTCCCATGACTCTGCCATAGTCACTGCCACATTTTTACTACAAGTCCTTCTCAAATTGTTGCATCATGTTTCCTATAGCATTGCCACTACTAACTGTTGCACTACAATTCAGTTGCTGATAAGTAAGCAACCGAAGGAAAATCACCCAAAAACTAGCAAACAAGTTAGCCTGGTTGCATATCATCATTGAAGCACCCTTCGCTGCTACTCTACATTGTCTCTTTAGATCCTCTGCGTAAGCACTTCCCCTCTACGTTGTTGAAGTCCCATCATACTCTGTGCTACTGTTGATGCCACTAAATTTTGCTTCTCTACTCTCTAGTGTCCCATCACTGCCTATGCTTCTCCATGATCTTCTGCACCCACTAACTCCAGTCATCCTGCTACTGTCTTTAACGACTCCCATAGCTCGTATGTGATCCAAGAGTTTGGGCACGTCAAGGATCCTGCCATCACCATCTGTAGCTCAATCTAGAGATCTATGTCGTCCCACATCTTCTCTTGAGGTACATGAGCACTCATGGCCACATCATATTCACTGCCATCATTCCCTTTCGATGATGTTGCCTTGGAATCTGGATCTTCCTTTCCCTTCCTCTTAGGACAAGTACTGAGGAAGTGTATGAGTTCACCACATCTGAAGCACTGGACCTTGGATAGGTCCTTCTTATTCTTCCCTTGTTTTCATTGTCCCTTATATGTTAGGGTTGCATATTCCTCCTCCTCTTTATTTATCTTGACTTCCCCGTTGTTGAATTCCCTCTTGGTTATTCTCTGAATCTCCTCTTGTCGAAGGATTTCCCACGTGTCTCCCCAATTTGGGAGTTGTGCTCTGCCCAAGATACTTTGGAAAAAGGTCTCCCACTCATCGATGATTGCATTCAGGGCATTCCTCACCATGAGTCCGTCATCCGGAGTTGCCCCCATGGCAATCAGCTGGTCTCGGATAGTCTACAATCTAAAGAGAAAGGGATCGATCTCCTCTCCCTTGTGCATTTGGAACATCTGCATCTGATTCTCCAGAAGCATCTTCCTCTATACTGAGCTACATAGATACAACATGGTTAGTGTTTTCCACACCTCATTTGTCATCTTCTTCTCGTCAATATGTGGAACCACGTGATCTTTCGCTCCATCCATGATCAAGCACTAAGCCCGCGCTTTGAAATTATTCATAACATCAACATTGGTTGGCACAACTAGGAAGTTCTTAGTGTGATCTATGATGTTGTACTCCTCCAAGACTACCAGGATTATGGCTTTCCAGATAGCAAAGTTAGACACACCATCTAACCTATCCTGGTCTCTCAAAAAGTACGAGGCCATCTCTACTCAAACAAGTTGAAGCAAGTGCTCTTCTCCCTTCTGTTGTTGCTACACTCAGCAAAACATCAGATTTGGGTTTCTTGGTGATAGAAATCCTCTAGATAATATGCTCCTTCTAAAAAATTATTACCCTCCCAGAATCCTCCTGCAATTACATCGAATCATCCCTCTACTATCACCCTCCTGATTGAATATCAGATTTCTTGGCAAGAAAATCTACTGAGAGACTGTTTCCCCTTACTTTGTCAACTTTGCTAGGAATTGTTCTGTACCTACAGAACCGATGCCCTACCAGCAACTTGGAAGATCAGAAGTTTCACTTCTAACCCCAGCAACCGACACAACGTCACTCCAACTTGGATTGTGTCACCCTCTAGGGTCTGTGTTAGCCACTGCATCAGCCCAGCGTGAGCCTGATAGGCTATGCATCACTCACTAGGGCCTGCATCAGCTCTGCGTGAGCAGACTAGCTTTGTGTCACCCTTTTGTTGGGTATGCGCTATCCCTCTAGTGTTGCACAACCTCTTCCTAGATCTATCAGCTTCAGTTTCCCTCCTGCAACAAAAATTCTTCAGCCTATTGCTGATGGCTTCAGCTTGATCTACAATTGCTTTGATGCCATGTGAAAATTTTTGAACACAGAAACCCTACTGTAGAATATTGATTTACTTATCCTACTTGTTTTATTATACACAATTTATTTAACTTAAATATTCAAAAAACAATCAAAGTAAACACAATCTGCAACCTACGCATATACAGATCATTTATTGAAGGATAGTGCACATATGATAAAGGACGCACATGATTTTTCGGAAAAATATCCCCGAAAAAACCCAATGCGGGAAAACCGGTGCAACATCTCTTTGAGGGTTTTATTATTAAGTAGAATCTAAATACATTATGGGCACCAGTAGTGGTTTTCCCTACAAATAATTTCACGGTAGTTGTACCTTATCACTCGGAAATAGAAAATATGGTTGATTGGAACCCTTTAGAAATTATTGAATACGAACCTTTTCTGGACCATGTAACCCTCAACGTAGCTCTTCCAGCCTCTACGTCAGCCTATCCTACCTAGCACAACCTCTGCATAGCACAGGCTACCCCTGCGTCATCCTGAAGGCATCTGCGTTGCCTCTGCGTCACCCAGAAGGGTCTGCGTCCCTCTTTGCGTCAGCCTAGATGGGTTGTGTCCCTCCTGCTGGCCTTTGCACTTCCTGTTATGGAACTGCCTCTCTTATGTATGTATTCTCAGCGTTGGATTAGAGCATCCCTTGTCGGTCTACCCCTCACTAGCATTGCAAGCTCACTCAAAAATTCTCAGCAAATTGCGCCCCAGAATTTCGACTTAGCTCAAGTGATGTTTTTCTGTGTGTGTGTTCTCCAACTTACCCCAAGCCTTCCTTTAATACTTTTCTCATTGATAAATCAACGGTTGTGATCTAATCTCTAATCAACAGCTAAGATTAGAGTCGTCACTTAGAACATTCTCACCACATGTGTAAATTAATTCACTTTAATTTTTCAATTTCCCTAAGTTATACTTAGGGTCCCCATTAAAAAAATTAATTATTTGAATAAATTTTACACCAGGTGGAATTTCTCCAAACGATTATGGGTCTTGGAGATCTCATGTGTTTTATCCCCTCCACAGAGTTTCAGAGCTAGAGCACATCCAATGCTACCCAAAATCTCAACAGTATCGAGCCTAGTCCCTCTAGGCATAAACCTGTTGAGTCTTACACCCATGTTTCTGTTTTTATAGCTATTGACAGTATCATCTCTACCATCCCTAAGTTATATTTATCTGACCATCCCCAATTACCTGAAAATCATCCCTTAAGCCCTGCATGTTGTCCTGAAACTCCCCACAATAACCTTCGGTCGAGAGACAAAAAAGACGTTATTGGTATCCCTGTAGGAGGCCTTTGGATCCACATGGACCCTTCCATGCCTATCAAAACCAGAGGGAGAAAAATGAACATTTCTAAAGTAAATATTAAAGAAAAACTCGATATTGTTGATGGCAATAAATTATCCGTGAAAGGGGTGATTATAGAAGTGATGTCCCTTGTGGTTGTCTCTCAATGATAATGATGTCTTTCAATTGTAGAGGTTGGCCAATTCCCACAAAAAACTGGCTCTAAAGCGCCTATTATGTTCAATTCATTGTGATATTATTATGCTTTAAGAAACACTGGGTGTAGGGGACACTGTGATGAATTTCTTAAACCAAATCCTTCCTGGATGGTCATTCTTAGCCCTTGATGCATCAGGGAAATCAGGAGGACTGGAAATGGGTTTAAAAAACCAGAGCATAAAATTTCTGAATTCCTGGGGGTCAAATCTAGCTCTCAGGGTCGAGGTTTATTCTTCTGATCTTGGGTTACAGTTCACCATTTTTAATATCTATGGCCCCTGCCAAGATAGAATCAGATACTAGAACTTTTTTTTCTCAAAATATCTCATTAACAACCCAATGGTGATCTTGGGAGGGGATTTTAATGTCACTTTGGGTTTTTCTAAGTCTTGGGGGCCTCATGCCCAAGCGGATCCAGTCACAAAAAATTTTCTCAATAAATTCAAGAGGGTAAATTTCATTGATATATATCCAATAAAGCTAAAACCAATCTGTAGGAATAGGAGAACTGGTGAAGAAAGAGTAGCAAAGCGATTGGATCGCTTCCTTATCAAAGAGAATCTGGTAGCTCAATCTCCCTTCATTAGGCAGTGGGTTGGTTTGGGTGATGAATCAGACCATTTCCATTTTTTCCTGGAGATGAAAGGAGCCAGTAGGAAACCTGGTGCACCATTTAAATTTAATCCCTCCTAGATAAATTATCCCTCTTATGATGCTCTTATAAATCAGATATGGCGATCACCTGTGGATTCATGGGGACAGTCGGATGCTAAAACCTTCATGGAAAAGCTAAAAAGAAAGAAGTAGACAATGATATCATGGGTCAGATGAAAAAAGATCAAATATGAAGCCCTATTACCATCCACTGATTCGAATTTAGTTGAGATGAAAAGTATGGAAGGGGATGACTATGAGTCAGAGGAGAAAAAGGAGTGCATCAAACAGATGGAATTTGAAAAGAAAAGGATCCTAAAAGTGGAGGAAGAACAATGGAGACAAAAGACTAGAGCTATTTGGAACGAGGCGGGAGATGAAAACTCAAAATTCTTCCAAAACTATGCTAAGGGAAGAAAAAACTTAAATAGCATCTGGGAAATGGGGAAAGAAGATGGTGGAATGGAAAACTCCTTTTGATGAACTAGCCTCGTTTGGGGTTTCACATTTCAAACAATTATACAATACCTCTCTAGAGGCTACTATTGCAGAAGTCATTCAAGTGGCACGTGCTTTCCCAAGTTTCGTAGAGGAGGAAAATAATGCCCTTCTTATGTCTCCCATATCCAAAGGGTAAGTAGAAGGTATCATAAAAGCCATTAAAAGGATAATATTTTTGGGTCGGGTGGTTGGACCGTGGAGTTCTTCTAGCACTTTTTTGAGATCTTGGGGGAGGAATTGACTGGGGTGGTTGAGGAGTCCAGAATTAGGGGTTTTATACATGAACCCCTCAACACTAATTTCCTAGCTTTAATCCCCAAATCAAATGACCCTCGTCATTTTGATGACTACCTCCTGATCTCCATGTGCAACTGTATCTACAAAATCATTGCTAAATCTATTGCATCTCGCCTTAAACCAATCTTATCTCATAGTATCTCAAAGGAGAAATTTGGATTTCTTGATGGCTGATAGATTCATGAGACCATCAGTGTTGCCCAAGAAACACTCCAAAACATTAAGAAACAAAATAAAAAAATGTTGTATTGTCAAAATCGGCCTATCAAAGGCCTTTGACAAAATTATTTGGATGTATCTTTGACTCCTTTTGACACATTTAAGATTGACTATTGGCTTCATAAATTGTATCATGGGGTGCACAACAAATGTGAGTTTTTCAATACCCATCAATGGGGTTTCATTAAATTCCTTTCATATCCAGCGTGGGTTACGCCAGGATGCCCACTCTCCCTATTACTCATCCTTCTTTCAGTAGAAGGTCTTAGTCAACTTGTTCATGCAGTTATCAGGAGGGGAGCTCTCAAAGGTATCGAGGTTGCGGTAAACCTCTTCATTACTCACCTCCTATTTTTTGATGACATACTCTTATTTTGTGATGGCTCTAAGAAAGAACTCATTTTTCTCCATTCAACCCTGGATCTATTTTTAAAAGCCACATATATGATCATAGATGGTCATAAATCTTCCATTTCCTATAATAGTCTCATGAGGGAGGATATCCATCGTTCCTAAAATATGTTTCCTTTTGACATCAAACCTCTCTCGATGAGCTTCCAATACCTCAGTTTCTTTCTCAAGCTAGACTCATACATAACAAATGACTAGAATTGGTTGGTCGCCAAAGTGGAAAAGAGAGTTAAGAATTGGATTTTCAAGTCGTTATAAAGAGTTGCGCATATGGTACTCATTAAATCGATCCTCACAGTTATTCCATTTTACTAGATAGCTTTAACTTGGGTCCCAAAAGGAGTATTGGAGTAGATCGAGAAATCTTGTGGTCATTTTCTCTAGGAATGGTCTAAAACAGAGAAGGTCCTCCCATGGGTTTCTTGGGATAAAATCGTTCGGCCAAAAGATAAGGGAGGACGGGGCATCAAATATTTATCATCTTTCTCTTTATCATTGGCTGACAAATAAGTTTGGAGGCTATTAAAAAAGGAGAACCCCTCGACAATAGTAATGAAAAGGAAATACATTGATCCTATTTCAATGGATGATCGGCTTCGCAACCCATAGAATAATTCAAAGAAATCCTTAGTCATTTGGAAGGCAACTCTTGCCTCTTTTGACCTGGTAGATGGAGGACTTAGGTGGAAGGTGGGGGATGGAAATAGTTTAAGGATAGGAGTGGACCCATGGGTGGGTTGCAGTGAGGTTTATTCCCTTCTTTCATATTTCATGGGTTTCCTAAGAGCACAAGGTATAAACTATCTAAGTTAGATTACGAAGGAGGAGATATATACTTGCTTGAACCAAGGGTGGAAATAGGCGGATGATTTAGCAATTGAATAACATTGGGGGAACACCTAAAAAGGATAGATCATAGATATCCTAAGATCCAACATTATAATCTAATAGGGAGTTGATGAAATCAGATGGGCTTTCGCCCCCAATGGGCTCTATGCTCCAAAATTTGGCTAAAACATATTTTAGACATGAGCTTGGGTGGTGATCTATAATGGTGGCACAAGCCCCTATGGAAATTAAAATTCCCAGAAAAATCCATACTTTTCTTCTGGTGCATATTAAAATAATAAATCCCCAACGTGGGACAATCTCCAGAAAATAAACAAGAAGGGTTCGGGATGGTGGAGCCTATGCAAAGCCTCAGAATAATTCTCCCTTCATCTCTTTATTAGTTGTCCCTTCTCATTTTTGGTTTTGGAAAATATGTTAAATATACTGGGTATCATATCTACATGGACAAGGCTTTCGACTGGTCATGCCTGGTATAATTGGTGGACTTCCACAAGTGATGAAGATCTGAGGAATATCCCTCCAATTTTGGTTTGGGGTATTTAGCTGGCTCAGAATAAAGTTATATTTTAAGCTCTGGTGTCAAATCCTCTCTCCTTAGCTATGAAATGTGCCTCAATCTTCTCTTTGATCCCTAAGTCCCCTTCCTCGACAAACCAACGGAACATTCAAGTAGAACATTATAATCCTTTAATTCCCAGAGCATATTTTGATGGGGCATCAGATGCCCAGAACAGATGTGGTGTTGGTATCATTATTCAACTAAACAACTCAAGATCATTGAAAGCATCAGTGGGCACCGGCTCTAGCTCAAATAATTATGCAGAACTATTATCTTTAAAACTCCTTTTATGTCAGCTGAGAAAGTTGGACATTGATTCAGTTCAGATATTTGGAGACTCATTGAATGACATTAACTGGGCAAACAAAAAACATCGTTGTCAAAATATGCTTTTGGTTCCTATTTTAGAAGAAATTTGTTTCATAAAATATGGTTTTTTTGATGTTTCTAGATGTAATTTATACAGGGAGTGGAACTTTGAAGCTGATCTATTTTCTAAAGTAGGTCTTCAATTGGATATGGGCAGTTGGCATATAATTGAAGATGCAACAGGTCTGGTCTTGGAATCAGATCAACCACCTTATTAACTTTAAGGGACTCTCAAGTTTTGTCACTCTCCATCCATACTTTATTTGTTGTTTTTGTACACTAAAGAAGACAAAGCACTTACTAGTTTTCATGTTGTAGTATCTTCCATCACTCTGAACTCGGCTCTTGATTTTGAATGACAATATTTGTTTTTTGATATAGACAGGTTTTTTTCTCCTCGTTGGGAGTTTCCTAAGTACTTATATATCTTATAAGACTCCAAATGATTGATTTTGTTTATATATCACGCCTTATTTTATATGCTATCTCGATGAAAGTAATTTTATTCTCATTTTCCTTCAACGTTTCTACGTTGCTCCTTTTCTGCGCATTGTGGACTCACAGTTTTTTGAATGCTTAAATGCATCTACACATGTAACTTTTTATCCTCTTAATAAAAAGTTCGATGTTTCCATTGGAAAAAAAAGGAAGGTCAAAAGGCATGACTAAAAATTCATAATGACCTTCATGTGTTATAAATGTTGTTTTTGGAATGTCTTATGTCTTCATTCTAATTTGGTGATATCCATAACGAAGATCCAGCTTGGTGAAGTAAAATGATCCATATAACTCATCCAACAATTCATCAATGACAAGAATGGGAATTTTATCTTTAATAGTGATCTTATTGAGCTCCCTATAATCTTGTAATTATACATGCCTCTAACATTTTTGCAACCATACATTCAATTTCACTCTTTTGGGCATAAGGGTATCTATAAGGTTTGATGTTTAGAGGAACACTTCTTGGAATCAAGTGAATAGAATGATCATGATCACAAATAGGTGAGAGACCTTTGGTAATTTCCAATACCTTGGAATGATTTTCCAAGACTCTTTGGATATCTAGATAAATGGATGATTTCGGTGTTTGAACATCTAGTGAGCATAATTATGCAATTATGCCTTGTTGTTCCATCTTCAAAAGTCGTTTCATTCCATTATATGTAATTATCTTCCTCGATTTTCCTATGATACCCCTTAATTCAATTCCCTTTCCTTCCAATATATAATTCAAGAAGAGTTCTTTAAAATTAAAATCTATTGTCCCCAAAGATTGTAACCATTGAACTCCTAATACAACATCAACACCACCCATTGAAATGGAAAGCATTGGACTATTCAATACATATTCCCCCATGGTTAAATTGATATTATGGCACTTCCCTAAGAAATTTATAGTTCCTCCATTTGCAACCATCACTTGACACTCTGGTGCTAGATATAGAAATAAATTCAATTCCTTGGCTATCTTATGATGAATAAAATTATGGGTACTACCCGAATAAATCAACATTATTACCTTTTTCTTCTTGATGTAGTCGCCAATATTGAGGGTTTGAGTGGTAATTCCTGCCAATGCATTACAAGATATGGTTAGATTCATTTCTTATTTTCCAACCTCTCGGATTGGTTCCTAGTGTATATCTTCTTCTTTTGATGTTTCTTGTTCCTTTTCTTCCTCCTCTTCATAATCTATGTAAAATAATTTCTTCTCAACACACTTATAACCTTTAGTTTATTTTATATCACAATTGTAACAAATCCATTTTGTTATTTTTTCCTCTACTTGTTGTGGTGTCAACCTTGTAGGTTGTCGAGGGCTAGGAGCGACAACACTTCCATCTTTATAGTTGTGAGAGTAAGACCTCCTTGTTGCCATAATTTTGCTTTAAACTTTTCTTGTCAACCTAAATGCCTATTGGATGTTATCCTTTAAATTCCCTATGAATACATCAATCAAATTCTCCTGTGGCATATTATTTACCTTGATATTCAATATTTGGAGGTTCTAAATATACTCTCCAACTAAACCCTTTTTTTTTAGATTTATTAGTTAGCTAAAGAAGACATTTCTCTTTGTATCTTCATCATGTGCTATCAATTCCTCCATAAAATTTGTTCAAGTGACAAGTGATTTACAAGAACAAAGCCATCAATACCACACAAATTGATTGGGTTCAGAATATAAAGATGCAATGTTTATCTTTGTATGTCTTGCACATCTTGTAGATAAAATAACATCTCCATCTGTAGTACCCATGTTACTGGATCCTTGCCATCAAACTTTCTCATATCAATCTTTAGAATATGGTTGGTATTCAACCGAAATTTAGGGTCTCTAAAATCATGATTCACAATCCTTTTGTTCTCATCATGAGTTTCATGGACTACCTTATCACCATTAGGAAGCATTTCCTGTAGCAACTTTGTCAAACCTTCCATCTCTGATTTTAAACCATCATTCAAAATTTCCATAATTGTTATTATTTTGGATTCTAAACCATCCATCTTAACATTTATTTCTCCCAATTAATTTTGATTTCTCTTTGTGAGAGAAAAAATTGTTCCCTCAATTTTGATATAGCATGTTGCATTTCTTCTTATTCATGTGTCATAATAGATATTTCTGAGGGATTAATGCGTGTAGAATTTTTTTTTTTTTGAGAAATTTTGGAATCAATTTATGATATATTTGCTTCACTATGCCCTTTGAATCACTTAAAAATATTTATTCAAACAAAATTTTATGCAAAATTAAAAATATGTGCCTTTTAAGAGCTTGATTTTGAGCTTGTTGTTATGGATGACCTTGAAACTATTGTATCTCTATGATTTTGGCCTCCCAAGCTGTGAAATTGCATCATGATGTAAATCTTGGCGCCTTATTTCCAATGCCAAAGTCAAAATGAGATTGGAATCTTCAAGATAAATTTATGTCAAATCTCCCATGATGGCTTGATTATAAACTAGTTTAGCAAAGCGAACTTGTAAGGGATGTCACATGTCATTGATACAACCTTTGGCCCTAAAAATCCTACGCAAAAAACTATAGTCTGTGAAATTTCATTCAATTTTCAAATAATTCAAATCCAATGCTCAAATATAAAGTAATGACGATTTTCCCCAGGACACCTGTTTGAGACTGAATTCTAGAGAATACATAAACCCTAACATCCTTGGACCATATCTCCGAACATATAATGAACCAAGGTATGAAATTGTAACCATATGTTCATCAAGATTTTGGCTCTATGTGGTAGAAATTTTAACATCTAAATCTTCATTGTAAAAAAAGTTATAGCAAATTGCCACAATGACATGTTTGAAGCAACCAAACCCTGGGATCAAGAACTATGATACCAAATGTTTTGTATCTAGATCACAATAGCATAGAAATGTAACAAAATATAGGTTATTGACTATATAATAAGCCATTTTGAGGGGGAAACCTCCCTTTAGATCACATAAATGAATAATTCTTGGATGATTCAAATGAAAATACCTCATTGTTATATATAAGAGTCTAAAGGGTCAAAATATAATTAGGTCCTACATAAAAATAATATTGTATTATATTGTATTATACAATAATAATATGGGGGCTACACTAGTATTATATGGACCTAACAGAAATATGATTCTCAAGCCTTTGAATATGCCCTTGAGTACTCAGGGAGGTAGCAAAAAATAAGTAGTTGCCACATCCTGAGCCTTGGATTAGACCCATGACTGACTATGCTAGCCATGGTCACCAACCCCATGGCACCGCTGCATCCTCTAACATGGCATGAAATCAACATTGAGCACTGAAGCAATACAAAACTAGAAAAAAAAAATCCACCAATTTCCATAGCCACAATTAGATGTTGACTCCTAGGGAATGAACAACAAAGTAAAAGAAGAGAGATGGACGAATTCCCCTAGGATCATTGCAAAAGAAAGATCAATTAAACCCTAGAGATTTTCACACAAGCTTAAATACAAACAACTAAAATATAGATTGCAACAAAATATCCCACCAAATAAGTCACCAAGAGGGAGCATCTAAAGCCCAATTTGGGAGGACATAAAACCTTGAAAGTGGAACAAAGCCCCCAAGATTAAAAGCAACATACCATCAATAGGAAATTGTAGAGACCTTATACCAAATCCAAAAATGGACCAGGAACAAACTGACACCAAGGGAATTAATGAATTAAGGCCTAGAGAGAAAATTTATTGGTTTACTGTAGAGAAGAGGAACTGCGGTCTAGACAACCAGAGACCTTGAAACTAAAACTCATTTTGCGCAACCTGACCATCCATCCGAGAGCTTGCGAAAAATTCCATCTTCCAACTTAATACCACCACCTACTGTTTTCCACCTTCCATCGCCCCCCACCACCCAGAGAACCATGATACTATCAACGTAATTCTTCAACCTCTCATTAGAAACTCTAGCATACCAATTTAAAACATGAAATTTCCCCTCTACCTTTTGAATCTTGGACTAACCGTCAGATTTGCATAGAGATACCAAACACCTAGAGGGGAGAGGAAAATCCCACCTTTATTAGGGAAAAAACAAACACAAGGCATAAAATCCTACCACTCTACCAGGAAACCATAAAAGAAAACTCCATAATTCAACTAGCCATTACAAACAATATCATCTCACATGCTTCATGCATGGGGATGATAGGTCATGCCACCCCCTCTTAAACATATTGAAAGTCGGTGGGGTGGCGGGATCCCATCCCCCAATCACATTTTCCACCTACTCATCCACCCCCATGAGGGGAAAATAAACTAAATTTAATGATAATAAAGGCACTAAATAAATTATAGAATTAAAAATTGAATATAAATTGGTGAAAAAACAAATGAATAAAAAATAAAAATAAAAAAAATTCCTTTGTTAATTCTAAGTATCCTTTGTCTAAGAATGAGAACTAGGTTTGGTCCTCTGGTAGTGAGTCTAGGCTCTTTTGTCATTGTGATTGGAATTGCACATTATATTGTGTCTTTTCCACTGTGATTGGAATTGCATATCATATTATGTCTATCTCTATTCACTCTTGTGAAGTTAGCAAAAATATTGAGGTGAAATTAGACACTGAAAATTTATCAGTGTTAGGTCTCGTAATTGGTGGATGTTTGGCACATTCTATTGACTCATTTTGTTGTCTTGTGAATGAAGCTACTATGATTAATCCTTGTGAATTTTAGTGCCTTTGGGTTGGGGACAGAGCCATTGGTCTTATCCTGGAGCATTTAAAACATTCATAGTCCATTGCATCGAAAATAAGGTATATCCCCTATATGCAATTCTCTGCATTGGCGAATTGTTGAATGCGGTTCTCATAATTGAGAGGGACATGGCTAGTGGTGATTTTTCTGTGAAAAATATCTCTTTGTTTACTCTTTTATTTCATAATATAATTGAGTTTATTTGCACTCAATTTGTTTCATCGAGTAAGTTGATTAAGGCTAGAGTCTTCTTCCATGCTATGGATGGAATATCCTCTGCAGTTTATGCACAACTAAATGACAAATTATATATCTTGCAAGTGGAGATCATGCAATTTAAATTTAATAATAATGCATAAACTGATGCCTCCTCTAATATGATGGATATCTGTTGGCGGGAAAATTTCCCTAAGGTCAAGGTTGAAAACCTCAATAGAGCAGAACAAGAAAACCAACAAGAAGCACTCATACAATCATTCCAAACATGTGAATTACTAAAGTTGGGTTTAGAAAGATACTCGTAGGTCCTACGTTTGATGTCGATCTTGTAGGGTCCAAACCCTCTACTTCCTCCAGAACGAACAGACCTGCAATTCGATTCACAGAAGCATACATATAAAAAATAATTCAATGTGCATACATAAAATACAAGTTAGATCATCACATATAAGCATATAAACCATGAATTATGAGACAATAACATATCAAGAACGAGACCATGAGCTTCTTTATTGATTAACAACAATAGGTACAACAAAGGTACAACTTGATCCAGTCAACGACACCGACGAAGCCTTCCCCCGAATTTGTCTAGCCTAAGCCTCAAAAACCACCTCTCTAACAAGTGCAAAAGGATGCCATATAAGGATGATGAGCACATATGAAAGGAAGCTAGGGTTTCCTATAGACTAGGAGTGTAGGAGGCATAGGGAAAATCATACTTGATCTTGGGAGAAAAATGGGTATAATGTTGATATCTTCTCTCTTGTTCTAATTAGGCCTACCCAAGGGGTGTATAAATACCACCTAAAATTGGTTAATTCTATTAGGCCACGGGCTCATGTCGGTGGAATTTTAGTAAAACCCGTAAACCCCACCCGAAAAATAAGACATTATTTTATTTTTTCATATTTTTAAAGGTATACACAGGTTCATTGTTATAGTACTCGTGTATGTACATGCATTTGTATGGGAAGAGTCGTGTATGGAATTTGAAATATTGTTTTTTAATATAAGATCAAGTCTACATGGGAAAAAGGCTTCTTAAGGCAATAAAAGAGCATAAGATCTACAAGAGTGTTGAATGATGCTATAACAATATCCTCATGAAACTAAGTGTCAAAGTGGATAAGTAGGAGGACAAAATGAATTATCTCACATAGTAAGTAAAATAACTTTAGTAGCAGGTAGAAGAGCTTCAGGGAATGGTATATAGCCTGACTTTGAGCTCAAATGATACAAATCTCTAGATATGAATGAGCTCATTTAGTTGGGCAAGTACATTGTAATGCTAGATTATATCATTAACTAGTAATTCATGTATTATAAGTTTTACGATATATATTGGTCTCTATTGGAAGTTCTTCATCTCCAGAACCTCCATTTTTGTATGTGAGAAGAATGATCCTCTCTAGAGGTTAGTTTTACTTTTGGATAGGAGAGAGAAAACTAAAAAACTTCAACTAATGATTAATGTAATTCATGATGTACATGTTGCAATCCAAATGTAGATTTTAATTTAATACAAAAATTCTCATTACCATTAAAACACAACGATAATAATAATTTTAACACAATAATAATAATAATTAAGAAAAAAATTATAAAAGGAAAAAATAGAATATGAATAATAGAGAAGGGAAATAAATAAAACGATGATGATTAAAAAATATATTTAAAAAAATTAAAAGGAAAAAAAAAGGTGAAAATAAAATTTAAATCGAAAATAAAATTAAAATGTAAAAATAAATTGATTGAAAAAAGAGAGAAAAATTTGTTTAATAATAAAAAATAAAAACAATTAAATGAATTAAAATACAATTGGATTGAAGGATAGCACGCCATTTCAATCTACTCAATCAACCTGTTATGTGATAGTTTAATTATCTGCACCTATACTTAATGTGTGATAGTTTAATTATTTGCACATATACTTAATGTGTGATAGTCTAATGAACTGCCTTTGATATTTAAAGGTGTGACAAATATGTTCGAAAAAAATTTCAATGAAGTTTATAAGCCTCTACATGAAGTTTGTGGATTTTGTAACTTTTCAAAATGTTTGATGGACTGTTTTTGCAATTTGTTCAATATTTTGCTTTTTTTTTAATATGTCTAAAGATTGTAGATCAAATTATGTTTGGTAAAATGGGATGTTTTTTTTTGAAGGGGAGATATTTTTTAGTATTTTAGTTGTTTGTTGGTATATAATGAATAGTTATCTTCTTCTTTTTTTGATATATTGAAAGTTATGTGATGTCATGGTGACATTGTGATGTAATGGTGATTATGGCGTGGTTTTTTTTAAAGTATGTGTAAAAGGAAAAAAAATGAGCATGTATATCAAGGAAAAAAGATTTGGCAAACCTAATAGTGGTAATAATACTTGTATTTGATGTTCTTATAAGTGTTTCACCAAAATTTCAAAGTAGGGTGTTTAACAAAGTAATCACATTAATCATGTGAAAATTCAACCAAATTGAATCTATGGAATTGTGTGTAAAATTGTAACAATAGAAGTACTATGGTGAAAAAATCAATCTCAACATTTATTTGTTCATACAAGTCTTTAATTTAAAATGCCAAAACAACACATTCCATTATATGCATGAATCATTAATCAATATTCAACTTATAAAATTCTACATGATGTTACAATTTTACTTTCCTTCATAAGTTTCTCATATCATAATGTTGGTTCAAGTTTCTTTGGGT
Organism: Pinus albicaulis; assembly: GCA_034641835.2. Taxonomy (NCBI): domain Eukaryota; kingdom Viridiplantae; phylum Streptophyta; class Pinopsida; order Pinales; family Pinaceae; genus Pinus; species Pinus albicaulis. The sequence continues at coordinate 247,782,968 of CM076575.1, read as the reverse complement.
GAAAGAAATTAAGGGATTCATTTTCTTTTATACTTAATGCAATGTAAATGGATTACATTATTATTTTTTTCAATTTCTAGGAGGAGAGTTTTTTTTCCCAACACTCAAACATGATAAAGCATGGATCTATATTTGTACACATGTTATATCTCATGAGAACCGAGTAGATTACCCACACCATGCATTCATAGTGGATTCACCAAATAGTCAATAGCAAGACAATGACATGAGGGATTACCTTTAGACCTCAACATGGTTATAAAAAGGGTGATCATAGTTAACATTTAAAAGAGGATCAAAGGAAGCTCTATAAAAGGATCAACAACTATTAATCTATAGTCCATTGTTGTCTATCATGATTTATTGTCAAAGTTTGTGATATTGGAAATATTGAGAGGGAGGGGTGAATTAGTATTTCTTTTACAATTGTTATTTTTATGCGAGTTAAGATCACTTGTAAACAGATATTTCTCAGTCAAGATTTTCTAGGGTAAATTTTTGAGTACTATATGTGAATGTCTTTGTTTACTTTTTCTATTTTATAAAGCACTTGTATATACACTTCCTTATTATAAAGGTTTAAAAATCATAGTTACATTTGTTATTAGAGTTAGGTTTATTAGCCTGATGGGGACACCTTTGTGGCTAAGGTTTCAGTTCATTTTGATACATCAAGTTTATCTTAGTGTTGATGGGGCGAAGTGCATTGCTTATAGTCTAAGGGGATCTCCCTAGTATGATGTCCGAATTAGACTTCACACTGTTTGGGGTGAGAATCCCATCTAGAATGTTGGATCGACTACCATATCGTGTTAGGTGAAAATCAGATTTTGGACAAAAAGAGAAAGGGAAGGGAAATCCAATTAAGGCTCTCAAGGAGATTCAAGTTGAAATAGCTCATGGAAAGGGCATTAAGTAAAAGATGCATAATATTACAACATATTTGTAAAATGACATGAATCTCAAAGAAAGAATGATAACAAACTCTAATTAAGATGCATGAATATAGAAGTATACTAGCTATCAATTGTAAGATTGTTTGCAACCAATAACTAGCATGAAAGCATATATAAATCAACAAAAAATTCCTAGGAACATGGAAACTTTCAACTAACAAAATAGTTCATTAATATTCAATACATTAGCACCAATCACATACCATTAAACAAAAACAAAGAATATTCATACAATGTTCAATAATATGTGAAAGAAATGCTTGCTGCAACCCAAAAGAGTTTCTGAATATTGATGTTGAAATATCTCATGTACAATCACAAAATGCATCCAAGATACCTAATAGTGAGAATTTAAAACTCTAACTTAATCTTCAAAGAAATTTACAAGCTTTCCCTTTCAAATTTCTCTAAGGAGTCCAAAATAAAAGTCCCATATGGCTAGCCTAGAGGGTATTATTATACAATGTGAGGTGACCTTTCACCTTCCATGACTTTTCAACTACCCTCATGTCTAATTTCTAATTTACTTTATTTGTAATCATATTTTATTTACATAATTACATGAAAATATAAAATATAAAAATAAACATCCTTTATGTGACTAATTCAAAGATAGCCAAGGCAATGGCTTGAAATTGTAATTACTATGTCAGGTAAGTATTTCATGCCTTGTAATCAACTGCTACGGAAAAGAATTTGTTTGATATCAGAATTTCATAGGTGATCTCTAACTAAGCACTATTTTTTTCATGCAATGATGTACTTTGTGGAATAGTGTGGTGAACATTATGTGTAACTTCACTGGTTCCACCAAGTGCCACTCAAGTGCCCATTTGGTAGGCTTCATGTCCTTTTGAGTGATGGCCATCTTGTGTGCATCTATCATCTCTTAAATTTTTTATTGGGTCTTTTATTCTAGCCTTATTTCTCCATGTTCTCTAATGGGGACTATTTTGTGAGTTTTTATAAGAACTTTCATCATGATATGTTACTCAGAATTTGATTGCATCTTTCCCTAGCTTATCTTGAGCTTGCATGATTGCTAGGTCCCTATATTACTAGTATAGTCCCTTATTGTTATTAGTGTAACCCCCTTATTGTTATTATTGTACCCTTGTAACCCCCATTTTGTTATTATTGTGCCCTTAAATTATTATTGTTAGGTCGGCTAGGATTACATTGTGGCCCACTAGGATTACATTATGGCCACATGGACTCCTATATATAGAAAGGAGGTTTGTAAATTGTATCATCCAAGAATTGTTCATTTATGTAATGTATTGGAGGTTTCTCCCTCGAAGTGGCTTATTTCTAAGGCATTGATATCTCTTTTCTTCTATTTTTGGAGCTGGTTACACAACATTTGGTATCAGAGCTTTCGATTCTAGGGTTTCGCTGCTCCAAACAGGTCATCGTGGAATTTTCACTATAACTTTTTTTCTAAAAAGTTTCAGAAGCTGAAATTTTTAGGGTGCGAAGCCAAACTCCTGAGGAAGATTGTCTAAAAATTTCAAAGCTTGATTCGGAATATTTTTGGAGATATGATCTGTGGAAGTTAGGTCTTTTTTCAGGCTCCTAAAAAGGTCATCGTGGCATTTGCACTATCAATTATTTTCTACGAAGGTTCAGAATCTGATATTTTTAGGGTTCGAAGCTGAAATCCTAAGGAAACTTGTCACAAAATTTTAGAGCTTCATTCGCAATAATTTTGGAGATATGATCTGTGGAAGGTAGTGCTTTTTCAGGCTCCCGAATTTCATCTCAAAGAGGTGATCATGGGAAAATTTCAATAACTCTCTCTTTGAGCATCGGATTGGAGTTCCGTAAAAATTGGTCACAAGCAAACGGACTTTAGTTTCTTGGCTATCAATTTCAGAGGCGAAGTACGAAACAGTGACATGTGGAAAGTCGTACAAGTTCGTTCTACTGAACCAGTCCATAATTAGGTCATTGTGGGAGATTGGACATAACTTTGTGTTGGAGAATCCAAATCAGGCCATACCTGTGGCATTCAAAAGAGAATTCAGAGGGCTACTTCAGTGCTGAATTTCAGATATTGAAGAGCCGCAATCGCAGATATAATCCAATTTCAATATCGAGCTCCTCAAAAGAAAGAAAAAGGTGTGTATTTTTTTTCCAAATTGCTTGAAAAATCAATTTGAATTGATTCCAAGAGAATATTGTAGAATATATATCAGTATTGGGTTCTAAAAAATGCCCCGTAAAAATAATTCAACACCCATTAAGCCTTAAGAAGGCTCTACTATGACTCATGAAGATGAATAATTGCAACATGATCTATCAAAATTACAAGAGCAAGTGCACCAAATTTCGCTCTCGCAAAGAGCAGCAAAAAATGAAATGGAAGTTTTGAAGAAAGGCATGGAAGCAAAGATGGATGGTGTGAAGAATAATGTGGATGGGTTGAAGAAAGACGTGGAATCTAAGATAGATGACATGGAAGCTGGCATGGAATCTAAAATGGAAAACATGAAGAATGATCTAAAAGCAGACATAGAAGGTTTGACAAAGTTGATACAAGAAATGTTTCCTAATGGTGAAAAGATAGTAGAGGAAACTCATGATGATAACAAAATAAATGTTAATCGTGATTTCATAAACTCTAATGTTGGCGGGAAGAACCACCATATTCCAGAAATGGATATGAGGAAGTTTGATGGAAAGGATCCTGTAACATGGATACTACAGATGGAGCAATATTTTGATCTCCATAGTGTGCAAAACACACAAAAGGTACGCATTGCAACTTTACATTTAGAACAAAATAAATTTGTATGGTATCGATGGCTTTGCTCCCGTAAAAAAATTGTCACTTGGTCAATTTTTACGGAGGAAATGATAGCACATTATGAGGATACAAAGAGCAACACCTTTAGCCAATTGATAAATCTCAAACAAAAGGGTTTAGTGGGGTAGCACATTGAGGACTTCCAAAAATTGAATATAAGGGTAACTGATATTCCAGAGGAACACAGGATTGATCTCTTCATAGGCACTTTAAAGGATAACATCCAACATGAAGTTCGAGTTTTGGAACCTGATTCATTGGAGAAGGCATTCAGGTTGGCAAGAAAAGTTGAATGTAAAATTATGGCGACAAGGAAGCCTACCACTCAATTCTATAAAGAAGGAAGTGTTGCTACGCCTAGATTTCCACAACCTACAAGGTTGACACCACAAAATTGGAAGAAAAAAGAGCAAAAGGGCTTTGCTACAGTTGTGATAGCAAATACACTAAAGGTCATAAGTGTGCTGAAAAGAAATTATTTTACATAGATTGTGAAGAAGAAGAAGAAAATGAAAAAGAAGAGGATATACACCAGGAACCAGCCATAGAAGAGGAAGAAATGAATTCGACCATATCATGTAATGCACTGGCAGGAATTACCACTCCTCAAACTCTCAAGATAGCAGGACAGATCAAGAAGAAAAAGGTAATAGTGTTGATTGATTCAGGTAGCGCCCATAATTTTATTCATTGTAAGGTAGCCAAGGAATTAAATTGTTTCCTATACCCAGCACCAGAATGCCAAGTGATGGTTGCAAATGGAGGAACTATAAATTGCTCTGGGAAATGCCATAATATCAAGCTAACCATGGGGGAATATGTATTTACTAGTCCAATGCTTTCCATTCCTATGGGAGGTGCTGATGTTGTACTAGGAGTACAATGGTTACAATCTTTGGGGACGATAGCTTTTAATTTTCAAGAACCTTTCTTGAAATTTTTTTCAGAAGGAAAGGAAGTTGAATTAAGGGGTATTGCAGGGAAGCTGAGAAAGATAATAAGCTCTAATGTCATGACAAAGCTTCTAAAGAAAGAACAACGAGGTGTAATTGCACAATTATTCTCACTAGAAGTTCCAACATCAAAATCATCTATTTCTGCAGATCTCCAAAAAGTCTTGGACAATCATTCCAAGGTGTTTGAAACTCCCAAAGGACTCCCACCTATTCGTGATCATGATCATGCTATTCATTTGATTCCAGGAAGTGTTCCTCCAAACATCAGGCTTTATAGATATCCTTACTTCCAAAAGAGCGAAATTGAACGTATGATTGCAGAAATGTTAGAGGCGGGTATAATTCAACCTAGTCAAAGTTCTTTCTCCGCTCCCGTAGTATTGGTACACAAGAAGGATGGATCATGGCGAATGTGTCCGGATTATAGGGAGCTCAATAAGCTCACCATTAAAGATAAATTTCACATTCCTGTGATTGATGAATTATTGGATGAATTACATGGAGCAATTTATTTTACCAAGTTGGATCTTCGTTCAGGATATCATCAAATTAGAATGAAGATCGAAGATATTCCAAAAAAAACATTTCAAACTCATGAGGGTCATTATGAATTTTTGGTCATGCCTTTTGGCCTTACCAATGCACCTTCTACATTTCAAGGGTTGATGAATTCCATTTTCAAACCCTTCCTTAGAAAATTTGTGCTGATATTTTTTGATGATATACTAATCTATAGCAGGTCTTGGAAGGATCATGTTGAACATGTTGACAGGGTGCTCAAACTATTGTAGGAGAAACAATTATATGAAAAAACATCCAAATGTTTCTTTGGAGTACAAGAGGTGGAATATCCGGGTCATATTGTATCTCACGAGGGTGTTAAAGTAGACCCTAACAAAATTAAAGCCATTAAGGAATGGAAAGTCCCCACAACCATAAAGCAGTTGCGAGGATTTCTCGGGTTAACAGGGTATTATCATAAGTTTGTTAAGAATTATGGGAGAATAGCAGCACCTCTAACAACATTATTGAAGAAAGATGCATTTTCATGGACTCCTGAAGCAACTAAGGCCTTTGAACATCTTAAAGAGGCAATGTGCCTAGCACCGGTCTTAGCTACGCCAGACTTCACAAAAACCTTTATCGTGGAATGTGATGCCTCAGGAAATGGAATTGGTGCAGTTTTAATGCAGGAAGGAAGACCCATTGCTTTTGAAAGTCGTCCAATCAAAGGAAAGTATTTACAGAAACCTATTTATGAGAAGGAAATGTTAGCAATACCGCATGCACTAAAGAAATGGCGAACTTACCTAATGGGAAGACACTTCAAGGTAAAAACTGATCATGATAGTCTTAAACACTTTTTGGAACAAAGACTATCTTCAGAAGAGCAGCAAAAATGGGTCACAAATATTTTGGGTTATGACTTTGAAATAATCTACAAAAAATGAAAGCTTAATGTTGTTGCAGATGCACTCTCAAGAAATAATGAAGAGGTGGAAGCATTGCTTTGTGCCATTTCTATTATCCAACCATTTTGGATAACCGAAGCAAGATATGAATGGAAGAAGGACAAAGATGTATGGACACTCATTCAAAAGTTGCAGCAAGATCCTAGTACATCTGATACATTTAGTTGGAAAAATGATTCCTTATGGTACAAAGATCGCTTATATCTTTGTAAGAATTCCCAACAAAAACAAAATATTCTTCTGGAATTGCACACTTCTCCTTTAGGAGGACACTCAGGATTTTTAAAAACTTACCACAGGGTGAAGAAAGAATTTTTTTGGGATGGCCTTAAATCTGATATTCAAAATTTTATGGCGGAATGTTTGGTTTGCCAGCAGAATAAAGTTGAGACAATTAAGACCCCGGGACTTCTACAACCTTTATCCATTCCAAGTCAACGTTGGGAGGAGATTTCAATGGATTTTATCACAGGTTTACCGAAGTCCGAAGGAAAGAGTGTCATCATGGTGGTAGTTGATAGACTTACCAAGTATGCACACTTTTGTGCATTATCTCATCCATTTAAAGCAAGTGCAGTTGCTACTACATTTATGGACAGAATTCAAAAGCTACATGGAAGCCCAAGGGTTATTGTGAGCGACAGAGATCCCATTTTTACTGGAAATTTTTGGACGGAGTTATTTTCTTGTTTGGGTACTCAATCAGCTCATAGCTCATCTTATCATCCTCAATCTGATGGTCAAACTGAGATAGTAAATAAATGTTTGGAAGGATATCTTCGTTGTTTTGTATCCGATAAACAAACACAATGGGTCAAGTGGTTACCTCTCGCTGAATGGTGGTATAACACTTCCTTCCATACCGCAGCAAAAATGACCCCATTTATGGCACTTTATGGATATCATCCACCATCCATCACATCATCTTTAAGAGAAAATTTGAAGGTTCAAGCAGTGGAAGATCACATCGAGCATCAACAAGAAGTTCTCCAACTCTTGAAGGATAACCTAAATTTGGCACAAAATCGAATGAAACAACAGGCAGATCAACATCACAGCAAGAGAAGTTTTGACGTAGGAGATTGGGTATTTTTACAACTACAACCATACAAACAAATGTCCCTCAAGAAAGCTAAGAAGGATAACAAATTATCGCCAAAGTACTATGGTCCTTACAAGGTGTTGCAAAAGATTGGTACTATGGCATACAAATTGGAGCTTCCTGCTTCTTCGCGAGTACATCCAGTTTTCCATGTTTCATGCTTAAAGAAGGTTATAGGTGAAAATCTTCCAGCTCAAACAATATTTCCAGAACTTGATGAGGAAGGAAAAATCATATTGGAACCTGAAGCGGTCACGGAAACAAGAACTCGACAACTACGGAATCGATCAATTTCAGAGTATCTCATCAAGTGGAAGAACTTACCCACTGAAGATTCTACATGGGAGGATGAGAATTTTATACAGAAGCACCCAGAGCTACTCAAGTGTTGAGGACAACACTTTTTTGAAGGAGAGGGGCATGTTAGGTCCCTATATTACTAGTATAGTCCCTTATTGTTATTACTGTAACCCCCTTATTGTTATTATTGTACCCTTGTAACCCCCATTTTGTTATTATTGTGCCCTTAAATTATTATTGTTAGGTCGGCTAGGATTACATTGTGGCCCACTAGGATTACATTATGGCCACATGGACTCCTATATATAGAAAGGAGGTTTGTAAATTGTATCATCCAATAATTGTTCATTTATGTAATGTATTGGAGGTTGCCCCTTCGAAGTGGCTTAAGCATGTCATGCCTTGTAATCAACTGCTATGGAAAAGAATTTGTTTGATATCAGACTTCCATAGGTGATCTCTAACTAAGCACTATTGTTTTCATATCATGATTTACTTTGTGGAATAGTGTGGTGAACATTATGTGTAACTTCACTGGTTCCACCAAGTGTCACTCAAGTGCCCATTTGGTAGGCTTCATGTCCTTTTGAGTGATGGCCATCTTGTGTGCATCTATCATCTCTTAAATTTTTTGTTGGATCTTTTATTCTAGCCTTATTTCTCCATGTTCTCTAATGGGGACTATTTTTTGAGTTTTTATAAGAACTTTCATCATGATATGTTACTCAGAATTTGATTGCATCTTTCCCTAGCTTATCTTGAGCTTGGATGATCAACTTGATCTATTCCTTATCCTTTTCTTTTCCTATCGCATATCTTCTTGGTAATTTTTCTAGTGCATTTGGATGATCCATGTTCCACCCATACATTATGTCCATATTTGTTATGGTTTCTTTTAGCAGTGTACCTTTTTCTTTGATTGAGTTTTGAATGGCCATAAGCATGGAACTCACTTTCTAATGTGTGACCAATTCCTTATACATTCACTTAATGATATCTTCTAACATTTTGTTTTCTTCTAGTGCTACTTTGGAAATATTTTTTATTGGAGCTTAAGGCTAACAAATCTTGATTCTCTTTACGAAACCTCTTGTTTTCATATTGTGCATTACTCAGGTTCCTCTCTAATTCCTTTACCTTATCCACCTGGTGTTTGATGTTTCTTTCAGTGGAAACAAAGAAATTTGATCCTGCCAAAGCAATGGCTACAATATTGTTCATGGTTTCTGACACTATATCCCATTCAATTGTCACGGATAATTGTTTTGTTGGTTCCCAGGCTAAATATTGTGTCTTTATTAGACAATCCTACTAGAAATGTGATTAAAGTGAAAGATTGCAAGATTTAGGACTTGAATTCATCCACTAGTTGTGATACCCATCTATTTGAGTGGAAATTGGCCTCCTATGAGTGGTATGGAAATTGGGGTTGAAATCTCAACGTCCATACCGAGAAATGTGACTGGAGCTTCCTTTGTAGTCAGCTAGTTTTGTCTTATTTCCCCATGCTCCTGTTTATTATATATTTCTTTTGTTGGTATTTCCTATTCTTCTTTCTTTCTTTATTCTTCATGCTTTCTTCTTTCTTCCTCCTATTCCTTCCTTTCCTCTTTTTTGTCTCTTCCTTTCCTCCTCCTCCCTTTGATCCTAACATCCCCCCTTAAGAACAACTTGGGATAGGATTGAAGGATTTACAAAGGTGACACAATAGAAGAAGGAAGGAGGCATTAGAGCCTATCCCCCCTTAATGATAACTTTACTGAACTCCAAGCATGGATCGAAGTTTGGTAAACTTCACTTCTATGAGAGCCTTTGTAAATATATTGGCTACTTGATCATTGTTTGGACAATATTTCACTTCAAGAACACGATCATGAATGATATTTCTAATGAAGTGTATGTGGAGCTCAATGTGTTTCATACGTTGATGATGAACTGGATCTTTACATAGCTAAATGGCACTCTGATTATCACACCAAAGTGTAGTTGGATGTTGCTGATGAAGATCAAATTCAAGCAATATCAGACAAAGCCACATGGCTTCCTTGTTGGCTTCAACTGCACCACGATACTCTGCTTATGCTGAAGAAAGAGAGATGACACTTTGTTTCTTACAAGACCATGTAATAGGTCCTAAAACAAGAGTGAATACATATCCTGCAGTAGACTTTCGATCATCAGGGTCACTAGCCCAATCTGAATCAGTGAAACCAATCAATAATGGAGAGGCTCCTGTATTGTAATGAATCCCGAACTGAATTTTATCTTGAATATATTGAAGTATTATTTTAGCTGATTTCTAGTGACTTTCATGAGGTTGGTGCATAAACCGAGAAACAAGACCAATGGCAAAGTAAAGGTCAGGACAGGTATGCTTTAGATACAGAATTTTACCAACAAGTTGACAATATAAGGTAGCATCAACTTCAGGGGTAGTACAAGTGACTGAAAGCTTGAATCCAAACTGAAAGGGAGAAGGGGTTGGCTTACAAATTTCCATGTGAAAATGGCATAGAATATCACATGCATACTTGGACTGAGAAAGGGTAATACCTTCTTTGGATTGCAAGACTTGGAGACCAAGGAAATAATGCAAGTGTCCTAAGTCTGTCATTTAAAATTTATTTTTGAGGCTATAATTCGCATGGTTTATATGGTTAGGATCACTACCAGCAAGGATAAGATCATCAACATAAAGAACAAGGATGGTGAAGAACTTACCCACTTTCTTGGTGTAAACAGTGTTGTCAGAGTGACACCTAGAAAAGCCATTATCTAATAGAAATCTATCAACTTTGGCATACCAAGCCCGAGGAGATTTTTTGAGACCATAGAGAGACTTCCTAAGGAGACAAAGAAGGCTAGAGTCGTTTTGGATAAATCTAGGGGGGTGTTCCATGTAGATTTATTCATGCAAATCTCCATGTAAGAAGGCAGATTTAACATCCATCTAATGGACTTCCCATTTAAAGGAGGCAGCAAGGGAAAGAACAAAGCGGATAGAATTAATTTTGGCAATAAGGGAGAAGGTTTCAGTATAGTCAATGTTTTCAACTTGTGAAAATCCTTTAGCAACAAGACGAGCTTTATGCCTATCCACTTTTTCATTGGGGCCAAACTTTGTTTTGTAAACCCATATGCATATGACAAGTTTTCTTCCTTTTGGAAGAGGAACAAGATCCCAAGTATTGTTTTCCAATAAGGAATGATATTATTCATTCATAGCTTCATCCCAATCTAGATGACTGAAAGCTTCTTCAAAGGTGTCGGGATCAGGATTTTTTGGAACTTGAGACAATAAGGAAGAGGCTATTTCAAACTGAGAACGTGTACGTCGTCAATCTGCAGGGTCACCTGCAAGAGAACCTGCTGCATCTCGAGTAGAGTAGACCCATCTTGGAAGTTGTGGAGCTAAAGGAATTTCTTCAAGAGGTGGAGGAGGATTTTCATCCTCGCTGTCATCATCTGGACTAGAAGGAACGCTATCAAAAATAGAAGAGATAGAGAGAGGTGGTACATATGTCGAATCAGGCTCGCATGCTAAAGGTGGCACACCTGCCGAACTAGGCTCGCAGGCCGATATATTTTCATCAAATTTTACATCTCTTCAAAGGATTATATTTTTGTATTTTGGTTGAAGAAGTCTATATTCTTTGACATCTTCATAATATCCAACAAAAATGCATGTTTCACTCTTAGGTTCTAAGGATTTATGTTTTGCATCTGGAATATGGGCCCAAGCATCACTTCCAAAAACACGAAAGTGACTTACATCTAGTTTGATTGAGCTCCAGGCTTCTTCTAGAGTTACATTCATTAAAACCATAGTAGGAGTGCGATTTACTATGTAATTTTCATAGTTAATTGCTTCTGCCCAAAAATTGAGACTAAGTCCTTTATATTGAAGCATACAGGGTAAGTTCCCTAGATCAAAAACCAAAGGTCACCGCTCACAAACATATCACAAATCAGTACACCAGCATATCACGTGGTTAAAACCCTCGAAGAGGGAAACATTCTATGGCCTGAGCCAACACAGCCACTTCAAGAAATTTATTAATATAAAAAGAAAAGTTACATATGTTTCTCTCATAAAGGATTACCAGACAAATGACCCTCCATTCTCTTTAAATAGAGATCATGGACTAATCGGGTGTGAAGCCATAGATCAAGTCGTTAATACCGAGGAGAGAGTGAACCGTCGGATCACTACAAATCGTGACCGTCATAATATAAGTTACAAATGTACATATTAAAGAAACACACTTTACCTAACTCTACACTAGACCAAGTTATTCTTAACTATTTCCTATGTGTCGGACTATCCTAACAAGAAGCCCCTAATCTAGCCCATCGAGGGACAAAAGAGCCTATTATCCAATTAATCCAATTAAAATACATAAAATAATGGAAATTTATGTCACATGTACAACACTAAGGGGCATAATCACTCAAAAGTGACACTTATCCAATTTTGAAGGGAACAATGGGGGCTTTTTCACAACATCTAGCCTCCAAAATTCCTTCAAAATATCCTTCTTTTCCAAAAATTCAGCAAGTTAATCCTCAAGTGTGGGAAAGTAATATCTCAAGGTTAAAAAAAAATATTGAAGTGATCACGAATAGGGGTTTCATGGTGACTTGTCTCACTTCCTTAGCATCATCCAAGTGCAAAGGAAAGGATCCAAAGCAGAATACCCAATATTCTATGAATATATGCATGTATAATCTCCCATAAGGTGTACACTTCCCTCAAGGTATGGTCAACATGTAAAGACTCTACTTCACCATAATAATTACATAAATTATCCCCTTATGACAAGGTTGGCTCAACTGTGCTCTTAGATTATCTCCACATGATTTCAAGTTTAAACTAAAGTTTGAAAAACATAGATAGGTCAACCATCCATTTTTTAAAGTATAGGTCAGCTCAACAAGTATTTTCCTTGCTTCCTCTCACAATTGTGTGTGTGTGTGTGCAACCATTCCTTGCATTAATAGGTGAGGATGGGAGCGTTTCTCTCTAAAGTATCTAATAAACTGCATTCTATGGTGCACTCAAGAAAACCCTTCATGGTGTCACTTTATTATGACTTTATTGTAAGTGTATTTGGGCACAAGCCTAAATTTTATTCAAATTTTGAAGAACTATCAAACTGATGCATGTCATGACCTATTTTCAAGAGAATGGATGAAAGGGAATTTCCTTACAACGTTTTAGTAGATTTAGATTTTGACTCCAAAATTTTGTTGAAATAATTGAACATATCATCTTGCTAGTGTATGTCCTCCTACAGCCTGTAGGGAATATAAAGATCCCTATTTCCTACATGCCTGACCTTCAGAAATTTTATTTCCAATCATCCCAAGCATAGCACAAGTTGCAAGAAAATATTTGAATGTAAAGGATCCCAACTAATAGATCAGGATATTAAGTTGGATCCCTTGGCTCCAAGGAAACAATATATTTCACAACTTGAGTCTTGTTTTGATTAGATTGTGTATCCTCTTGATCACTCTTGATAGATTCCATAATGCATTATGGCTACAACATTTAAGTGATATATAAGAAAAATCCCCAAGTAACTTCACAAATTTCAACTTAGTAACAATATTTGGAGACTACAATATATCCTTGTTATACTCTGCAACATACCAATCCTAATTCCTTTCAATACTTTGATGATGTGTATAGTCTCTCAACATTGAACTATAATACAAACTATCCCTATGTTCTCACACCTTTACATTTATCTAATAATGGCATCTTGAAAATACCTCGAAGATCCCTTTGAAGCAATTCAACAACATCCAAAGCTTCAAAAATCCAAGAATCATTCCATTGCTAGATTCCTGAGGAAAATACTCCCTTGAAACTTCTTTGAAAAAGGCTCAAAATAGGGTAAGGAATCCCCCTTATGCACTTTAGTTCCATATCTAGCTCAAAAAGGTAGAATAACCTCTCCCAAAGTCAAAATGGGTCCCTCAAAAGTGGATAACTCCTCCAAGTGGGATAATAAGTATTCAAGAAATTTTTTTAAGTTATCTCCACATTATCAGGTTTTCTTAATATGAGTGCCATGTCATTTCTTTAAGGTACAAGGTCACTTAAACAAATCCTCCACATCATCACATGCTCAAAATAAACCACGCAACTAGGATAAGTGGTCACACATGTGGTCCATCCCTCATAATGGTGAAAAAATCAACTCAAAAAGTGACATATGAGGAGAGAACTTGAGGGTCTTCCATGTGGAATGTGTTGATGATGTCCACTTATGAATAAATAACCCATTTGTGCCTTGATGAGTGTGGTCAATTCCTCGATAAATGTAATACTACCTCAAGGAACGTGAAAATGCATGAATAAGAGAATCATAACGTCATGGCCATAATTTAATACATACATAAAAAATAGGGGTCTTTTTGGGGTAAAATAGGTGTGTTAAACCATGGGTATGGCAACCCTTATAAAGCATAATCACCTTTACATAATCAATAAATTAAGTGTGTGGCTAGCGGCTTCCTTAAAACATGTATACTAAAAAATTCACCCCAATATGCCTAAATACCTACCCAAGACATAAATTCCTGACTTGCGAGGAGTTAGCACCGCTAAGGGATAGTCACCTCGAGAAATAAAACCAAACATCTTAAAAATGGGGACTAAAAGGATCGACCATGACTAATCACCAAGGGATTTGGGCTACCAACCAAACTAACATTTTTACATCAATGAGCCTAACATGCCCACGTACAATAATATTTTCACACTTTCGGCTCATCATGATAGTCACTTGTTGCAAAAAAAGTAGGCTACACTATAGAGAATATGAGGTGTAACTAGTTCAATTTGACATATTAGTTTGTGGCATTAACAAATTTTTTGTCTAGTAACTCTATTAAGTGGAAAGAAAAACTATCACTACTAAAAACCTTTATTTCGACTAACCTATAAAAAAGAAGTAGAGTAGATCAATCACACTAATTCTATGCTAGACAAATTTTTCTATCTAACAAACATTGTTGTAGTTATTCTAAAATTCCCATGGCACATTGTCATAAGTCCTATGGTACATGCTCCATGTGAGATAATGTAATATTCCTAAATTAGCATGCAGCTAATAGGAATATTAATTTTTCTTTTAAAATCTACATAGATGAATAAATGGGCAAGGAGGCTCATAAGTTGCTTAAGTATGAATAAAAATCCCTCATAATGTGAAAAGGGATCATGTAATTACTAGATCAAGCATCCACATGTGTGAACAGGGTCTAAAATGTGTGGAAAAAGTCAAGTTTGACCAAGTCAACAACATTTGTATATGAGGAGTGGATCCTAAATGAAGACAGCTCAATGTGAATGAAGATCAATCTAGCTAGTCAAAATGAAGACACCTTGAGTCTGAAAAGAGACAAGGCATGAAGATCCAGTCAAGGTTGATCCAGTCAAGATTGACTAAATCAAACAGCATTGTAAAAGGATGAGCAAGGCACATGGAGAAACATAATCGTGGTGGAGGAGCCTTTGCATGAAAGCAACCTCGTAATGGGGGTGGGACCCTTGGTGAGGAAGTTCATCAATTATATAATGGAGGAGATGGAAACCATAGGGGCATGATTGAAGATTATATTGTATGTGGTCTATTTAGACTTCTTGCATTCTTTGGTTTTTTAGCTAAGTTTGCTGCACTGTTTAGTGCAAGGGTTTTCTCATGCAGGAATTCCCTACTCTTTCTTGGAGATCTTGCTCAAGAAATCTAAGAGGAGCTTTCTGAGCTGCATTTTCCATTATCTGGTGTTAGGCCAAGCAGTTACCTTCAGCAACAATGCATTCCCTTGCAGAAAATGCGTTATTTCTTAAGGTGTGCAGTGGGAGGGGTTAAAACCCCACTTTTGTGAGCTAGTTTCCTGGGAGGAGGA
Organism: Pinus albicaulis; assembly: GCA_034641835.2. Taxonomy (NCBI): domain Eukaryota; kingdom Viridiplantae; phylum Streptophyta; class Pinopsida; order Pinales; family Pinaceae; genus Pinus; species Pinus albicaulis. Next base: position 247,767,450 of record CM076575.1, on the reverse strand, counting down.
TCAGCCTTTTTTCCAGAAAGCTAGTGGGATATTCTACATCCATTTCTTTGAATGTTCAGCCATTTTATGCAAATATTCATCTATACAACATGATTTAGCCATAGATCTGCAGCATTTCTTTCTTGTATATCATTTTTGTCGAGAAACCCTTGCCAGGTCATCCTGGATCTATGTAAAAAGAGACTAGATCTCTGTTTTTATGCTTCATTGAGTAATTTAATAGAAGATATAATTTTTCTCTCCATTTTCTGAGCATAACCCTCAAATAACTGTGCAGTCTCTTTATGCAGTAATTTTTTTGTGTAGCAGTCTTGGGGTTTCATCATTTTTAAGTTGTTTTGAGCATGGGAGGCCTGTTTAACTAGGCAAAAGACATTTGTTTCTGATTTCCTTTCAAATGTGGTTGATATAATGTCATATCTAATGGATTCATGGGCTGCATTTTTCTTTTTAAACTCATATCTTTGAAAAATGTGATTTATGTGCAAGTATTGTTGATTTTCCCAATTGGGGATATTACAGTGGTATCAGAGCCTTAATCTTGGCTCAGCCTGTGTTCTTCATCTGTCATGGAGTCTTCTCATGGGGAGAAGAAGATCTACAAGAGAGATCAAAGCAAACCCTTATTGTCAGGGGGAAAGAGGTTATCAAAACTTCTCTTTCAAACTCTGCAGGGTAGAAGCAAAGACATTAGAGAAGTGAGGATGGAAAGACATAGAAGTCGCTCAACAAGATCTGGAAGATATATACATAAGGAAAGCTCTAATTCCTCATCTCATGGGTATGAGCATTCAGCCACATCATCAGATTTACAACACTCTATCAGCCACTTTTTCATGAAGAGGAAGAAGCAGGAAGGAGATGTTCCAAAGGAGGACTCTTGGTGATTATTTGCAAGAGTATGAAGCTCAATCTAAGGGGTTCAAAGATCACTTGAACTTCGAAGGGTTTTGAAAGATTAAAGAAGGAAGGAGCACAAAGGGCAAGCAGCATGGTGAGGGTAGACTCTTTCTATCCACTTTTTATGGATCACCTAAATGTCCGGCTAGGGCTTGGGTGAAGGAGCTAGACACCTATGTGCAACAACATCAAGTTTCAGAAAAAGAAGCCATCAAAGTAGCAGTGCTGCATCTTGAGGGTAAGGCTTATGCTTGGTGGTTGTTTGAATCTTTTTCCTTAAATAATGCAAATACACCTACTTATGCAAAATTCATTAGAAGAATAATGGCAAAGTTTGATAAAGAATATTATGAAACACTTTCTATGGAGCTTGTCAAACCACATCAAACAAAACATTTTCATGGATTGGAAGGGTCCCTAAGTTCAGCTCCATTTCAGAAAACCATTGAAGGGGATGGAAACTTGTATGATATATTGCCAAGGGAAAAGTCCCCATTGCATGAAAGGCTTTCTTCTCAAGAGGAAGACATGGAGATTCCTCCTTCAAAAGAAGACCAAGATCTAAGGTCCCTTATTGATGATGAGGCATTTTCAATTATTGAAGAGAAGGAAGAGAAGGCTGAAGATGATAACGCAGTCATGAAAAGAACACATCTAGGACCTCATGAAGAGGAAGATGGAGCACTTGCTCCAAGGAGAGAAACTCTTTCACTCTTGCAAGGAGTTCCAAAGAATCTCACATATGGAAATTATGGCACAAACCATGTGCAGCATGTGCCATCATTATCAAAAGGTGAGATATTGAAGATAGAAGAAGGAAAAGAGGAGGGAAAGCACCACATGATGAGGAGAATACACCCCTCTTTATTTCAGAATATTGATGCACAAAGAAGGCAAGAGGATCTATGCAAGGAAGGCAAGGAAAAATTTGTCCACACACATACACATCCTACTCTATGCCTTGATGTCTCTTTACATGGAGGCATTCCACCGGGGAGACCTCCTGATGGGAGGAAAACTAAATTTTTCTCTCAACTATGGGCAGCATATGAATACTTGGCTAAGGAGGGAGCTTTGGGATAAACTAGCATAACGCAGAGAATCTTTCATAGATTCAAGGAAGAGACAAGCAATTTTCTGAATTGGACATTGTTATCTCCCACTCAGTTATTTGCGCTGAAAAAGGAGATTTCAGAAGTCTATGATGGCAAGGACATGATATCATATGGAAACTCCATATCCTTGGGGCAACCAATGATATTTTCACTCACAAAAGAGATTTATGAACATGACATGAGGATATCAACACTCTTGCATGCATGGACCAAATTGAGGAAGTTTTGGAAGATGAGGACTTTCTAAGGGGAGGTTGACTTACATCTACTTCAATCTTGTCTTGAGCAAGATCAGCTGCAAAGGAGGCAGCAAAAGGAAGTTGATAGTACTCCAACATGTGACTTTGACATCAAGCATGTCAAGGAGGAGAGCCATGCTATGACAGGGGTTGCATTTCAGATTTCTACAACTGTCATTATTGGGGAGCCTAGATCCTTATTGGGATTCCCAACTTTTGATGGAATACTCCAAGGACCTTTTCACATGTAAGATTCTTGATGGGCAAGTGATGGATAGGAGGTATAAATTAGTTGAGGGAGTCATGTATTCCCATGATCAGATCTATTTGGCTAGAGACTCCAAGCTCAAGAAGAAACTACTTAATGTAGCCTATGATATCTTGCTTTCAAAACCCACTGGTTTTATTAGAACATATCATACTATCTTAGATGGATTCATGTGGGAAAAATTCAAAGAGGAGATGCACTCTCATATGAGTAGGTGCATGAATCATTTGCTGGTTAAGGAGGAACATAGCTCTTGGGAAGAGTTATCATTGCCACCTCCTTATTCATTGAGTGTGAGAAGGAGCTCATCCAAGAGCTACATTGCTGATTTAAACCAAGTATATGATAAACATTGTATTGTTGAACATCATGATCTATTATACTTGTATTTTCTTAACACTCATGTGCAGGTCTTGGCTCCAAGAGGGGGCACTCTTTCTTATGGGTTTCATGAGCCACTTTGGGCCATGAATAATGGAGATATTGACCATCCCCTAGTAGATTTTGGGGAGATGTTTTATTTTTCATGGTGTGCTTCATTAGCACCAACTATAATACACCTTCTCCAAGCATGCAAGAAGGATGGGGCAGCAAACAAGTGTTGGGAAGAAAACTTGTCATATCATATTCTATGGAAGTTGGGGGTAAAACTTCGCTGGTTGCACATGAGAAACCATTATTCTTCTCCTTTATTTCATATGGCAGCTAGCATGATTTCAATTATGATTCCATATGTTGAAGATGTTCTTATCTTTATTGGGGACATGATTGGAGGAGAGGCACATTGGTTGAATGTGTCCTTTGGGAAAGAAATTTCCCACACTTTTTTCACTACATGTTTCAAGGGGAGCATGGGAAAGGATATGGCTACCATAGTAGATCACTTGTTTCTTTATGAGGTGGGCCATATGATTGTTTGGAGCACTTGGTACATGCCTCTCATGAACATTTGGGAGGATCTTTACTATGAATTACCAAGCTGTGAGGTGATTTATTTCATTTGGATGATAGCATGGAGGTGGGAGTCCTTCATTGATGACAAAATTCCCCACGATTGTCATCACTTCTATCTTGAGGAGGCCCTTGATCAGCAAGAAGGTTTCCATGTAGACCTTCCTTTATTCCATGATGAGAGCCATTTGTTTTATCCACCAAAGGCCAACTTTCACACTTGGAAGGAACCATTGGGAGATAAGATTATTGCAGAATATCTTAAGCAATGGTGGGAACTATTGGACATGAAGGCCACAAGAGGAGGAGGGGAGATTTTGCAGCACCCTTGCGGTTGCTTGAGTACAAGCAACATTTGGGAGGGGAAGACTGTAATATTCCTAAATTAGCATGTAGCTAATAGGAATATTAATTTTTCTTTTAAAATCTAGATAGATGAATAAATGGGAAAGGAGGCTCATAAGTTTCTTAAGTATGAATAAAAATCCCTCATAATGTGAAAAGGGATCATGTAATAACTAGATCAAGCATCCACATGTGTGAACAGGGTCTAAAATGTGTGGAAAAATTCAAGTTTGACCAAGTCAACAACATTTTTATATGAGGAGTGGATCCTAAATGAAGATAGCTCAATGTGAATGAAGATCAATCTAACTAGTCAAAATGAAGACACCTTGAGTGTGAAAGGAGACAAAGCATGAAGATCTAGTCAAGATTCATCCAGTCAAGATTGACTAAATCAAACAGCACTGCAAAAGGATGAGCAAGGCACATGGAGATAGCGTAATTGTGGTGGAGGAGCCTTTGCATGGAAGTAACCTCATAATGGGGTGGGACCCTTGGTGAGGAAGCTCATCAATTATATAATGGAGGAGATGGAAACCATAGGGGCATGATTGAAGATTATATTTTATGTGGTATGTTTAGACTTCTTGCATTATTTGGTTGTTTAGCTAAGTTTGTTGGACTGTTTAGTGCAAGGGTTTTCTCATGCGGGAATTCCCTACTCTTTCTTGGAGATCTTTCTCAAGAAATACAAGAGGAGATTTCTAAGCTACATTTTCCATTATCTGGTGTTAGGCCAAGTATTTACCTATCAGAAAAAACGCAGTCCCTTGCAGAAATTGCGTTATTTCTTAAGGTGTGCAGTGGGAGGGGTTAAAACCCCACTTTTGTGAGCTAGTTTCCCAGGAGGAGGATCAACCTTTTTCCCGAAAAGCTAGTGGGAGAATCTACAGCCATTTATTTGCATGTTCAGCCATTTTTATGTAGAGCTTCAGCTATACAGCGTGATTCAGCCATAGATCTGCAGCAGTTCTTTCTTGTATATCATTTCTGTCCATAAACCCTTGTCGGGTCATCTTGGATCTATGTAAAAAGAGACTAGATCTCTGTTTTTATGATTCATTGAGTAATATAATAGAAGATATGATTTTTCTCTCCATTTTCTGAGCATAACCCTCAAATAACTGCACAGTCTCTTTATGTAGTAATTTATGTGTGTAGCAGTCTTGGGGTTTCATCATTTTTAAGTTGTTTTGAGCATGGGAAGCCTATTTAACTAGGAAAAAGACATTTGTTTCTGATTTCCTTTCAGATATGGTTGATATAATGTCAGATCTAATGGATTCATGGGCTGCATTTTTTTTTTTAAACTCGTATCTCTGAAAAATGCATTTTCTGTGCAAGTATTGTTGATTTTCCCAATTGGGGATATTACAGATAATCCTCACATCATCCTATTTACTACACAATCAAGTGATACATTTATCAATGAGGTATGAGGACGTAGGTAGACACCATAGATTGAGGTTGGCTTGACATGTCTTTATGCCAAGCAATACAAGGTTGCAAGGAGTCACTAATGGTTGGAGGTCTAAGTTGTGGTGTTGAAGGTCTCTTCCAAACCAATAGTGGGAAGTTAGGAGGAATTCCTTAATGAGATTCTAATGTGATGATCTAATATTGAGTTATTTGTTGGAACACCTTGATAATATGAATATTTTGTTGAATAATTCGATGTGGTATTTTGATTAAGAATTTTTATTTTTATTTTTTTAATAGAATTTTAATTTGATCTTTGGATTAAGGATATATATCTTACATATATAAAAATTTTGAAATATATATGCCTATAGGGGTTGGATCCAATGGTGGAAAGAGACGATTTTTTCACTATTGGGCAAGGTTCAATTCCCATTAGGGCCTGGCTTAAATCCGTGGGGAATCTTGAAGTGGTGATTGAACATGTGGTTGCACCCAAAGGGATTATGATGAATGATCTCATGACCCATGCAAACATAAGTGGATCAAATCCAATCCCCATTTATTTAAATTTAGTAAGCCAAAAGGGGTTGGATCCAATGGTGGAAAGCAAGGATTTTTTCACCCTTGGGCAAGGTTCAATTCCCATGAGGGCCTCGTCCCAAGGCCATAGGGTCACCTTGAGGTAGTGATCAAACATGTGGTTGCAACCAAAGTGATTATATTAAATGGTCTTATGGATTGTGCACACATAAGTGCATCAAATCCCACCCTCGTGTCCTTCAAATTATAAAATGCCAAATATCACTTGTGCAATTAGATTTTGAGGGTTTCATTTTGTGAGGTAGCCAAGGTTCAAGACTTGTGTTAAACTAGAGGATACATTAAAAAAATTCCAGCTATGTTAAAGGGTGGTAAGGCCTAGGTTGGGTGCAATCCTCAAGTGATTTTTATAGCTTATATTTCCCTAGGTTTCATTTTCTTAGGTCACCTTCTACCAACCCCCATGTCCTTAAAATTAGCCAAAAGGGGTTAGATCCAATGGTGCATAGTAGGGAATTTTTCACACTTTGGCACGGTTCAATTCCCACGAGGGCCTAGCTCGAAGCCATGGGGGCACCTAGAGGTAGTGGTCAAACATGTGTTTGCACTTAGAGATATTATATTGAATGGTCTCACAACCCATGCACACTTAAGTGCATCAAATCCCGCCAGCATGTCCTTCAATTTATAAAAAAAATCAAATCTCGCTAGCATGATTCGATTTCGAGGGTTTCATTCTAAAAGGTAACCAAGGTTCAGAACCCATGATAATCGAGAGGAGGAACAAAAATAAATGTATCCATGTTAAGGGATGGTGATGCCTAGGCTACGTGCAATCTCTAGGTGATTTTGACAACTTGAATTACCCTACGTTGCAGTTTCTTAGACCATAGGCTACCCAACCCCACATCCTTCAATTTAGTAAGCCCAAAGGGGTTGGATCTAATAGTGGAAAATGAGGATTTTTTCTACCTTGGGGAAATTTAAGCTCCTATGAGGGCATAACTTGAAGCCATGAGGTCACCTTAAGGTAGTGGTCACAATGTGTTATTACACCCAGAGAGGTTATATTAAATAGTCTCGTGACCCAGGCACATATAAGTGGATAAAATCCCGCTCTCATTTCCTTCAATTTATAAAAAGTCAAATCTTGCTAGCGTGATTGGATTTCAAGGATTTCATTCTATTAGGTATTTTAGGTTCAAAACTCATGGTAGTCAAGAGGAGACAAAAATAAATCTATCCATGTCAAGTGCCAGCTTAGCCCAGGCTAGTTGCGATGCTTGGGTGATTTGGATAGCTAAAAAACCCCTAGGTCGTGGTTTCTTAGACACAACATAGTCCCGCAATTCATGGATATGATAACAATAGAAGAAAAAAATTGTGATATAAAGAGAGTTTATAAAACATTCCTTGCACCAAAAATATCAACCTTAGCGATGTGTGAGTTGACTTTGGGACACTAATCTCTTAATTAATGTAATATAATCCTTCCACCCTAATTTCTAACATAACCATTTTATATTATTAACGTAATGATCTGGATTAGATCACTATATTATTTTTCAACCATCTTGTTGCATTCATATTGGAAAAAGTGGAGGAATCACCTCACGAGACCGTTTTTACCAATGGAACCCAGTTAGGCAAAACAAGGTTTGAAAATTTCCGGGAGAATTTTAAGGCATCAAACGACATTTTTTTGGGGTAATAAAATGTTGGAAATGTTTTCATTGATGGCAAAGGAGGCAGCAAAGACAAACAGGCATGGAGGCAGCAAAGACAGAAACAGGCAATGGAGGCAGCAAAGAAGCAAATGAAGGAAGCAAAAGAGACAGGCAGAGGCAGAGGAAGCGAATATAGAGGAAGAACCGTTATCAGAGATAGAGGCAGACGCAGAGTCGTTATCACAGCAGTAGAGGCAGAGGCAGAGCGACATAAGCAACAGAGGCAGAGACACAGTCGGGCGTTACACATAACATAAACATAATTCTGGGAATCATAACCCAAGCGGCAATGTAATGCATAGTTAATATAAATTACATTCCAGGAATCGTATACTCCAGCGGTAAAGTATTGCGCTTTATATTCAAAGGACCAAAACATATATATATATATATATATATATATATATATATATATATATATATATATATATATATATATATATATATATGTATGTATAGCCATATGTAGCGCGAGATTCAAAGAACCAAAGTACAATAAGGCAGAACCTGGCGCATCGAGGAAAAAGTGGAACTGTGACCAAGAGGAACAGTAACAGAATTTTGGAGTTGAGCGGTGGTTTTTATCGCACCGCTTTTGCGGGTTGAGCGGTATTCAAGAGGTTGGCTCCGATTCCATATAACGGGCGACACGCGTCCCTGTACGATTCCACAAAACCGCTTGTCACTGACTCAGGATGCCCAGCGATATTGTTGAACGCCGTTGATCTGAAAAGGGGTCATCGGACGGCGGTCACTTGCTATAGATACGCGAAGGTTACCGAAGGTACGGCGCGCCATCGCGCGTTATTGTCCGTGCAAGTTGCCCCAGCGATATCCGTCGGATCATCAAAAGTTGTGCAATGTGATGTCCGTCGTTGGATGTGGTAGATCGTTAACGCTGGGGCCCAGTCCAACTCACAACTATTGAATATTAACTCTCGTGCCAGTTTACCGCACGATGTCCGTAGGATCAGAGGTTGAAAAAGCGATGAATTATCCACCATTGGATCATGAATGAAGTCGCAAGGTGATAAACAAGGTATGGCGCACATATTGAATTGAACCATCGCAACCAAACTATCGCAACTATCGCAATATCGTAACCATCGCATCCATCGCAACCATCGCAACCATCGCATCCATCGCAACCATCGCAACCATCGCATCCATCGCATCCATCGCAACAATCGCAATATTGCAGTTGGTTGAAACTGCACATCAACTATCGCAAATAGAAGTTTGCGATTGCGATTATCACATCGCATCAGAGTCATCGCATTGGGAAACATGTCAGGTGGGCCTGAAATGAGTTTTTATATGTTTAAACAGGTTTTATTATATACGCCAAGAATTGATTTAAGTCATACCTAAAAGGGCAGTTTGTCTGTTAAACTTATGCCAAGAGCTGAAGTTGGATTATATATATATATATATATAACACTGTTGCAATGTACCGCATGGTCCGTGGGTTATATATATGCCTTGGCTTAATGGGAGGGAAATTATTAATATAAAACAATTGTGATGAACGTATGTTCCGCTTGCAGAACTCACCACATCAACAAGACACGTACTATGTACAGAGCGTTGGAATTTGTCTAGATTTACAGTCAGCTGGCATAAAAAGCTTAGTTGCGTGTATGCAATAGTTACATCACATCAGAGGACAAAATAGCAAACAGAGATGAAAAGAGATAAAACACAGTCACAGAAAATACAGACACAATCAAAGAAAAGACAAACGCGCAGCGAGCCAAAAGACTAAATGAGTTGAGCTGGAATTCTCATTGTAATTTGAATGTAAATGTTTTAATCGATTTTTTATTGTTTGCGATGCATTGGCAAGTCTCCGAAAGAGAGAAAATATCCCACTGTAATATTAAAATAAGCACCTATAGTTATATTTATTGAATGAGCAGATAAAAGGAATGAGAAGACAGAAGCCAAAGAGTCATGACTGTTCACTCCAAATTCTTTGTGAAATACAAACAGTCATGTGAGGAACTCTATAAATAATACTAACTGGATATGCATAAGAGAGGTTAGAGAGAGTAAATCTAGAGAAGGCAGAATATAGAAGTGTGAGGCAGAGAAGATTAAGAGAAGAAGAGCAGAAAGAGAAGCTACAGAACAGAGCTGATATCTGAGGTAAATCAGCAAACATTCAGTTTGATAAATTGAGGAAGTTGGAGCTTCCCTATCAAGTTGCAGCTCGATAGCTGTCAGTTGTAGCTGACTGAGGTTGGAGCCTCCTGTAGGTTGGTGCCTGCAGAAAATTGAAGGGAGTTGGTGCTTCCTTGCAAGTTGTAGCTTGCAGAATTGAGGTAGGAGCCTCCTGTAGGTTGGTGCCTGCAGAAAAACAGTGGTGAGAGGGAGTTGGAGTTTGCCTTTGCATCACAACAATAATAAGATGTGGTTTTCTCCCTTTATGGGTTTCCACTTATATCTGGTGTCTCTGTGCATGATGTTTATGTGTTGATCTGATTTATATCATCTGCTTAATACCTGCTGCTCTCATATTAAGTCTGCTGTTATATTATATTAATACTTGTTGCTCACATTCTAAGATTACTCACATATTAAGTTGGATATGAAATGAAGGTGTAAATAAGGTTTAATAGAAAGTTTAAAATATCATGAATGTGTTAAACTGATTCACCCCCCCCTCTCAGTTTAACTAAGGGTTCAACAATTGGTATCAGAGCAGGTTCCTTTGTACAAGTCTAACAACTGGAAGGAGATCCTAGGTTCCCAAGATGGCTAGTAAAGAAGGATGATCAACCAATAAAGCCCCTTTATTCACTGGTGAAAATTATGCTTTCTGGAAAATCAGAATGAGGACATACATAATGTCTCTAGGAATAGAAGTCTGGGCTACTGTGGAATTAGGATATGCCTTAAAGGTAACTGATACAGAGAAAGAAACAAAACAAGATTTTGTGGCTAACGCAAAATCCATGAATGCCATCCTGAATGGATTGTGTGAAGCAGAGTTTATCAGAGTAATGCACAAAGACACTACCAAAGAAATATGGGATACTCTTGAAAACATACATGAGGGAGACAATAAAGTAAAGACTGCCAAACTTCAAGTCTATAGAGCCCAGTTTGAAAACTTAAAAATGAATGATGATGAAGACATTTCCAGTTTCTTCCTAAAATCTGCAGAAATTATTAACAATATGAAAGCTCTTGGAGAAAAAATGCCAGAAAGTATAATTGTGCAAAAGATTCTAAGATCTCTTCCATCCAGGTTTAATCCAAAGGTGTCTGCAATAGAAGAAACAGTTGACTGGGAGACCTTGACCATGAACCAGCTACTTGGAAATCTAACAGCCTATGAAATGAGGCTCCCACAGAAGAAGCCAAGTACGAGGGAAGCAGCCTTTAAAACAGAAAAGAAGAAAGAAGAAGAGGGAGACATATGCTCTTGCTCGGATGAAGAAGAGGCAAATTTTGTCAATAAATTGGATAGAGGCTCAGGTAAATACAAAGGTAAACTCCCCTTCAAATGCTTTAACTATGGAAGAGTGGGACACTATGCTGCTAAGTGTCCTCACAAGAAAGTAAGGAATCAGGCTCAAGAGTCAGAGAAAAATAAATCAAAGAACTGGAAGAAAGGAAAGAAGTTCAGAAGAAAATCCTTCTATGCTCAACAAGACAGCAGTACATCTGAAGATTCAGATGAATCCTCAAGTGAAGAAGGAACCTCTGAATTATTATTGATGGCCATAGAAGAACTTGAAGGTCTCCTGCTAGAAGATGAAGAAGAAGAAGGTGAAGTCGACCTTAAGGGGGAGCTAAGAAGTGCTCTAGAAGAGATTGATAGACTCAAACTGAAATGCAGAAAAGAAAAAAAAAGGAAATTCTCCTCAAGTATGTATGAGAAGAACAGAATTTAGAAGTCCTTAAGAAACTAAAGATAGAGCTTGAAGAAGCTAAGAAGATAGAGGACATGTTACTTAAGAAAATCAAAGAAAAAACTCAAGAACAAGAAAAGTTGGAAGAAGAAGTAGTATGTCTCAGGAAGAAATTAGAAAATGCTCAAAGGAAAGTGGGTACAAACTCTTCTCAAACAACAAGCTCTAGTAAGTTGAATGAAATTCTGGTTGCTCAAAGATCCCCTATGATAAAGACTGGAATAGGCTATGATGGAGAATCAAGTAAAGGAAAAGAAAAGGTTGACAGAGAAATTACTTTTGTAAAAGCAAAGAAGAATGATGAAGCAGCTCAAACAATTCCTACAAAAGAAGAAATCTGCAATAAGGAAGACACAAATCAAAAGAAACCACTAGTAGCAAAGAATGTAATAAATAATAAGACCCCTAAATATGTAAAATTTGGAAACCATCAAAGGAGATTCTTCCCTCCTATGAAGAATGCCACCTGTTATGCTTGCCACAAGCTGGGACACATTGTTGCATATTGTCATGCAAGGAGGAGTAATTCAAACCAGCAAAAGATGCAAACATTGAAGAGACTGCCTCAAGCAAACAAATGGAAGAGACAACCTTACATCAGGTATGCAAATAGCTTCTATAGTTACTGCTTTTATTGTAAGGAATTTGTTCATAAAATCATTGAGTGTAGAAAGCATGGACAAAGATTGATGTTTAACACCTCAAGAAGGTTTATGAATCAAATAAATTTTGTTCATACTCATAATTCTACAAAAATTATGATCAAATGTTGTGTATGCAATCAAGTTGGACATATACCTTCCAAATGTCCTCTAAGAAGATATAATTCATCACCTCACAAAAGATACCAAACAAAAGGATGCCTCCAGTGGATAAAGAAGGTGAATAAATGTGACTTGGCTCTAACTGCTCAAGACCTGAAAAGTCAGTGGTATTTGGATAGTGGTTGCTCAAAACACATGACTGGAGACAGAAGCAAGTTTATAACTCTTGATGAAAAGAAATCTGGCAATGTCACTTTTGGCAATAACAAATCAGGTAAGATCAAGGGAAAAGGCTCAGTCAGCATAGACAATGGCAGAGGAAAGGCCCAAGATGTACTATTTGTAGATGGGCTGAAAGCAAATTTACTGAGTGTCAGTCAGATGTGTGACAAAGGTTGCGAAGTTCTATTTAGAGCACAAGACTGTGAAGTCAGATCAAGCACCACAGGTAAGACTCTACTCAAAGGTGTTTGAACAGAGAGCAATATTTACATTATGAAAGAGGAAGATGAAGCATGCCATCTTAGCAAACTTTAGGAGTCATGGTTATGGCATAGGAGATTGGGACATCTCAGCTTCGATCATATCATCAGACTGAGCAAAAAGAAAGCAGTCAGAGACATGCCAGAAATAAAAAGGCCTTCTAATACCATATGCAAATCTTGTCGATTGGGTAAACAGACCCGCACATCCTTTAAGTCCAAAGAGGAGCTGTCAACAAGAAGACCACTCCAGCTTGTGCACATGGATCTGTGTGGACCTGCAAGAACTAAAACACCAAGTGGAGAATCCTACTTCATGCTGATAATAGATGATTTCTCCATAATGACATGGGTTGCTTTTCTCAAGAATAAATCGGAAGCTCTGGACAAATTCAAAATATTTAAGGCATTAGCAGAAAATCAGACAAGATGCAAGCTGAAATGCATCAGATCAAACAGAGGAGGTGAATTCACAGATTATGACTTTGCTGACCTGTGCAATGAATATGGCATAAAACAGCAATTTACTATTGCAGGGACACCTCAATAGAATGGAGTAGCAAAAAGACAAAACATATCTGTTCAACAAATTGCCAGAGCCATGATGCAAGAGAATAATATTTCTCAAACCTTCTGGGCAGAAGCAGTGCACACATCAGTACATATCCTTAATAAAGCTCACTTAAGGCCAGGCAGTGACAAGACTCCCTACGAACTGTGGCATGGAAAGCCAGCTTCAATCAAACATTTCAGAATCTTTGGTAGCAAGTGTTACATAAAGAATAATGATGAAAATCTTGGAAAATTTTATGCAAGAGCAGATGAAGGAATATTTCTAGGATATGCATCCAAAATTAAAGGGTACAGGTGCTACAATAAGACTCTTCGGAAAATAGTAGAAAGCATTGATGTGAGATTTGATAAAGAATTTCGAAACAATACAAGAGATACTGACTGCTGTAGTCCATCAGATAACCATGAAGAAGAAGACCATAATGATGATGAAACAAGCAAGACTACAGAAGATGAAGGGTTGAGCTCGAAATCCCCCTCAAGATACACTCAGAAGAATCATCCCGAAGATAAAATCATAGGAGATAAGAAAGCAGGAGTCCAGACAAGAAGGCAGCTAACAGAACAAACTGAAGAGGTATACATAGCTATGTTGTCACAAATAGAGCCAAAGAAATTTGAAGAAGCCAGCAAGGACAAGTCTTGGGTAAAATAAATGAATGAGGAATTGGACCAAATTGAAAAGAACAATACCTGGGAACTAGTTCCTAGACCAATTGAGAAAAATATCATTGGTTCAAAATAGGTATTCAAAAACAAAATGAATGAGCAAGGACAAGTAATCAGGAATAAAGCCAGATTGGGTTGCAAAGGATATTCACAAGTCGAAGGACTTGATTACGATGAAACATTTTCCCCTGTAGCTAGAATGGAAGCTATCAGAATGTTCTTGGCATTTGCATGCTACCAGAATTTCAAGGTATATCAAATGGATGTAAAATCTTCATTTCTGAATGGAGACTTAGAAGAAGAAGTCTACATGGAACAACCAGAAGGCTTCTCATTGACAGACAAAGAAGATTATGTGTGCAGACTGAAGAAGGCCCTATATGGACTGAAACAGGCTCCTCATGCTTGGTACTCAAGACTGGATAAGTATTTTCAAAAACAAGGCTTTAAGAGAGGGGGAGTAGACAACAATCTATACATAAAAGCCCATGAAAATTAACTCTTGATTGTTGTAGTATATGTTGATGACATTATGTTTGGAAGCAACAGAGATGAACTAGCAAAAGGATTTGCAGAAGAGATGAAATCAGAGTTTGAAATGTCCATGATTGGAGAGCTCAGTTTCTACTTAGGACTTCAAATTCAGCAGAAGAACACAGGCACATTCATCTCACAGGAAAAGTACTTAAAATAAATGTTGAAAAAGTTCAAAATGGAGGACTGCAAACCTGTGTCAACTCCCATGATCACGGGATGCAAGCTGTGTGTTGATGATGGGTCTGCAGATATAGATCAAAAACTCTACAGATCTATGATAGGAAGTCTGTTTTATCTGATAGCATCAAGACCAGACATCATGCTAGCAGTAGGAATAGTGGCTAGATATCAAACAACACCTAAACAAAACCATCTTCTGGCAGTAAAAAGAATATTCAGATATCTACAAGGAACAACACAATATGGACTCTGGTATCCTAAAGGTAAAAGCTTCACTTTGACAGCATACACAGACGCATATTGGGCCAGCTGTGTAGATGACAGGAAGAGCACAAGTGGAGGTGCTTTCTATCTAGGAGAAACTCTGGTGGCATGGTTAAGCAAGAAACAAACATCTATCTCTCTGTCTACGGCTGAAGCAGAATATATAGCAGCAACAGCATGTTGTACACAAGTCATGTGGATGAAGCAGACTCTTCAAGACATGAAGGTAAGCATTAATGAACCTATCTCAATTAAATGTGATAATACAAGTGCTATAAGTATATCTAAAAATCCTGTGCTTCACTCAAAAACTAAACATATCCCAATCAAGTATCATTTCCTCCGAGAACAAGTGGCTCAGAAGATAGTGAAGCTGGAATATGTGCCAACAAAAGAACAGACATCAGATATATTTACCAAACCACTTGCTAGAGAGCCATTTGAATATTTGAGAGACAGACTAGGGGTAGTATCTGTAGATGCTACTCTCTAATATGAAGAGAAAGCACAGTTTCAGGGGGAGAACAGAAACAAAAATATCATTCTCAGGGAAAGATCAACCAGCAAGAAAAGCATGAACACAGGTCCTCAGGATCAAAGAGATTATGGAAATAATACAGTCAGCATAAAAGAATCAATAAAAAGGAAAAAGGGTTAGTGGTGCAGAAGAAGAATAGTAAACTCAATGTGTATCAAATCCAAAGTTTGGAGCAGCAGCGTACGAAGTCAGGAAATTTAACCTAGAAATGCATGAAATTTTGAAAAAAAATAAAAACACAGCATCAGAGAATAGAAGCTTCACAAAAAATTCGAACCCCTTTCCATTGATGTCAAAGGGGGAGGAAGAGAAAACAACATTAAGAAGAGCAAGCAACAGGAGAAAGGATCCTTTCAGGCAAACAGAGGAAGTGTATTGCCATCAATGCCAAAGGGGGAGACTGTTGGAAATGTTGTCATTGATGGCAAAGGAGGCAGCAAAGACAGAAACAAGCAATGGAGGCAGCAAAGAAGCAAACGAAGGAAGCAAAGGAGACAGGCAGAGGCAGAGGAAGCGGATATAGAGGCAGAACCGTTATCAGAGACAAAGGCAGAGGCAGAGTCGTTATCACAGCAGTAGAGGCAGAGGTAGAGCGACAGAAGCAGCAGAGGCAGAGACACAGTGGGGCGTTACACATAACATAAACATAATTCTGGGAATCATAACCCAAGCGGCAATGTAATGCATAGTTAATATAAATTACATTCTGGGAATCGTATACTCCAGCGGCAAAGTATTGCACTTTATATTCAAAGGACCAAAACATATGTATATATGTATAGCCATATGTAGCGCGAGATTCAAAGAACCAAAGTACCATAAGGCGGAACCTGGCGCGTCGAGGAAAAAGTGGAATTGCGACCGAGAGGAACAGTAACGACAGTTTCGAGCTGAACGGTAGTTTTTATCGCACCGCTTTTGCGGGTTGAGCGGTATTCAAGAGGTTGGCTCTGATTCCATAGAACGGGTGACACGCATCCCTGTACGACTCCACAAAACCGCTTGTCACTACGCGCTATCGCGTGTTATTGTTCGACTCAGGATGCCCAGCGATATTGTTGAACGTCGTTGATCTGGGAAGGGTTCATTAGACGGCGGTCACTTGCTATAGATGCGCGAAGGTTACCCAAGGTATGGCGCGCCATCGCGCGTTATTGTCCGTGCAAGTTGCCCGAGCGACATCCGTCAGATCATCAAAAGCTGTGCAATGTGATGTCCGCCATTAGATGTGGTAGATCGTTAACGCTGGGGCCCAGTCCAACTCACAACTATTGAATATTAACTCTCGTGCCAGTTTACCGCGCGATGTCCATAGGATCATAGGTTGAAAGAGCGATGAATTATCCACCATTAGATCATGAATGAAGTCGCAAGGTGATAAACAAGGTATGGTGCACATATTGAATTGAACCATCGCAACCAAACTATTGCAACTATCGCAATATCGCAACCATCGCATCCATCGCAACCATCGCAACCATCGCATCCATCGCAACCATCACAACCATCGCATCCATCGCAACCATCGCAACCATCGCAACCATCGCATCCATCGCAAATATCGCAACAATCGCAATATCGCATTTGGTTGAAACTGCACAGCAACTATCGCAAATAGAAGTTTGCGATTGCGATTAATCGCATCGCATCAGATTCATCGCATTGGGAAACGTTTCAGGTGGGCCCGAAATGAGTTTTTATATGTTTAAATAGGTTTTATTATATACGCCAAGAATTGATTTAAGTCATACCTAAAAGGGCAGTTTGTATGTTAAACTTATGCCAAGAGCTGAAGTTGGATTATATATATAAGGGGCGTTGTCATATATATATATATATATATATATATATATATATATATATATATATATATATATAGTTGTTACGATGTGCCGCGTGGTCCGTGGGTTATATATATATGCCTCGGCTTAATGGGAGGGTGATTATTAATATAAAATAATTGTGATGAACGTATGTTCCGCTTGCGGAACTCGCCACATCAACAAGACACGTACTATGTACAGAGCGTTGAAATTTGTCCACATTTACAGTCAGCTGGTATAAAAAGCCCAGTTACGTGTATGCAGCAGTTACACCACAGCAGAGGACAGAAAAGCAAACAGAGCTGAAAGGAGATAAAACACAGTCACAGAAAAGACAAACACAGTCAAAGAAAAGCCAAAAGGCTAAATGGTTTGAGCTGGAATTCTCATTGTAATTTGAATGTAAATGTTTTAGTCGATTTTTATTATTTGTGATGCATTGGAAAGTCTCCGGAAGAGAGCAAATATCCCACTGAAATATTAAAATAAGCACCTACAGTTATATTTATTGAATGAGCAGATAAAAGGAATGAGAAGACAGAAGCCAAAGAGTCATGACTATTCACTCCAAATTCTTTGTGAAATACAAACAGTCATGTGAGGAACTCTATAAATAATATTACCTGGATATGCATAAAAGATGTTAGATAGAGTAACCGTAGGTGCGTATCGAGGAAGTGTGAGTGCGCAGAAGAGAGAGGAAAGAAGAGCGTAAAGAGAAGTTGCATGTAACGTAGCCACATTCGAGGTAAATCAACAAACTTTCAGTTTGATAAATTGAGGAAGTTGGAGCTTCCCTATCAAGTTGCAGCTTGATAGCTGTCAGTTGTAGCTGACTGAGGTTGGAGCCTCCTGTAGGTTGGTGCCTGCAGAAAATTGAAGGGAGTTGGTGCTTCCCTGCAAGTTGTAGCTTGCAGAATTGAGGTTGGAGCCTCTTGTAGGTTGGTGCCTGTAGAAAAACAGTGGTGAGAGGGAGTTGGAGCTTGCCTTTGCATCACAATAATAATAAGATGTGGTTTTCTCCCTTTATGGGTTTCCACTTATATCTAGTGTCTCTGTGCATGATGTGTGTGTGTTGATCTGATCTTCTGCTTAATACATGCTGCTCTCATACTAAGTCTACTCTTATACTATATTAACACTTGTTGCTAACATTCTAAGATTACTCACATATTAAGTTGGACATGAAATGAAGGTGTAAATAAGTTTTAATGAAAAGTTACAAAATTCCATGAATGTCTTAAACTGATTCACCCCCCCCCCCCTCTCATTTTAACTAAGGGTTCAACATAAAATTTCTTGTTTGATGTGCATCTTTTCATGTTACTCTACACACAAATATCTTTCGAACAATGTAATAAGCGTGTCAATCAGAGCTTATATGCGAAAGTTATGCCACTCAAAATTTGACCTTCTTGTTTTCAAACCCATAATTCAGGAGGATGTCACGTCAACCACCATTATTAATGGGAAAGGGGATAACTACATTATTATGATCTAAAAGAATCTAGAAGAGTCTATATTGTAAATCTGGTTAAGAGTTGAGGTGGTAAAACCTAACCACTAGTAGGCTATAGAGTTGTGTTATAACTGGGCCACTAGGAGGCAAAGACATTCCATTCTTTTGAGTGCATTTGTTCCATAGTTGAGCAAAAATAGCCAAGAGTAATAGGAGGTAGAGCACATGAATAGGATTTGTGCATTGTATTAGCCCACAATCCACAAGCCATACTTATTTGTACTTTCATCCATATTTCCAGACAGAGAAAGAGAGCAGAGCGACCTCACCTTCCAACAAAATTTTTCTCCTGAAAGTCTTTCCCAGAAAAAATCTTGTATCTAATGTGTGTGTGAGCTTTTATTTTTCCATTCTCTTTTTTTTGTGCATAAATTTTATTTGCATGCATGCACTATTTACAGTAAAATATGCAAATCTAAAAATATAAGAAAACTGTAATAGTGTAGAATTTCATATTTTAAATATAATATTACTAGATTTGTTGTGACGTACTGGCCAGTGCAATATCCATAGTATTTTACAGACCATATTGGTATCAGATCAAGTTTCTTTGGGTATTTTGTAGATATTTGTAGGGGATCTAGATCGGCGGGGCTGAAAATCATAAAACCTTAATCATGGTCGACAAATATGTTATTAACCCTCGTGATCTTGTAGAGCTAAGGTTTTCATAGCTAGAACAACAAGTCGTAGATATAAATCACAATGTAAACCTCCCCATGGCGGCCCTGAGCAATAAGCTTGGGATATTTGGAGAATATGAGGGTTCAAATGTAAAGGAAAAATTAGAAGGGGGATTAGGAGATTAGGAAGAAACAACAAACCAAACAAAGAAAGAACCTGTAAAATATCAACCTAGTTCGAGTGTCGTGAACCAATACAACTCTTATTTAAAATGGAAGAAAAATTTGATATCAAGTCATACCACGATGAGATCAATGTTTTGAAGTTGAATCACTAGTTGTAGCAACTGGAAGTTTATTTCAGTGTCCATCAAATTGAATAAGAACAAAATATTTCATTTTCATGGTTGAAATTAGAGGGCCATGCACTAACTTGTTGGGAGAGCCACATGGAGACCCTGAGGTTGGAGGGAGAGCCTTTGGTGAATAAGTGGGAGGACTTCAAAACCCTCATTAAGTCACATTTTTACCCTATTAGGTATGTAGAGGACCAGTCGATCTCGTGGCACTGCTTTAGGAAAAATTCAAGTCAAAGCATGCATGAGTATAACACAGAGTTATAAATGATGGCCATAATGTTTGGTATCTCCCCAATTAACCTAGATGTACTCCTCACGTATTTGGGGGGTTTGCACCGCCATCTATGTGAGAAAGTGATCCTATTTAATCCAAAATCAGTGGATGAGGATTTTGTATAGGCACAATACCTGGAGAACATAGGCCTGAAGAGAGCACAATCAAGTGGATTGAAGAAGAAGGAGAAACAAGTTTCTTCTAAGGAGGGGAAGAAGAAGAAAAAATGGAGGAAAGATAAAAATACGACATCCACAATATAGAGGAGAAGTGTTGGAAGTTTCATCTAGAGCTAAACTCGAAGAACAAGAAGAAAGATAATAAGAAGAAGAATTTCATGGCCGAAAATTCGAGCAACCAAGTTAAAAGCAACTCAGACGTGGATGAGGATATCGTTTGTACATAAATGTAGACGAAGGTGAATCTGATTAGCCTTCACCAACATGAAGAAAAAAAATGACCAAACTATTCCATATAAAGATACAGGTCAAGAAGACAAATATTGATGCTCCATTTGACTCAGGATCACGGGAAAATCTCATTGCAGAGGATTTGGTCAATAATTTGGGCTAGAAGTTCATGATCATCCAAATCCATATCCACTGGGATGGGTAAATAAGGATGCAGAGTTGAAGGTAAAAAAATATTGCAAGATTATATTTTCTATCAGTATTGATTTTATTAATGAAGTATAACTAGATGTGGTTCCCCTTGATGTATTCGGAGTCGTGTTTGGAAGTCCTTATAGGTACATGTGAGATGAAATATTCATGCAGAGAACTAACCAATACCAACTCGTCAAGAATGGAAAATCGTTCATCATCAACGCGTACAAATGTAAGTCAAAAATTTCACTCGTAAGTTCCAACCAAGCCAATAAATTGATCAATTACAACAAGAAGTATGTTTTATTGTTTTTAAGAGAAAGTGATTCGATATAAGAGTCATTAAGAAGCAAGGAATCCATAAAGGTGTGTACTAATAAATAAAAACAACAACTAGAGGAGTTACTGTGGGCATATAGTTACCACCTAAGATGGAAGTGGAGCATGAGATCTAGCTATTGTAGGAATCCCTATTGTGCCAAACATTGGGATGTATAGATGGTTTTTTATAGAAGCAAGTGAGGTGAAGAGACAATTGCAGTAGCTACTATAATATGGTGTCATTTGACTAAGTACATCACTATGTGGATCACCCATCGTCATTGTGCCAAAGAAGGATGGGACTTGGTTGTTGTGTATAGATTACAGGGCGTTGAAAAAAATCACACTCAACAACATATACTGCCTACCCAAGATAAATGATTTGGTGGATTAGTTGCATCAAGAAAAATACTTCACGGAGATGGAATTAAAGTCTAGATATCACCAAGTTCGAGTCAAAGAAGAAGATACTTGCAATACTACCTTCAAAACCATACAAGGTTTGTATGAATGGTTAGCCATGCCATTTGGCCTATGTAATGCACCATGTTCGTTTATGAGATTAATGCATGATGTATTGTGCCCTTTTATAGATTCATTTTTTATTGTCTATTTGGATGATATAATGGTATACAATGCTACCTTGGAGGAACACATCTCACATTTGATGTAGGTGTTGGAGACATTAAAGAAGAACTAGCTATTGGCGAATCTAAAGAAATGTGAGTTTGCACAAATGTATTTGGTGTATTTAGGGTATGTGATAGGTGGAGGAGAGCTAAAGATAAATCCTTCCAAGATGGAGGCCATCATGAAATGGTCGGTGCCTACTAATGTTTTTGAGGTCAAGAGTTTCATTGGGAAAACACAGTACCTGAGGAAATTCATATCCTCATTTTCAGTAGTAGCAACACTGCTCCATGTCATAACAACAAGTGACAAGAGTTTTAAATGGGGACATGGTCAACAAAGGGTTTTCGAGGAGATGTGTTATCACCATAAAAGTTTTTTCTAAAACTTTGACAGTTTACCTTGTTTTAGTCATGGTCTTAGATAGGTGTTAAGTCATTTTAAGTTTTTAGGGGTTAAGTGATAGGGTTAGAGTCTCATTTTCATTACAAAATAAAGTCCAACAACCTTATCTCATACCTTGAGTGTCTCATATCATGTTTAGAAAGTACAGTTTTTAACCATTTAAAAAAAAAATTGATTAAGCCACGAAACCACGTTTTTGTAGCGCAGAAAGTGTTAAAAAATGCTTTTGTGCTACGAAAACGCTGCTCTTTTTGTAGCGCAAAACCCTGAAATTACATTAGGTGTGCTACGAAATTAGGGATTCGTAGCATGTCTTGTCAAGTTATCAAATCCATCAAGTTCTGTTAATCTTTCATGATTAGGTGTCAGCTAGGAGTCTTTTCTCATACATGCCATCATTCATAACCATCATGACATTCGTTAGAGGTCATTTATGTTAGTCATTTGAAAAGGGCTAGTTCCTAGTTTTATTTTATTATGTAAGAAACACCTCATGTATGCCCTTGTTTCGAATGGTAAGCTCATGGTAAGCAAAAACCGGAGCTTCTCTCATTTATCAAGCGAGGCTGAATCCCTAATCAAGCGAGGCTGAATTCCTAAATCAAGCGAGGCAGCTTATTCTGAAATCAAGCGAGGTTGATATTACAGATTTTCAAGAAACACGCAGGAATTTCAAGGGAAATATGACATAAGAAAGAAAGAACCACAGGTCAAGCCACTATTTAAGGACGGAGCCTGAAAGCATAGAGGCTCTAACCAAGGACAAATCAGTTGAGGAGGCCTTTAAGAAGACAGGATGTTGGAAATTCTGTGAAAAATTGCAGGGAGGTCATAATCAAGTGACAAAAGAGTTTGCTCTTCATTTCATTGGTTCAAATACAAAAGTTGGAGTCTTAAACTTGCCAATTTCCCCTAAGATCATATCATTAGTGACAGAGATTCCAAGGGGAGAAGAAATATGGTTCAAAAATTTCAGGTTTGAGATGGAACCTTATAAAATATTTCTGAAGCCAGAGTTTGCAGGGACAGAATTAACTAAAGCAGTGCCAAGAAGTTACATCAAGAACACCTATGCCAACCTGCTCTTCAACATTCAAAGGCAGACTTCATAAAATTGGATGAAGGGAAATTTAAGAAGATGAAATCTTCTAAAAAGCTGAATTTTGATGATTAGATTTTAGAGTTTGTATTCAAGCCCAGAAAACCTTTAAATAGGCAATCAAAAAAGTTGCAAGAGCTAGATATGGAGTTAGAGAAAATAGGGAAAGTTTCCAAAGTTTATGAAGAACATATAGACCTATCATCACCAACGCCTGAAGCTGACAAAAACAGAGTTTTTCATACTCAAATAGAAAAGAGCAGTCATGAAAAAATTGAAGAGAAGTTGAGATTAGCTAATTTTGAAATTGCTAAGCTCAAGAGGAAAGTAAGAAGACATGCTGCTGAGAAGACAAATTTCAACAGAATAAAGGCTCTGTGGGAGGATGAAAGAGTTTCAAAACCTGAAACAGTCAGCAATGAAGCTTAGTATTTTACCTGGACTGTTCCTTCAATCAAAGAGGCTAGATTTGTGAGAATGATAAATTTTAAATTAAGGGCTACTAACAGGAGGCTGAAGAGGCAGATTGAAGACCTGGAAATTCAATTGACAAAGTTTGAAGGTAAGTTACAGCAAAGATAAAACAAAGCAACAAGTAACAAATCCTTAAAGCAGTTTTTTTATTAAGAAGAGAATTAATTTTTGAATACATTTCAAAGTCAACTTGTTTTGCCTGTTAAGGTCTATGGAAATCATTGCAGAAGTTCAAATATCCTTAAGACTGCAAATTTTGAAAAAAAAAACTGTGTAAAAGAGGCATACACAGTAGTTTCATAGCGCGCTACGAAACTGCTGTAGGTGAATTTTGGGAATTTTTCATAGGTGTTTTGGGGGTAAAAACAGTTTATTTCCAATTTTTTATGCTACTAATGATGGAGTAATGATCACATATGAAGATTTAAGTTTCAAAGCAGATGAATGAAAGGTTAAAAAGAATGTTTCAAAGTAATACAAATTCTGCGCTACGAAAACAACTGTTATTTTCGTAGCGCAGATATATCCCATCTCCTTTATACTTTTTCGAGGTTTCTTTTTGAACAGGTGGAAGGGTGAAGTTTTAAGGAAATGTTAGCACATGTCACATATCTAAAATATTTAGCATTGCTAGCAAAATATGTTCGAAGATCAGTATGGAAGATAAAGGCTAAAATGCAGGAAATGTGTTTCTTGGTTTTTAGGACAGTCAAGACATGAGTCAGTAGGATCTCACAACAAGGCTAGAGGCATCATAAAATTCGAAGATATGGAGAAGCAACTGTCAAAAGAGAATATTTAATGCTTAGATAATTTTTTTTTAGACATGATAAGGAGTTTTACTCCTATTTGTATTAGGACTCCTAAAGAGACAGTTAACTGTCAGTTGTAATTAAGAATCTGTTTTAGGAGTAGATAGGTGTCAAACTTAGAAATTTGAATTATCTTCAAGATAGATAAGGGAATCCAAGATTTTAATGATGACTCTATAAGAGACATGAGGTCGAATTCCTCAAGGTTGGAATTTTTTCATTAGCAAGAAAATTGTGTTATTGTAGCAGACTGTGTATTTTCAGCTTAATATAGATTGGCTTTACTACTCAGGATTCACAAAGATTTTTTGGTGTTTGATCTCTCTATGGTTTTCCTCATCTACCTATTTACAGTGGTATGAACATGTGTTACTTAGAATTCATTGGAAAATTCTCTAATTTCTTTCACATGTTTGTAGACTTTGTTTTATTCACTATGTTACTGTTTTGTTTATAAACCTAAAACTCTAAGTGCCCTGACTTCCATGTTGAGATGATGTTGATGTTTTGTTGAAACATATCTTGACTCCATAGCCCAACAGATGTTTGTTAATCAATAATTCAACCAGTTATACACTTTTATCCATTTTATTCCTAGAGTTAGCCATCTAATCCTTAATCAAAAATCTTAAACCTGTTGAGAGAGCCCTCTCATGTTGAGGAGGCTAAGCCTCAACCAAAAGATTGGTTTGAAAGAGTTGCTCAGAGTCTACTTGATCAGCAGTCTATCAAGGTCAGATTTTGTGATAACAAGATGAAAAAGAAGATCACTCAAGAACCAATTCTGACATTACCAAACTTGCAGCAGCCCTTTGAAGCAGAGACATATGCGAGTGGGTATGTTATGGGAGCGGTCTTGATGCAAGGAGGAAGGCCTTTATGCTATCATTCTAAATTTTTTCATAGGGTAACTCTTAATTACCCTACCTACGACAAGGATATCTATGCCATGGTGAAAGTTGTGAAGAAGTGGAAGCATTGGCTGATGCGAAAGGAGACAATAATCCACACAAATCACTAGCCATTATAGTATTTGCAAGCCCAAAGTAAGTCATAGTTTACCAAACATTACAAGTGGATGGGATTCTTACAATAGTTTCATTTGATGATCAAGTGTAAGAAGGGCGACACAAACAAGTTGGATTACATGCTTTCCAGGCCACCCATATCAAAGATCACAACTTTGGGGACTATTATGCACATGGATCCATTCACCCATGATGCATATAGAGACGAATATTCATAGGATGAGGACTTCAAGGAGGTGTATCAACAGTTGCATAGTTAGAGTCATGTACATTATGGAAATAACATCGTTGACTACCATCTTCAGGATGGGTTACTATACATGCTGGATAATTTATGTGTTCCTAAAGGTCAGTAATTACAGCTAATTAGAGAGGCTCACACCTCCAAGGTTGTTGAGAAATTTGATGTAGGGAAGACCGTGACCAATTTGCAGAGGTATTTGTATTGATCCAAGATGTAGGAGTAGGTAGCTAGGTTCATAATGGGGTGCATGCTTTGTTGTACCAATAATCCTAGAAATAGGAAATGGGGTCTATATCATCCCTTACCTGTAACCACCCATCCTTGGGAAAGCATTTCCATGGACTTTGTGGGAGGTTTAACAACAACCATAAAGGAACACGACTACCCGTTTGTGGTAGTTGATAGGTTCAACAAGATGTGTGTTCTGATGAACTATAAAAATACCATCAATGGGAAAGAAGCAACAAAATTTTTCTTTGGACAAGTGTGGGTGCACTTTGGGATGCCAAAGAGTGTATTTTAAGACAAGGATACGATATTTCTTAGTTCATTTCAAACTATATTGTGGGAGAATATGGACATGAAGATGAATATATCTACAACATTCCATCCACAGATTGATGGGTAGAAAAAAGTAGTCAATAAGACTTTGGTGGAGCTTCTAAGGGGATATAGCCAAAAGCATCTGATGATCTAGGCTAAAAAACTAGTATATCTACAACATTCTTACATAGGGAAATCCACTCTTCTATGAGAAATTCCCCATTTTAAACCTATTTTGGATGAGGTCATGGTTAAGCCCTGGTCCCTAGTCTCCCCAGATCCACGAGACTACAGGTTGAGCACCAAAGGCTAGGGCCTAACCCCGGCCGAAGCCACGGTACAACCAAATTAAACCACAGTGCAATGGCAGTCAATGATACCCCGGCGGTTATGGGACCATACCACAATGAAAACCATAGTCACAATTAGAGGTTATGGTATTGGCATGCAGTTCAACCTAACCCCGATTCATTCAAAATTTACCACAGTTGCAACATGGTTTAGAACCCCAGCAGAACCATATACCATACCACAGTTTAATACTTCAGGTAGGATTAAAGGTTTGGGCGCGAAGTTTTGAAACCCAACCACTGTGTAATGGAAGCTAACCATAGTCGGGAGCGGGTTTAATATGTCGACGTGAATTTTAAACTGGCTTGAATCCTACGACGAGGTTTTAACCACGTGGCCCCATCATATCCGCTCACGGGGGGTCATTGGGAAATTAAAGCTAGCAAAAATTTTCACCTAATCCGACGTGAATCTCGCTGACGTAGGGCGAATTTGTTGCTCAACGGTGCCGAAAATGGTGGATTCATAGGATGGTTAGCAGGAGAGTGCAATTTGTCGATCAATTAGCAACAAAAATTCAGCAGAGCATAAATTCTTCAGTTTTTTTCCAAATTGAGCCTACAAAGAGCTCAACTAGGGGATTTTGACAGTTTTGGAGCCATTAGAGACATTATTTTTGCATTCTAAGCATTGCAAATCCATGTAAACACATATTTTAGCACTTAATGAAAGAGGCCCAACATTGGAAGCTGGACTAGGAGATGCAGCCCAAAAGGGGTGAACTCCTTCATCATTTTTTTGTCTTGTGTTACTCTTTATGGTATTATTGTATTTGTTTTTATGTTGCAAACTGAGTTTAAAACACTTAATTTATGTGCTTTTGCAACTTGCATAATTTCCTAAAAGACATAAAATTTAACTTGAAAATTTCATCAAACCTTCAAGTTTTCAAATACAGATGAGTTTGGTATCAGAGCTTTGGTTCTTTGGTTGTATTGAAGGTTTAATTCTGTTGCAAATGTTTTTTGATGCTTACAAGTTTGGAGCTCAAATGAGGAGAAGGGAATCTTGTGGGAACAAGTCCTCAAGCTAGTTCAAGGAGAGCACATTTGCCACAATCTTCACCACAAGTGTCACCTCAAGTGTCACCAAAGTCCTCACCACTCATGGCACATGAAGGAGAACCTGACAATGTGTCTGAGGATGAGAATACTTTCAGAAAAGCATTCTCTTAAATGATTGAGATGGTAAAATTTCTTTATGAGGAAAGGAACTCAAGGTTGTATGGTGAGAACTCAAATCCTCCAAAGGGAAGTGGAGGACATTGAGACAAACCTCCAAAAGGGAATGGAGGAAATGGTGACAAAACACCTTCACCTCCACCTTTCTCCTCACCTTCATCTTCACCATCATCTTCTTCTACATCAACACCTTCACAAACACCTCCACATTCTCCAAAGAGACATGGTAAAATTCCTTTGTTAAAACATGGCATAAATTTTGAATTTCCTATGTATAATGGAGAGGTAATGTTGAGAAATTAGATAGTTGGCTTCATTAGCTTGAAGTGTATTGCACGATACAAAGGATAAAATATGATGAGACCAAGATTCAAATTTCTTCTTTAAGGTTGGAAATTGTAGCACTCATTTGGTGGGAAACCAAAACTCAAGAGGATCTCAAGAAAAGAGGTAAGATCATAACTTCTTGGAATGATTTTATGGTTGCATTAAGAAGACAATTGTTATTGAACCAACTCAAAAAATAGAAGAAAATATAGATCAATGATCCAAGTGGATATTGGTGGCCACCTACCTATTCCATTTGGACCCACACAATCAGTTCTTTCAGTTTTTCATTTTCAGCACAACTTACTATTTTTAGCAGGTTGTTGGTTCATGAACTTTTGGAGCCATTTGGAGGCCCTAATGAGCCATGTAGATATTGGTGGCCACCCACTTAGTCCATTTGAACCCCCACCATTGGTTCTTTCATTTTTTTAGTTTTGGCACAACTTACTATTTTTATCATTTTTTTGTGTCCTGAACTTCCAGAGCCGTTTTGAAGCCGTAAACGATGTTTTTTGGGAAAACAACATTTTTTGAGGCCCTAAAGATTGATTTTTTGGGCCCCTAATCAAAATTTTTACTCAGATAGATCTTTCTAATGAGGTATGATGCGTGTCAAACAGAGATCGTATGCCAAAGTTATGCCCCCGAGAAGTTGAAACACCAATTTACCCAAACGGGGCCCATAGTTTTGGCGCTTCATCTCCTACAGTTAGGTTTTTGGATGTTTATGGTTTTGCATTGTTTCTCAACAATAAATAGGCCTTCGAGCCTCATTGTAACACAGTTCAGAGGCATGTAGCCATAACATCTCTTCTCATAGATAAGCTACCAACGCCCTAGTTAGGTTATTTCCATTATGTTTGTAAGCATATTTATGTTATTTGATATTAATGAAATGAAGTATTATTTCCATTGCATCTCTTTGTCTATGTCCATTTCTGTATTTTATTGTGTTCCTGCATAAATCCAGATCAATTGTATCAGAGTGGTCTTCTCTTTCTTTGTTTTTCTTTGCATGTCCCCTATGATGTCAAGGTATAAGGAGTTAGGGCTTGATCTAGTTGAACCCTTGCAAGATCATCCTCTCAAACCTCGACAACCCCCCATGGCGGAAGAAAAGAAATACGAGGGAGCAGGAGATCCTATAAAAATATTTCTCGAGGAGGCCCTCGAGAAACAAAGGAGCGCGATGATGGATAACTTTGCTCAGATCCTTCAACGGTTGCCGACCTACAGCGCATCTACATCCAACAGCCACTCTAGAGGCGCCACTCCCTTCAAGGTACAGGTAAACTTTGACATTCCTGTATTTGAAGGCCAGATAGATGTAGACGCCATAGATAGATGGTTAAATTTACTGGAAGGGTATTTCTCGTTACATGATTTCTCCGATGGAGAAAATATTATTTTTGTGCTCCTCAAAGATGCCCCCCATGTCAAAGACTGGTGGGAAACCTACTGTGAGCAAAAGGACGGGACTAAGCCTCTTTTTTCTCGGCCACACCCACTTAGAATTTGTTCCGAGACAGGATCAAGGAACAATAATACCCCGTGGGGAGCTATGATGACAAGTACATCCAATGGACCACGCTGCGGTAGCAAAGGGATCAAGATGTGCACGAACAAACGAATTTGTTCCATACCCTGCGCATGAAGTTGGATATTAAATATTTAGAGAGAAATTTGGTGCTCAAGTACCATAGTTGTCTGCACATACACATTCAGGAGGAAATGGAGTTCCTCGACATTACATCTCTTGGCACGACATATCGCTATGCTGCCAAGATCAAGCATAAATTTAAGCAGAAGAAGCGAGAAGTTGGATCCGTGAATCTGAAGCAAGGGAAAGGTGCCCTCCAACTGAAAAACAAGGGAAAATTCCAAAGCGGGGTGACTCAGAAAAACATGAAAAATCCAAAGAAGGATACAGGGAAGTGGTGTGAATTTCATAACAGCCCCACTCACAGCACAAACGAGTGTCAGGCCAAACAATCGTCAGTGGCTAAACTAAAGACACCCTAATCAGAGGCATATTCTAATCCTGAGTCAGAAGCAGACAAAGGAAATAACAAAGGGAATCAGATCATTGATATGGATCCCAGTGCCATTTTTGCCACCACCAAGCTCCAAAGGGAGGATATCGAGGATCTAGAGGAGGGGGGGCGCCTCTTCCATTCGCAGATGTGGGTGAAGGGTTCTCCACTACAATTCCTTGTCGATAGCGAAAGCCAAAATGACCTCATTTCAACGGAAGTTGTGAAGCGGCTCGGCCTGCCAACCATAGCACACCCGCAACCGTATACCATCGGGTGGCTTCACCCAGGGAGAGATCTATGCATCTGCCAGCAATGCTGCCTTCCGTACAACATCAAGCCATTCACGGATGAGGTATTGTGTGATGTTGCTCCTCTTGATGTAGCTGATGTATTATTGGGCCAACCATACTTATGGAGGCAACATGTTGTGTATGATTCTAGGCCTCGTGTTGTTATTATTATTTTGGGAAATAACTTGTACAGGATACCGGAGGTAGTACCACCTCCTTTCATCTCTTTAACTACTGCAAAAAAACGTAGTAAGATTGTTTCCCAAACCAGGAAATTTATTTTCCTTACAACTCACTCACAAGGAAATAAGAATATTGTGGCCACAACCTCGAAATAAGACTCCCCTGCATGGCTGCAACAGATGGACAAAGTCATGGAGGAATATGAGGACATTTTCTCCTCACTCATAGAGGTTCCTCTACACTATCTATACAAGCACTCCATTGATCTGATCCCAGATGCACCACCACCTAATGTTTCCATACCTCATGTGACTACATAGACAGAATCCTCACATGTACTATCTGAGGAAACCAAATTTATTGAATGCATCCAACATGTCCGCTAGCAGGTCCACGACATCCTAGACAAATCCAATACCAAGTTCAATAGAATTTGCCTCTCATGGAGGAACTTAACACAATGGGGACCATTGCTTCCTAAGGAGGGAGGAATGATCCAGGTGGATATTGGTGGCCACCCACCTATTCCATTTGGACCCGCACCATCAGTTCTTTCAGTTTTTCATTTCAGCACAGCTTACTATTTTTAGCAGGTTGTCGGTTCATGAACTTTCGGAGCCATTTGGAGGCCCTAATGAGCCACGTGGACATTGGTGGCCACCCACCTAGTCCATTTGAACCCCCACCATCGATTCTTTTAGTTTTTCAGTTTCGGCACAACTTACTATTTTTAGCAGTTTTTCATGTCTTCAACTTTTGGAGCCGTTTTGAGGCCCTAAACGACGTTTTTTGGGAAAACCAAGATGGACCCATGTTTCTCACACCAAAAGTTGTATTTCTTAGATAGATATTTCTAATGAGGTATGATGCGCATCAAACGGAGTTCATATGGCAAAGTTACGCCCCTGGGAAGTTGAAACACCAATTTACCCAAACGGGGCCCATAGTTTTGGCGCTTCATCTCCTACGATTAGGTTTTTGGATGTTTAGGGCTTTTCATTGTTTCTCAACGATAAATAGGCCTTCGAGCCTCATTGTAACACAGTTCAGAGGCATGTAGCCGTAACATCTCTTCTCAGAGATAAACTACCAACGCCCTAGCTAGGTTATTTCCATTATATCTGTAAGCATATTTCTGTAATTTGATATTAATGAAATGAAGAATTATTTCCATTGCATCTCTGTGTCTATGTCTATTTATGTATTTTATTGTGTTCCTGCATAAATTCAGATCAATCAACGACTTAAAAATTATCCACTTCGAGGGGGAAACCTCCTTTACAATACATAAATGAACAATTCCTGGATCAAATGACAAAAACTACTTTATATATATAGGAGTCTAAGGGGTCACAATATAATCAGAGCCTACATAACAACAATAATGTAAGGGCACAACAATAACCACAGTAGGCTTCTATGGGGCACAATAATAACAATATGGGGACTACATAGGCACAACAATAACAATAAGGGGGCTACACTAACAATAACAATAAGGGGTTACATTAGTATTATAGGGACCTAGCATGCCCCTCTCCATTAAAAAAGTGTTGTCCTCAATGCTTGAGCAGTGTTGGATGCTTTTGTATAAAATTATCATCCTCCCATGTGGAATCTTCAGCAGGTAATTTCTTCCACTTGATGAGATACTTCTAAATTGATCGATTTAGTAGTTGTCGAGTTCTTGTTTCCATGACTACTTCAGGTTCCAATATGATTTTTCCTTCCTCATCAATTTTTGGCAATATTGTTTAAACTGGGAGCTTGTCACCTATAACCTTCTTTAAGCATGAAACATGAAAAAATGGGTGCACTCAGGAAGATGATGGAAGCTCCATTTTGTATGCCATATTAACAATCTTTTGCAACACCTTTTAAGGACCATATTACTTTGGTGATAATTTATTATACTTTGTATCTTGCTTGATGGACATTTGTTTGTATGGTTGTATCCATAAAAATACCCAATCACCTACATCAAAACTTATTTCGCTGCAATGTTGATCTGCTTGTTGTTTTATTCGATTCTGCGCCAAAGTGAGGTTATCCTTTAAGAGTTGGAGAACTTGTTGTTGATGCTCGATGTGATCTTCCATTGCTTGAAACTTAGAATTTTCTCTTAAAGATGATGTGATGGACGGTGGATGATATCCATAAAGTGCCATAAATGGGGTCATTTTGCTACAGTATGGAAGGAAGTGTTATACCACCATTCAGCCAAAGGTAACCACTTGACCCATTGTGTTTTTTTATCAGATACAAAGCATCAAAGATATCCTTCCAAACATTTTTTCACTATCTCAGTTTTCCCATTAGTTTGAGGATGATAAGATGAACTATGAGCTATTTGAGTACCAAGACAAGAAAATAACTCCATCCAAAAATTTCAAGTAAAAATGGGATCTATGTCACTTACAATAATCTTTGGGTTTGCATGTAGCCTTTGAATTGTTTCCATAAATGCAGTAGCAACTGTACTGGCTTTAAATGGATGAGATAATGCACAAAAATGTGCATACTTGGTAAGTCTATCAACTACCACCATGATGACTCTCTTTCCATCGAATTTGGGTAAACCTGTGATAAAATCCATTGAAACCTCCTCCCAACGTTGACTTGGAATGGATAAAGGTTGTAGCAGACCCAGGGTATTAATTGCCTCAACTTTATTTTGTTGGTAGACCAAACATTCCGCCACAAACTTTTGAATATAATATTTAAGGCCATCCCAAAAAAATTGTTTCTTGACCCTGTGGTAAGTTTTTAAAAATCTTGAGTTTCCTCCTAAGGGAGAGGTGTGCAATTCCAAAAGAATCTTTTGTTTTAGTTCAGATTTCTTAAAAATACATAAGCGATCTTTGTACCATAATGAATCATTTTTCCAACTAAATGTATTAGATGTATTAGGATCTTGTTGCAACTTTTGAATGAGTGTCCACAATTCTTCATCATTCTTCCATTTCTCCCTTACTTTGGTTATCCAGTCTAGTTGGATAATAGAAATGGCACAAAGCAATGCTTCCACATCCTCATCCTTTCTTGAGAGTGCATCTGCAACAACATCTAGCTTCCCTTTTTTATAGATGATTTCAAAGTCATAACCCAACATATTTGTGAGCCATTGTTGCTGCTCTTTTGAAGATAGTCTTTGTTCCAAAAATTATTTAAGACTATCATGATCTGTTTTTACCTTGAAGTGTATTCCCATTAGGTAAGGTCACCATTTCTTTAGTGCATGTAGTATTGCCAACATTTCCTTCTCATAAATAGGTTTTTTTAAATACTTTACTTTGATTGTGCGGCTTTCAAAAGAAATGGGTCTTCCTTCTTGCATTTAAAAAACATCAATTCCATTTCGTGAGGCATCACATTCCACAATAAATGTTTTTGTGAAGTTTGGTGTAGCTAAGACTGGTGCTTGGCACATTGCCTCTTTAAGATGTTCAAAGGACTTAGTTGCTTCTGGAGTCCAGGAAATTAAACTTTCTTCAGTAATGTTGTTAGAGGTGATGCTATTCTCCCATAATTCTTAAAAAACTTGTGATAATACCCTGTTAACTCGAGAAATTCTCGCAGATGATTTAAGGCTATGGGGGTTTTCCATTCCTTAATGGCTTTAATTTTGTTAGGATCTACCTTAACACCCTCAAAAGATACAATATGACCTAGATATTCCACCTCTTATACTCCAAAGAAACATTTGGAGGATTTTGCATATAATTGTTTCTCCTCCAATAGTTTGAACGCCCTGTCAACATGTTGAACATGATCCTTCCAAGGCTTGTTGTAGATTAGTATATCATCAAAAAGTACTAACACAAATTTTCTAAAGAAGGGTTTGAAAATGGAATTCATCAACCCTTGAAATGTAGAAGGTGCATTGTTAAGGCCAAAAGTCATGACCAAAAATTCATAATGACCCTAATGAGTTCTAAATGTTGTTTTCGAAATGTATTCAGCCTTCATTCTAATTTGATGACATCCTAAATGGAGATCCAACTTGGTGAAGTAAATTTCTCCATGTAATTCATCCAATAATTCATCAATGACAAGAATGGGAAATTTGTATTTAACATTGATCTTGTTGAGCTCCCTATAATCTAGACACATGCACCATGATCTATCCTCCTTGTGCACCAATACTACTAGAGCAGAGAAAGAACTTTGACTATGTTTAATTATACCGACCTCTAGCATTTCTGCAATCATACGTTCAATTTCTCTCTTTTGGGCATAGGGGTATTTATAAGGCCTGATGTTTGGAGGAACACTTCCTGGAATCAAATTAATAGCATGATCATGATCATGAATAGGTGGGAGGTATTTGGGAGTCTAAAATACCTTGGAATGATTGTCCAAGATTTTTTGGAGATCTGGAGAAATGAATGATTTCGATGTTTGAAACTCTAGTGAGCATAATTGTGCAATTACACCTAATTGTTATTTCTTTATAAGCTTTGCCATGTCATTAAATCTAATTATATTTCCTGGTTTCCTTACGATACCCCTTAATTAAACTTCCTTTCCTTCCCAAAAAAATTCAAGAAAATTTCTTGAAAAATAAAAACTATCATACCCAAAGATTGTAACCATTGAACTCCTAGTACAACATCAACACCACCCATTGGAATGGAAAGCACTAGGTTATTCAATACATATTCCCCCATGTTTAGCTTGATATTATGGCACTTTCTAGAGCAATTTATAGTTCCTTCGTTTGCAACCATCATTTGACACTCTGGTGTTGGATATAGGAAGCAATTCAATTCCTTAGCTATCTTACAATGAATAAAATTATGGGCAGTACCCGAATCAATCAACATTATTACCTTTTTCTTCTTGATATGTCCTTCTATCTTGAGAGTTTGATGAGTGATAATTCCTGCCAATGCATTACATGATATGGTCGGATTCATTTATTCTTTCTCTAAGGTTGGCTCCTGGTGTATATCCTCTTCTTTTGAAATTTCTTGTTCCTTTTCTTCATCCTCTTCACAATCTATGTAAAATAATTTCTTCTGAGCACATTTATGACATTTAGTGTATTTTCTATCACAACTGTAACAAAGCCCTTCTGCTCTTTTTTCTTCCAACTGTTTTGGTGTAAACCTTGAAGGTTGTGGAAGGCTATGAGTAGCAACACTTCCATATTTATAGTTGTGAGTGGTAGGCTTCCTTGTTGCGATAATTTTTCTTTCAATTTTTCTTGCCAACCTGGATTCCTTCTCCAATGAATCAAGTTCCCAAAGGCAAACCTCATGTTGGATGTTATCCTTTAAATTCCTTATGAATACATCAATTCTATGTTCCTATAGAATATCATTACCCTTATATTCACTTTTTGGAAGTCCTCAATGTGCTCCACCATTGAACCCTTTTGTTTAAGATTTATCAATTGGCTAAAGAAGGTTTTTCTCTTTGTATCCTCATAATGTGCTAACATTTCCTCCATAAAAATTGACCAAGTGACAAGTGGTTTATGAGAACAAAGCCATTGATACCATACAAAATGAATGGGTTCTAAATATAAAGTTGCAATGCATACCTTTTGTGTGTGTTGCACATTATGGAGATCAAAGTATTTCTCCATTTGTAGTATCTATGTTACCAGATCCTTGCGATAAAACTTCCTCATGTTGATATTTGGAATATGATGGGTCTTCGATCCAATGTTAGAGGCTATGGAATCACGATTAACATTTTTTTGTTCTCATCATGAGTTTCACCTAATACCTTTTTGCCATTAGGAATAATTTCTTGTAAAAACTTTGTGAGACCTTCCTTCAAACCTTACATGTCTGATTTTAAACCATCCTTTAAACCTTCCATTTTTTCTTCCATCTTAGCTCCCATTTCATTTTTTGTTACTCTTTGCGAGAGCGAAATTTGTTGCATTTGGTCTCGTAATTTTGATATATCATGTTGTAATTCTTCCTCTTCATTTTTGATAGTAGAGCTCTTTGAGGGCTTAATGGGTGTGGAATTATTTTTGGGAGGAATTTTAGAACCCGATACTGATATCAATGCTTCAATATTCCTTGGAATCACTTCAAACTGATTTTTCAAACAAAAGTTATGCAATTTAAAAAAAATACACACCTTTTTCTTGCTTTTGAGGAGCTCGATATTGAACCTAATGTATCTCTGTGATTTTGGATCCATAATATTTTAACTTTGGTCCTATCGTAGCCCTTTGAGTCTTCTTTCTAATGCCACAGGTCAAACCTAATATATATTCTTCAAGATAAAGTTATTCTCGATCTCCCACAATGCCCTAATTATGGACTGGCTCAATAGAGAAAAATTGTACGACGTGCCACATGTCACTGTTTCAACCTTCGACCTCAAAATTGATACAAAATAAACTAAAGTCCATGCGATTTCTGCCACTTTTTACAGAATTCAAATCTGATGCCTGAAATGAAAGTTATGACAATTTTCCCTCGGTCGCATGTTTGAGACTGAATTATGGAGCTTGCAAAACTCTAACTTCCTCAGATCATATCTTCATAAATATAGTGAACCAAGCTCTAAAATTCCGACACAAATTTCACCAAGATTTCAAATCCACGTGTTTTCAATTTCAGCTTATGAAGCTTCATATGAAAAATTTTATGGCGAAAAGTCCAAGATGCCCTGCTTTAAGAAGCGAAACCCTGTAATCCAAAGCTCTGATACCAAATTTTATGAAACCAACTCATAAAATAGAAGAAAATATAGATCAATGACTTAAAAATTATCCACTTCGAGGGGGAAACCTCCTTTAAAATACATAAATGAAAAGTTCTTGGATGATTCAAATGACAAAACCTACTTTCTATATATAGGAGTCTAAGGGGTCACAAAAAAATGAGAGCCTACATAACAATAATAATGTAAGGGCACGACAGTAACAACAATGGGCTTCTATGGGGCACAATAATAGCAATATGGGGACTACATGGGAACAACAATAATAATAAGGGGGCTACACTAACAATAACAATAAGGGGCTACACTAGTATTATAGGGACCTAACAACAATTTTATCCTTTAGCATACATGCAAAAAGCTATAATGGATTAGCAAAACTTTAGGCAAGCAAAGGGTCAAAATGTGCAAAGTTATGCCCAATAGTTTAGAAGGAGAGAATTTACTTTGGGTGTAGATTTATCCTCTCGGGACACTTTACTCAAATACATTGGAGGTTTACATAGTTACTTGAGACACACTATTCTCATGTTTAACCCTAAAAATCTAGATGAAGTTTGTGTACAGGAAACGCATTTAGAATGTCACTTCTATTACCCCTTAACATTACAGAAATTAAAAATATTTCACCTTAGTAGTTACCATAACAAATAAGTGAAATATTTTACACATTGTACAAAGTATATATGTATATATATTTGTTTTCGTTTCATATTGATGCTCACAATTTTGCGTTGCCTCTGTCTACTCATTAACACATTACATGGCTTATGCAATAAATGGTTAAGGTCTGGTTGAGTTTAATGTTGTAATGTGCATTGGAAAATTCACTCTCAGGTTTATCGACTTGCTCGTCTGGTGGAAGGTGGAAGGATACTTTGCTTCTCGGCATCTTGAATGCTCTACTCCGGCATCTGTCGGTAAGAATCCCCTATAGGTGTCTAATTCTCGATTTTTGATCCTCGAGGCTTCATCAAACGGTCTGAAAGCATTGGGGGTTGGTTAGGGTAACCACTCCCCCCCCCCCCCCACCCTCTCGCCAGTTCACCCATTCTACTATTGTGTTGTCGTGGTTTCCTCTCCGCTTTGCAACTAGTTTGATTCTATCAATCAAGGAGGTCGCCGCCATCTCTGGACTTAGCAGTATGGTGAGTATTTCCATTATTTGCAAAATTAGTGGTCATCTATTCGTTTTATAGATTATGAGGCCACAGGTTATGAATTTCATGACTGTATCTGAGTTTTTTACGTTGGTTTGCAGGTTCAATCTTCCGGAATTCAAGGCTTCCCACCCTCAAGAACACTGCAACTTTCCCTTATTCAGGAACCCCCACAAGTATTCCCTCAATATTCCCTGCTAGGTTATGCAACTGGTCTTTAAGTTTTTCCACCACCTCTACTGCATCTGATAATAGCACTAAAGGGTGTATGCGTGTCTTGATTTTTCACTGTGGTATGAAACGAGGAATCTTAGGGTCGTCAAGCTCCAGCCTACGGCTCCTTCAATTGGCTCCGAGAATTCAACAGGGTTTCTCTCACTTCATTTTCAGGTAAGTCCCCCATATACCTCTGTCATCTACAATATCTATCATGAATTGTATTCTTGTTGAGAGTCTACCCTCTAGGGTTGCACGACAGGTTTACGGAACCGACACTGATATACGTGAATAAGGTTTTTCCTTTAGGAAAGGCATGTCCCTTATTTTGATAATCATGTGTTTGGCTAGGGTTTGATGATGCATCTCAGCAGAGGCTTCCAAGACATAAATATTTTTAAATATTTCTTTTTATAAATTTGAGTTTAACGCAAATAAGAGGATACCCTCCCCATTGAACGTTTTTGTTATGTTTTGCTATCTTCCAAGAGTCTGTATTATTTATCTACATGTCGATTACATTGGAAGATATGAAAAATTATCTGTTTCTGCCCTATTATTTCTAGTTGTAATATGCATGTTTTGATAAGTAAATTATTCAAAGCTCCCTAATGTGTTTCGCAGTTACGCACTAATACAGTTAATTTTATGTGCAATGTGATGTTTGTTTATTTTGTTCTGTCCATAAATTTTTGGGTTCCTGAGTTGTGTTATGGTTGTAAGCCGCTCAAGCATTAATATAGATATTTAAAGGTTCGGTGTACTCTTGCTCGGTGGTAGTAACCTCCGACAAATGTTTTTCTTAAAACGATTGAACAATTCTATATACAGTATGTCTTTTCTTAATCAAGAACATGCGTTTTCGTTTTCATTTGGTAATAAAGATAATGATGCTATTCTGCAATAATTTTTTTAGGGTTTACAACATGTTATTCTTGGATTATGTAATGATAGTTTCGTTCATATAAAGACTTAGAATGGTCTTCCGATTTTATTGATTTGTATGAGGGGACCCGGGGATAGCAACCACGACCTATTTCCCACTAGGCTAACGTCCAAACCCTGGTCTCCTAATATTTTTTTCACTATCAGTGTTGAAGGACTCGACTGGCTCTGAATATCATTATTCTGTTTTTGGAAGGAATGTCAAACCCTCACGGACACAACAACATTATATGTGTAATTTTCATCTTTTTCCAGAGACATTAAATTCTCAGTATATATGTACATGTATGTTTGAACCTATGTGAAATATGTATAACTACATCTCAGTATGCGTTAGAATCTCTCTCTATATATACATCTATATATTACACAATTTTGGCCAAAATAAATAATTTATGCTAGTTTTTTTAAAAATAATACAAGCACATACACATAGATTCATTCTTATAATAGTTTAAGTACAACATGCTTCTCTAGGAAATGACATGACTGAGTTTTATCTTTTCTTTTGATTTGATATTCGTATATAGATAAATAAATATTAAACAACAAATACAGAGTCATTTATTGCATTAAATACTTCTGTCTTTCCTGAAAGAAAACACTTCAATGTACTTATCTCAGAATGTACTCAACCGATATGGTGCCACCCAACCATGAGAGAGGCTATAACGTCCTACACTCCCCCTGTGCTCCTCACCAGAGTGTTAGGGTAGCAGTTTATTTGTTCTCAGAGTGAGACCTCGGGACATCTTGTCCAGTCTACACCTCTATGAGTTACAAAGTTCCACTGATCATAACCAGCTCTGGACCACTCTTCCTCTACAATAATATTTTGTTTTATTTTCTTATTATTTTCACAGAACCCCTTCTCCTAACTGAGATTATTCCTTTATGCCCAAAGGAGAAGGTAACTGTCACTTTTCAACTGACCCTTTACCCACTTTGGAATCTTGGATTTTTTTACCAATCAGTTATAGTAATTCTGGATATATTAAATCTTTATTCATAAAAATGTAAACACACATTCATTAACAGTATTAATTAAATTTTTTGTTCTGTCTTTTAACAGTTAGTGCATAATTTTGTAAGAAATAAAAGTAAATTAAATTAAAATCATGGGATGTCACATAGAAGCAAGAGGGAAGAATGTTTCTGAAGAAACTAGTGAGAACTCATTTAAGTCTGGAGAAAAAGGAAAGGGCAAGTTCAAAGGCAAGGATAAAAAGAATGCTTCCACCAAGAAGGGGGGAGAAAAACTCACATGTAAACATTGTTCCCAAGAAGGCCATGATGAATACCATTGTTGGAAACTTCATCCTGAGATGATACCCAAAATTTTTAACAACAAGGAGAAAGAAAAGGTTGCTGCAATTATACAACAAGATTTAGGATCTGATTCCGGGGATGAAACAAAGATCACAACCATGGGATTGAAAGGTAAGGACTCTATTGCAAGTATTAGTTCTTCTAGTAGCCTAAATGAAACTCAATATGAAAAAACAAGAATAGATATTTTCCACATTAGAGTTATTTCAAAACATACCAAGATAGATACTTTGTTTGATATTGGATCACAAGAAAACCTCATTTCAGAAGACATTGTCAAGAAACTAAATTTAGAAACCATTCCTCATCCTAAACCTTACCCTTTAGGTTGGGTATGTGACAATGAAAAATTGCAAGTGACAAGAAAATGCATACTTAAATTTTCCATCATTGCAAACTTTTTTGATGAGGTAGAACTTGATGTAGTCCCACTTGACATACATGGTATTGTTTTGGGAAGCCCATATATATAAGATAGGAGAGCCATTTTTCATCTCCATGAGAACAAATATCATTTGTTTAAAAATGGGATTGAGTACATTATTAGAGCACATAGCAAGAAATTGAGTTTATCTTTTGTGAATGTTGGATAAATGAAGAGCCTTGTTAATGCTAGTTAGAATTTTGCATTGTTAATGATCAAACATAACGACGTTGGGGAATCTAAAGCTTTTCAAGGATATGCAGAAAGTTTAAAATTTGATTTGAGATTAATAATCCATGTGATAAGGTTTTTTAGAAGTCTAACGTGTTGCCTCCTAAAAGAGGAAAACATCATGAAGTGCAATTGAAACATGATGCATCATTGTTGAACATTGGTATTAACAAGATACTGGTGTTAGATAATACAGGGATGAAGAATAAAATGCAAGAGCTACTTGAAAAAGGGAATATAAGTTCTAAGACATCTTCTTGTCGGTATCTTAATGTTTTGGCTTTGAAGAGGGATGGTGCATGGCAATGGCATATTTAGTGAAGAGTCAAGCCAAGTGCAAGGCTAAACATGATAAGCATGGTTTTGACTACAACTTTCAAGGTGAAGTGAACTTGAAATTGTATAAGTAGCTTTTGATTTGAGATCAAGGAGAGAACGTTCAGATTCCTTCAATTGAAGAATTGCAACAAGACATCATCCTTGACAGGAAAACAAGGACTTCGAAACGAGGGAATGTGGAGTTCCTTTGTGTGGGAATTAAAGGGACAAATCCAAGAAATCCAAATGGATTAAGATTGGAAGGGTGAGGGAACTATACCATCATATTTTTGTTGACTAAAAATGATATTTTGGAGGTCCAAAATCTTCCAGTGGATCAGTAAAGTGCTCAAAATTCAAAGTGTTCAAAAGTTCTTGAAACGAGTGCCAAAACATAGATCTCGTCGCCTTGAATTGAACACAACTTCAATCACTCAAAACAGATATCGTATGCTCTCGATATTGCATTCTGATCGTTTTACTAAACAACTAAAAAAAATTTCACGTTGGTTAGGTACGCTGACTGGGAAATCCCTATGCTGACTGGGCAGGGTGATTGTATTTTTAGGACCAATGGTATCTCGCCAAGTGTCCTCATCTGATTGGTTTGTGGATGCTACATTTTGATGGG
Source organism: Pinus albicaulis (assembly GCA_034641835.2). Classification (NCBI taxonomy): domain Eukaryota; kingdom Viridiplantae; phylum Streptophyta; class Pinopsida; order Pinales; family Pinaceae; genus Pinus; species Pinus albicaulis. The sequence goes on along the minus strand of CM076575.1, from coordinate 247,724,939 downwards.
TTGATCATTTGGTTTCGTGGTCTAATGGTTGGAAGCCACGTGGACCAATGGTTGGCTACCATGTGGCCTCCTAACTGTATTGTAAAATTATGGTTATGAGCCAGATGGGCCGAACGAGAATCGAACGCCCGACCTATGGAGGAGCAACACAGAGTCTTACCACTCCGCCACCGGTGGAACTTAACCTGTATAGGTGGAAAGTTCTATTTAATGTTTATTTCATTGGTAGTTGGGGGATGGGGTCGAGGTTAAGCCCTAGTCCCCGGTCCCCCCAAACCCACGAGACCGCAGGTCGGGCGCTGGAGGCTAGGGCCTAACCCTAGCCCAAGCCATTGTACAACCAAACTAAACCATAATGCAATGGCGGTCAATGGTACCCCAACGGTTATGAGACCATACCATAATGAAAACCACAAATCACAGTTTGAGGTTATGGTATTGGCACGCAGTTCAAACTAACTTTCGTTCATTCAAACTTTATCTCAGTTGCAACACAATTTAGAACCCTGTCAGAACCATATACCTTACCGCAGTTTAATACTTTGGGTTGGATTAAAGGTTTGGGTGCAGAGTTTTGTAACCCAACCATAATGTAGCATAACCTAACCCTAGTCAGGAGTGGTTTTAATCAGTTGGCGTGAATTTTCAACTGGTATAAATCCTATGGCGGGGTTTTAGCCATGTGGCCCCATCATATCTTCTCAAGGGGGGTCATTAGGTAATTAAAGAAAGCAACAATTTGCACCCAATCCGGCGCGAATTTCGTCAGTGCGGGGCGAATTTGTCGCTCAATGGTGCCTAAAATGGAGGATTCATAGGTTGGTTAGCAGGAGAGTACAATTTGTAGATCAGTTAGCAACAAAACATCTTCAGAGCATAAATTCTTTATTTTTTGGCCAAATTGAGCCCATAAAGAGCCCAAATAAGGTTTTTTTACTGTTTTAGAGCTATTGGAGACATTATTTTTGCATTATAAGCACTATAAATACATGTAAACACATATTTGAGCACTTAATGAAAGAGGCCCAACATTGGAAGCTAGACCAGGAGATGTAGCCCAAGAGGGGTGAACTCTTTCATCATTTTGTTGTCTTGTGTTATTGTTTATGGTATTATTTTCTATGTTTTTATTCTTCAAACTGAGTTTAAAACATTTAATTTATGTGCTTTTGCAACTTGCATAATTTCCTAAAAGACATAAAATTTAACTGGCAAATCTCATCAAACCAACCAAAAGTTTTCAAATACAGATCAAAGGACAACTTCCAAGCAAAGCTAAATGGTACACCAGAGAGAAGGTGGAGGAAATATTTCCTCACTTGATTTAGTAGAATATTTTTGGGACCAAAATCCTCCCCAAATGGGGAGGTGTCATCCATATTGGTTCATTATATTATTTTTCATCTATCTCGATGCATCCAGAGTGGAAAAAGTGGAGGAATTAGCTCACAAGACCATTTTTATTGGCAGGACCCAGTTTGGAAAAACAGGGCCTGAAACCTTACGAGAGCATTTTGAGACATCAAATGATGTTTTTGGGGGTAAGAAATTTTCACTAAAGTGTGCACCTTTTCATGATATTCTACAGACAAAGATATTTCCAACGATGCAAGAAGCACATCAATCAGATTCTATATGTGAAAGTTATGCCACTCAGAAGTTGACCTTCCTGTTTTCACACCCATAATTCAGGAGGATGTCGCGTCAGCCCCCATTATTCATGGGAAAGGGGCTAGCCACATGATTATGATGGAAAATACTTTAGAGGATTCTATATTGTAACTCTGTATAAGAGTTGAGGTAGTCAAATCTAACCACTTGTAGACTATCAGGCTATGTTAAAATCGGGCTATTAGGAGGAAAAAACATTCCATTATTTTGAGTGCATTTGTTCCATAACTAAGCAAAAATAGCGAGGAGGGACTGGAGGTAGAGCACACAGAGGATTTGTGCACTGTAGCAGCCCACATGCCACAAGTTATACTTCTTTGTAGTTGCAGGCATATTTCCAAACAGATAAAGAGAGCAAAGTGACCTCATCTTCCAACTGGGTTTTTCTCATGAAAGGATTTCCCAAAGAAAATCTTGTGTCTAATGTGTGTGTGAACTTTTATCTTTCTGTTCTCTATTTTTTGCATACGTTTTATTTGCATGCATGCACTATTTACAGTAAAATATACAAATCTAGAAATCTAAGAAAATTATAGTAGTGTAGAATTTTAGATTTTAAATATAATATTATCACACCTGTTGCGATGAACTATCTAGTGGGATATCCACGACATTTTACAGATCACATAATCTTATGTAAGTTTTTGTTTTATTTTAATACAATTCTTTCACAATTAAATTTTCAAATGTTTCTTTCAATTAATTTAATTCTATTTAAATTTAAATTTATTCGATATTAAAAAAATAAATAAAGAATAAACTTCAAATATGCACAAGTAGGTTCAAACTAGTCTTTCCCTCAAACTAAACAGAATAAGAAATTGTGAAGGCTATTCATTTTATACCATTAATCATGTGTAACTAGTTTGATGTTGTCACGCCCCTAGAGGCTTTTCATGATTTTAAGTGCCCCGTGATCTCTTGTCATGCAACATGTTATCACCCTAGTAATTTTCAGGTTGTGGGATGAGGATTTTTGTAGTTAAGAAAAACAGGGGTAACCAAGAACCGCTTTGGGAATTTAGGATCTAGCCTTCCTGAGCTCCAGAGAGGGATCTCTCCTTAAAATTTAGCTTAGTTTTGGTAAAGGGTTTTAGGCTAGCTATGAGTGGACAGTTTGGTTTGATTTTTTGGAATGTTGGTAGGAATAAATGACTACAAGGAAAACCATAGAAATATCTACCTAACCATTGGTCAATGGAGTCAAATTATAGCAAACAAGACTAGAAAACCAAGGCCAAAAGATGCAAATATGCTAAGGGCAAGATAGATGACCTTCAGAGGGTTTAAAAGGCTATTTTGATGAAGTGGGTGAAATCCGGACTAAGGGAAATTAAGAATCCTTAGATCATAGAAAAGGAAGAGGGAAGTTGAGTTCAAACGAGACTAAAGAGAAATTAAGAATTCTAAATTCTGGAAATCAGTAGAAAACATAAAAATGAAAACTAGTTAATATAGAGAGCTTTTTACACTAATTCTATAATATTCCTCCTAGTTTTTCATTTAAGATAGAAATAAACACAGGATGTATGAATGAAACTTAAAGAGATACACAATGAAAACTTGAAAATACTGTACTCATCTGGTCATCACATGAATCCTTAGCTATGATGTCTATGTGCTTTAGTTTCCAGCTTGCTGCTTCAACTTAACTCACATAAAATCCCAATGTTTCAACAAAAAGTCTATAGTATTCTTGATTATTTTATTCCACCCTGAATACTTCGAATGATGAAGTATTTATACAAATAAATTGTTTACAAAATATCTCAAATTTTGAGATAATGTTTTAAGGAAAAATAGGAAAGATAACATAAGAAGAGGGAAAGCAGCAAAACAGTTTGCAAGCTGTCCTATTTTACAAGGAAAAATAGAACTGTTTATCTTATTTAAACTGATTTTTTGATTAGCTGGAAACGTTGCTGGCAAGTGAGAAATTATCTCGTGGAAGATGACTTGTAGAATACCCTTCCTTTTCACCTTCTGTTCTGATACTCTTTATCTCTGCTTTTCATTGTTTCACTGCTATAATTGAAAAATGACCAGCAGTAACAATTTGATTTTACTGATACACTTTGACCCTGATACACTTTGACACTAATTTTTTCACCATAAAGTAACAGTAGAATATGACTTTTTTATGTGATTTTCTTGCCCTTTACCTGTCAAATTCACATCAGATCTGTGAATTCTTGCCACTGTTCAGCAGTGGGGATCTTCATATTCTTTATTTTCCTGTAGCTTTCATCAGCCTCTATATATTTAGCAAAGTTTGGCTTTACTGTGAACATATGCTTGATTTCATTTTCCAAAAGGAAAAAATTTTCAAAATATTGAAGTAGTACTTTGCCACTTGGAGATCCTTGAGGCAAAGGTTGTTTAGCTTGCTCCTTAGCATGAGCTCTGATTTTCTGGTCATAGTCCTTTTGTGGCATTAACTTCTTATTCAATGCATGAATATCTGGTAAACCTGCTTCTGATAATACTTTGTATTTGACCCAAAATCTTGTGATGGCCAAGTTCATATCTTTACACCTATCTTCCAAATTATTCATCATGTTTCTCTTATTCAGGACTTTCTTAATTTGAAGGATGGCCTATGTTCTGTCAGCAATTTTCAACTCTTCTAATTCTTCCCAGTTTTTGCTGTTAAAAAATGCTATGAGTTGAACTTCTTGTGGACTAGCTTATTTTCAATTTCTTTCTTGGTTTTATCAATTTCTGCATTTGCAGCTTGTAGCAACTCTTTCTGCTCATATATTATCTAAATAGAAGGCCATTGTGAGTGAATGCCTTCAATGATTTTTGTCCATAAATGATTTTTTATGTAGGCAACCTGATCTGTAAGATTCACCTGCTGTTGAATAATTTTTACTTGTTCTTGTAATCTGTCAGCCCTTTGTTCATGTCCTTTGGAAGTAATTAAGGTATCTCTTTTAGAAGTTTCCAGATTTTTAATGATGCCTTTCAAACTGAGTATTTCTTTATCTTTTAAAGACATATCTTCCATGGCTCTGATTATTGCAGCTTTATCCTCTACTATGTTTATCTGTGAGGTCGATGAAGAAGAGGCAGAGATGTCATGAGAAGTGATTGGCACTGCAGTTGCCAATACTCCTTGCGGTGCCAAGTGTTCTGCCAATGTAGATGGAACAGATGTACTTACAGTTGGGATCATTGTAGGAATGAAAACCTGTGGAGATTTCTTAAGATTTTCATTTTCTTTCATGAAAGCTTCTATTTGGCTTTCCATTTCCTTTATCTGGGCTGTCATTTTTAGAACAAGTTGTTTTAGTTCATCATTTTCTGTCTTTTGTTGAAGGATTTCTTTTGCTTGGGGATTTTCACTTTGAGGCAATTTTAGTTGTTTCCTGAGGGCGGCTATGTCTTCATTTTTCTGTTTGATTACAACTTTTGCTCCTTCAATGTTTGTTGGTGTTAGCCACCTATAAAATTTGTCATATCAAATGGTGGCTAAAACCCTTTCGGAGCCTTCAAGGAACAAAATTTTATTACTAAAAAGTGTTATCTCTTGAAGACTCTTGAAGGCCTCATGCCTCTGTCCAAATCTTCACTACTGTTCCTATTTTATACTCAGAAATTCTGCTGATTTCATAAGAAGAGACTGCTGCAAAATCATCATTTTTCCCCTTCCTCCACTCAAAAATAACCTTCATTTGCTCCCCTTTTTCTCCATAAAATTCCTCTATTTTTCATGATTTCCCTTCTCCCATTCATGAAAATCCTCTATACAAAGTTTAAAACTCATTTTTAAACCATACCGAAACCCCCAAGTTCATTGAAAACTATGAAAAAATTCATAAAAACAAGTTTTTATTACTAAGGACTTAAGCCCCCTTGGGCTAAGTCTTAAACCATTTCCCCCCACATGCCCATGCCCTACCAACTAGGCGCTATGCCCATCAGGCGCTTATCGCATCGGAAATAATCCACAATGGGTTGATTGAAAGACCGCATCAAAAGTTCTGATGCGATTGGGTCCCATATGTATAAACCCCGCCCCATCCGTTTTATGTTCCATATAACCTACGCCCGGGACCAAGAGTTTAAGTCTCGAGGCGCCAATCGCATTGCAAAATTCCAATGGGTAGATTGAGAAAACCGAGCCCGAGGCTCCGATTGCGATTGGCCCTTTGTTATATACGCCTCGGGCATATTGTATTTCACAAAGACCAAAGGCCCCGCAGTCGGGCACCTGCCTATTCGTATATGTATATTCCACCACCAAAACCTTTGTTTTATTAAAATTTGTGGGTTTTGTATATCATAAAGGGTTTCCGCCGGTTCATTTTAAAAACCAATCTCCATCGTTGATCTTAAGCCGATCGAACGGCCCGCGCAAAATCGCATCGGATTTTTCCATCGGATGCATTTGTTTGTTCCCTCCGATCGGCCAACCCTCCGATTCTTTCTCCACCATTGATCTAATCCTTAGATCAATGATCAGCGCTTAATCGCATCGTGAGTTTTTAGCACTGTGCCTTTTCTTTCCCTGCCGATTGAATGTCTCCAATTACATCCGGACCGTCCGTTTGATCTCATCTAACGGCCCACAGTCGCTCCGATTATTAACCCTTCCTCCACCCTTTTAACCCCTCCGATTCACTCTCCACCGTCGATCTGATCTGTAGATCGACGGCCAGTGCTCAATCGCATCGGTGTTTCCCTGTACATCGACGCCATTTAAGTTTTTCCCCCGATTGCGATCTTCTGATTGGATCTGGACCGTCCACGTGTCCAAATCGGACGGTCCCAGATCATTCCCATGTTATTTTATCGCCCTCCGCCTTTCACTAAAGGGTTTTCAAAACCAATCTCAACCGTTGATCATTGCGCGATAAAACGGTTCCATCTTATTCTTCCCTCTGCTCTTTTTAACCTTCTTTTTGGTTGATCTCCACCGTTGGATGCTGCCATCCAATAGCTACGCTCCTCCCCACCTCCTCTGCAGCAGTTAAACCCACAAACGCAGGATTTTTTAATTCTTTTCATATTTTGCAGGTTTGAATGGTTTGTTCTGTCATATTAACGAGAAAGGCCAAGGATTGGGAATGACGATTCCCACGCCTTTGAACTATCAAAAGGGAACCATTCGCAGGGCTCACACTATGCGTCTCGTTAATGCTTCATGAGGCATTGATGCCATACGAGCCCTACGCAGCCTGCACATCAACAAGACACTATGATTTTAAATCACCATTAAAAGAGTATCAGTGTTGAAGACAGAACACAGCAGAACAGAAGGATTGAAGATAATTTGGGGATTACGGCTAAGAATGATTATCAAAAGCCTAATCCCCAGAATTAAAACACAGTTAAAGGAACATCATAAGTGTTATCAAACAGGCTTCCACCTCTTCAATAGAGGCAAATTGATTCCTCTCAGCTACCACAGTGCCACTTGTAGCCACCAGCGTCCAAACAAAGGCCGAAGTTATTGATAAAACGAAGATATTTGCCTCAGCGCAGCCAGAGAGTTAATTCTGCTGAAAGAATTTAATTCAAAAAATATCAGCAGAGTTATTACATCCTGAACATATCCTTAAAAGTCAACAAAAACTCCCACCGAGCTTAATTCATAAATTTAAATCAATTAATACAGTAACACACCTGTAAACTTCTCCATCAAGCCCCTCAAAGGCCGAGAAGTCATTACTCTGTATTAATTATCCTGAGAGATATTTTATCATATCTCACCTCCTCATTCTTCTATAAATACCTCTGTAGAAGATGAGCAATGGGTTGGTTGGTTCTTGGTTGATCACTAGTTGTAATATTGAAACTTTTCGAAATAATACATAGTCTTTTGAAGTTGAAGAAGAAATTGAAGTCTTGGAAGCCTTGTTGATATTGTTGCATGCTTGTTACTGTGAAGGCTCTATCATTGGATCCATGAGCTTGGCTGTTGGTGAAGTATTCTGAACTGTTTAATGTTTTCCCCTATTTTCATTATGTTCCATAATTTCTTACTATAGTAGGTTGAAAGTTTTAGGCTAAGAAATGACTCCTGGAAGAACCTTAGCCCTATTCATCCTTCACTGTTTCATGTTTTCTTCTACTGAAGTATTTTAGAGTCTTTAACCTCTCTCTTTAGTCTTCATGCTTGGTTATTTCCTTAATAGTTCGAATAGTTGGTTTCAGCATGATTTATGGTTCTCCCTGCTTGTCTGCTGCCACTTTAAAACTGTTATTGAAGTCTCCCTTTGTAGTTTTATGTTTACAGTGAGTCAAGGAGGTCGGTTCTGATCTTGCCCTTTGTCCTTACTTAAAAATTTGTCTCAAAGGTCTTTATAGTTGTAATCATAGATGCGTTAGGTGTTCCCTCTTCTATGACTGCAATTATTAGTGAATCTTTCATGTTTTCTAAGTCATTTGAAATAAAATATTTGAGGAAATAGGGTGTTTCCCAAATCTTAGATTTCATTTTAAAGGTTGTTTTGAAATCATTTGTTTGCTTAAAGGTGTGATTTGTAGAATTCATGGTTATCCATGTCTATCAAAAAGCTCTTTATTGTTCAAATTGTGCTTTCAAATTCCCATTGTTTGAGAATTAAACTTCTCTTTTCAAATCATTGGTGTCCATCACATTCCAAAACCAAAGGATCCTGTGGCCAAGTTAGATTTTCCCTCTGATATACCATATCCATTGATGAGTATGTTATGACCTCTTCTTGACTCCATTGCCCAATGAACCAGATGTTTCTCTATTCTATACATCTTTCCTAGACTTTTCATGTTCTGCTATATCAATACAACCAAACAAACAAACAAACACTTGCACTTAATAACTAGTCTAAAACCAATACTCAAAGCACACAAGATAAGTCTTTACAAACAAACTTTTGACATATCCCTCTCTCAGAACGGGAAGACTAGATTCTGGAACTCTAAAGATTGGTTCTGATGTTGCCTTGTCTTTTGATTTGCCAAACTATCAAAACATGGGACCCCAACAGCTGGGTCAGCGCCTGCTTCAATTACTATGTCCTCCAATGCTTTGATTCTTAAGTTATTGGCATATAATGAGGCTTTATCCAATCTCATTTGATTCTGAAGGTTTATTAGTGTTTTCTCAAGCATGGTAGAATTCATAGTCTTATTGACTATTTTAGAATACAACATCTCTGTATTGTTTCTATGGAATTCTATTTGGTCCAACTCATGGATAGCATCTGCATCAACTTCAAGACTTGTCTTTGAATAATCTGCAATTGTTTTTGAATCAGCCACTGTAGGCTTGAGAAATGACATAACCAATTTGTTTGAAGAATAATCAAAAGTTGAAAGGAGTCTATCTTTATTCCTAGGCTTTTATTTAAGGAACTTGGAATATGCTTCACTTTTGATTTCTTCATTCTTTTCTTTGATTTGTCTGAACCTGATTTGAATATCTGACTCTGTGTTGTCAGGTTCTTTAGAAGAAGACGACATATCAAATTTGGTTTGTTTATCAACCATGACTATGTCTTTTTGTTGTGCTCCAAGTTGGACATTTTGAAGCTCTTTGAGCGTTTCAGTTACTATCCTTGTTGCTTCATCATCAGTTTCATGACCATTGTTATCTTAAACATTGATAGCTTTATCCCTTTCTTCATCAGTCAATTTACTTTTCTTATTGTAGGGAATTCTGAATCTTTTATCTAGAATAGTTTCAGCAGTGAAACTATCTTCCTTTCTGCTTCTTTTATGAACAATTTCAGCTTCTTTGTTCACTGTAACCACCTGTGTTTGATTAACCTGTTTGTCCTTTCCATTGTTTCTCTGCATGCCCTGTGAGTCATGTTCAAATAAAGTATTCGGCTCCCACTCAAGTTTATTGGCATATTTTTCAATTTGGGGCTTGGGATCATGCAAGAAAGCAAACAACTTGCATTTCAATCTGATTTGACTTAAAATACCCTGAGGATCATAATTCCACATGAAGCTGTATGGAAATTTATATTCTTTCAACTTGACATTAATTTCATTTTTTGCTTCTCTGTTATTCACAATAAATGGCCCAACTTGATTTTTCAGTTTGAACTGAGTCTTTTTTCTAGAGGCTATGAAATTGACTTCATCTGCATTCAACAGTTGTCTCAAATATTCTAAAGCGAATATCCTTATTGTCACAAACCGAGGCAATTTATATTGGAACAAGAATGCAGCATATACTCTAATCTCTGTGTAATTCTTGTATAAGTACCAATCCCCTGTTTTACAGCTCTCAGATAGCTGTAAGATCCTCTTTGTTTCTTCATCAATTCTAGGGGTCTGTTCTTTATTCAGTAAATTCATAGGAGGTACTAGAAACAAGTCATTAAAGTCTGCATAGTTGTATTCCTTGTTCCATTTTCTCAGAATTGATGACCAAAACACAACTGAAAGTACATTCCCTTCTGGATCTATCTTCTGAAACTCAATAGGAAACTTATCTGCATGATAATACAAAAAGAGATGAAGTAGATATGAGGTATATCTAAAGACTCCTTCTTCTGACAATCTAGATAATTGGTAGTGCATGTTTTATGCAATGAACTCGGAAAAATTGTACACAATGGATGGAGACTGGCCAGGACTCAGAGTAGACAGAAAACCTAGGATAACAACATCAGTGAATTCATCACTGTTATATCCCAGTATGAATGATAGCTTGGAGACAATCTGTCTGGTTTCATTTGGAAAATCAAATGTATTAAATGGAGGATTGAGCTAAGGGATATCAACCTGTTTGGGACAAAAAGTCTGGAAGATTTTGAACTTGGAAGAAAAATTCAGGTCTAGGTAAAGCTGAGTTAAATCCTCTATTGACAATTAAGCAGCATTGGGGTCAGGTTTTAGTTGCAGCATAGCTTTTATGGATTCTGCATTGATATAAAATATGACCTCTCTATCTTTATTGACAATACACCTTTTGTCTGGAAGATAATAGGACTGACACAAACTGAAAAAATCAGGGGCTGAATGAGTAAGAGGGACAATGTACTTTGGTAGATTGGAATCCCAGACTGGTATATCTTTATCACCTTTCTCTACAGATTTTCCAAAACACCAGTTATAGACATCAAGTAAATTGAACTCTACTAAAGGGTCCAATATTCTGTAATCAAGATGAACCATAGGACTATTTTCTTGTGAAGTAACTGGAGGTTGGACAAGCCTGACAACTTCTGTGGAATCAGCAGTGAGTGCAGGGGTTGGTTTATCAAGTTTAGAAGACTCAGGCTGAGGGATTTTAGCATAGGCCTTCTTCTGAGGTTTTGGGCCTCCTGATTTAGGGGTTACTTGTTTCTTTATCATTTTTTAACTGAACAGAGCAAGCTTAGATGGTTTGCTGAGTTATTTTGTTGGAAACAGGGGACTTTTGGAGAATTTCTCTGGTAAAATAGGGTTATGAGCAGAGTTTTAGATGGAAAGAGGGTTTTAATGCTCAGAAGAAAGGCTATGATCAATTCCAGCAGTGAAAATGACCAGGGAATGGATAAAACTTGAAAAAACAGAAATGAGGGATTCTGGGGAAAATTTGACAAAGTTTCCCCTGTACTTTGAATGTTTTTTGCAAGCTCTATATGGGTAATTAGGATAATTTCAGGAAATAACAGAAAAATTGGTGCTTTTTCCTTTGAAATTGAAGTTTTTGTGGATAAGTTTGACGAAAAATACCTTTAAAAAGGTATAAATGCGGTCGAAGAGGTTTCATGGTTGCACGCAGTCTTCAATTATGCTGAATGGTGCATCTTTGCAGAGGAAATGGTAGTTTAAATAGTTCACATTGTCGAAATTGGCTTTTAAAATGGCAACTGATTCGCTGGTAAGTTCGAAAATGGTGAAAAGGGCTCTGCACAGGCTCTCAAAGGTTTACTGGCGCACAATGGTGAAAATTCGATGAAAATAGGCTTTGCGGAGGTTTTTCAGGTTAAAAGGCGCGAATAGATGAAAATGTGATAAAAAATTAAGTTCTAATGTTTTAAACCATAGTTTGAATCATAGTTAAATCACATTAACTGCAGGTTAAGCGGAAGTGGTTTCGGAATACCACTGGGCGATATTCACGCATCTCCAGAATGGTAAGTGGTAAATCACTTTTCGAACGCGATCCAATTGTTTTGTGACACGTCAACGCATGATGGTTTGGGAAAACCACCCATATCGCGCGACTTATACAAAACATCGGTCGATTACTTTATGGGCCCGATATGAGGTATCGGCCGTCAGATCTCGCTTTGACAAGCGAAGGGTCACGATTTAAAAGGAAAGGAGCGGGGAAATGAAAGTCATCGGGTTGCATATGGATCGTCCGATCTAGACCTGATGGAAAATCCAATGGTGGTCATGCTACGCGATAGGGGAAGGGATGGGAATGTAATAAACTGTCACGTTGATCTTTAACCGTTGGATTAAATGAATGGAGGGGATCGGAGGGCTGATATTAACCCCGATAATAAAATGGACTTGGTTAAGTTTTATACAGAATCAATGGAAAAATGATCAAGAGAGGTTTGAAACTAGGATTTAACCGAGGTTAAGACTTGCAGTTAAGGGATATGGGGTATGTATGGCGGATTTTAACTCAGATTAGGGTTTTAACCTTAGGTTAGGGAGTTGGGCAAGGGAAAATATACAAGGGGATAGGGTTATCTCTTTTGAAGTTTAGTTTAAATGAAACTTCGGGAAATTTTTGCTTTAAACACATATAAAACATGTTTAAAGGTTTGTTCATATATTTTTTATTATATGGTTAATTAAAACAAGGTGATTTAATTACCATAGGGGCGGGATATATATATAAGGATAGTTTTAGCCAAAGGGGGTATAATGTGAGTTTTTTTATTTAAACATGTGGGGATTAAATAACTTTGGCTAAAGTTATAATAAGTGAGTTTTTGGGTTTATTATATAAAAAGGAGTTATATATTATAGGAAAAGGTCATTTCTATAGGGAGTTAATATATAAATTAAAGTTAATATGAAAATGGGATAATGTAGACTCAAAATACATAAACATAATAAGTAAAGTGGAGTTTAAAAGACAATTTGCATTAACCTTATCACTTTAACTTAAGATATAATGTAATTTTGAGGGTTTAATGCTTTCAAATGATGAAGGAAATTAGTGAGATGGGAAATATAATGCTTTTAAGTAAAAAATGGAGTTTTACTTAGGATTATTCAGGGGGTGAATGCATGAATGGAAATTGATGTAATTTTAAGGGATTAATATAGACATTTCACACTTTTAATTGATCAGTCATAGAGCCTTGGGTCCGGACCCAACAAAAGTCAAGGAAATGCCTTGAGCCTTTTTTACTGATAGTTTAGAATGTTTCATGACTATGGGAAGGGGAAATTAGTTATGTTGTAGCCCATGATGAATGATATTTACATTGAGACTTTTCACCTTCTTCTACCTACCCAGCTTACCATGCTAACATTTTTTCTTCCTTTGTAGTAAGGTGCATTTAAGCTAGCAACCTTCACAACATTTATTCTTTCTGAAAGCAAGTAAACTATCTAATTCTACGCTTATTTCATCCATGAATCCAGATTAAACTGTTGGATTCACTTTATTTCTCTACCTAACTACTGAATTGTCATGATTAAACTGTATGACAACTCATTATTCTCTATCTACAACAAGTGAAATTGAAAAATGACAAGTTAAGATTAAACTGTTTAACTCATCATGGACTATGGCATTTATTGACACTCTGCCATAGTCAAAAAGTAAAAAGTAGTGGCATTTATGCTTGCACACTTTCATTTTTATTCATTTTTCTTTTGGGGTCTTTTATTTTTTCTAAGTCCTTTGATTATTCTTTTAGGACTTTTTACCCTCTTTTTTATTTTTTTGATTTTTTTACAAAATATGTGAATATAACTTGCAGAAGGCAAAGTATGTACAGATTTACAAGATTATCAACAGTCAAGTCAAAATTATGACCCCTATATTATAGGTTGATAACATTGGCTTCACTTGGGGATGGCTTTCCTAGTGAAATGCTAAGAACTCTGAGATCAGTAGCCTTATCCATTGACCTTGGTGATCCTCTAAATGTCTTCTGTTTTCTGCAACAATCATATTTATGACATGTTATACTGCAAAGCTCAGGGCCTTCTCTTCGGGCTTCAACTTTGTAGATAATATATCCAATCCAATCTACACTCTCACTATGAATATTTACAATGATAAAGTAAATAAATCTATATGTTAAGCGACTTGTGAGGAATAGTAATGTTTCAACATCCTTCCATTTACTTGTCCTTCTTGAAGCTCGGTTCCATCCAAATTCCTTATGAAAAAGGAATTATTACCTCTGTAACCATATATCACATAGGGTTCTTGCCATAGAAAGTCAAACTTCCCATGTTTACCTTTATCCTCTCTTATTGAATCCCATCTTAAAACTTGATTTCCTATGAAAAAGTCATCTTCCTTAACTCTTTTATCAAAAATATTTTTGATCTTGTCCTGTAAAACTTGTGACTTTTCATAAACTTCATCTCTGGTTTGTTGAAGGTGTATGGTTTCATTGATTCTTCTTTGAATGTCATTAGTTTCTACCTGTGATTCTTGGATAATCTTCATGACTGGGACACCCAAGGAAGAAGGGAAAATTGCATCTGTACCATAAACAATCTGATATGGTGAAGTTCCTATAGAATTTTTTGTAGTAAGTCTATCAGGCCAAAGGGCATAAACCAACTTCTTATTCCATGTCTTTTTATTGTCTTGGAGTAGTTTTTTGATGATGTTGACTAGAATTTTATTTGAGGATTCGGCCAATCCATTACCTTGAGGATAATATGTTGTGGAATGACCTAAGGTAATATGGTATTTATGGAAGAAAGCAATCATCTTCTTAGATTTGAAAGTAGCAGCATTGTCTGTGATAATTTTGTGTGGGCATCCAAATCTAGACAAAATATTACTTTCTATGAATGAGATAATAACTGAGTCTGTAGCTTTCCTAGTGGGAATTGCTTCTATCCACTTAGTAAAGTAATCAGTAGCAGTTAGAATCCATTTGTGTTGACCTGAAGATGGAGGATGAATTTCACCTATGAAGTCTAACCCCCATAGTTGAAATGGTTTTTTAGTGGATATTGGTTTCAGAGGTAAAGGTAACAGTTTCTTTTTACCTTCGAAAAATTGGCATTGATGGCAAGCGGTAACAAACTTTTTAACATCTGAAAATAAAGATGGCCAATAAAAACCAGCTCTGAGTATTTTATCAACTGTGCTTTTCTAGTATAGATGGCCTCCACAGTCACCTGCATGAAATTCTTCAAGGATCTTGTTAGCCTCAGATTTCAATAAACAATTAAGTAAAATTCCAGTACTTTCTCTCCAATACAGTGCATTATTTAATATACAGAACCTCATTGCTTTTTGCTTGATGAATCTTGCCTTGGTTTTTGTCAGTTCAGGAGGAGCTTGTAAGTTTGTTAGTACAAATATTATATCAGAGTACCATGGTGAGTCTTGATAGGCCTCACTGATCAATGGAGTCGCCATCTCCTCCTGTTCATCTACTTGTGCAATGAAATTAATATCTAAGGCATTGCAATTTGATTCAACCATCAGTCTGGCTAAACCCTGTCCTTTAATGAGTTTATTTGGTTTAATTTCCAGATCATATTCAAGGATTGTGGCTATCCACTTTCCTCTCCTACTATCTGGTCCATCTTGAGTCAAAATGTCTTTAACTACTGCATTAGGGACATATGCACTTATGTGTGAATGAAGTATATACACTCTGAAATATTTTATAGCTTTAACCAGAGCCAAAGCCTGTTTTTCTATTATGTTGTATTTCAGTGGTGCATCTCTGAGAGATTTACTAAAAAATGCAATGGGTTGTTCAAAGCCTTGATCGTTTTTCTGTAGAAGAACTGCAGCTATGGTGTGTTCGGAAGCAAAGGAAAAGATTATAAAATCTTTTGTGTAATCTGGACTGATAAGGACTGGTGCTTTAGTTAAGGCTTGTTTGATAGATTCAAAATATTTTTTGGCCTTTATTGTCCATTTAATTGAGGAGTCCTTTTTAAGCATGTTGTTAAGATATTTTATAATTTCAGCCAGATTAGAGATGAATCTTCTTAGAAAATTGATTTTTCCTAAGAATGCTTGGAGTTCTTTAATGTTCCTAGGTGGTTGAATGTTTAGAATTGCTTCAATTCTTGCAGGGTCTATTCTAATGCCTTCTTTTGAAATGATGTGACCTAACAATTTGCCTTCTTCTAGCCCAAAAAGAGTCTTTTTAGGGTTAAGAGATATACCATATTTTTTGCATTTAATAAAAACTTGTCTCAGATGATCCAAGTGATCATCATTTGTTATAGAAAAAATAGTAATATCATCCAAATAAATGACTAAAAACTCATGGATCTCCTTGGAAAAGGCAATATCCATGCCCCTTTGAAGTGTAGCTCCTGCATTTTTTAACCCAAAAGGCATTTTCACATACATGAAAGTGCCCCATGGAGTAGTAAATGCAGTTTTGGTTTGGTCATCTTTGTGAACTAGAATCTGATTGTAACCAGAGAAACCATCTAATAAAGAGATTCTGGAAGAACCTGTACCCTCTGTAAAATATGGTCCATTTTTGGCAAGGGGTAGTTATCCTTCAAGGATGCTTTATTAAGATTCCTAAAGTCTATGCATAGTCTAATTTATCCTGTCTTTTTTCTTGTTGGCACTAAATTAGATATCCAGTCAGAAAATCTGACTGGTCAATTATCTGTGCATCAAACATTCTTTTGACTTCTTTTTCAATTAAGGGTAACAAAACCGGATTAATCCTTCTGAGTTTCTGTTGAAAAGGTTTTTGATTTTCTTTTAAAGGAATTTTATGTTGGATAATGTTTGTGTTGTAAGTTTTTAAGTCTTCATAGCTCCATGCAAAGACATCTTGAAATTCTTTTAAAAGTTCAATGTATTTAGCCCTTTCATCTGATGATAAGGATTTGGATAGTTTGATTATTCTTGGTTTTTCATCTGTCCCTAAGTTATACTCTTCTATGTCAGACTTAACTGGCTCCATTTTTGGCCTTTTGGGCACATCGTTGGAGTCAAATAAATCTTCTAGAGGGGTTAAAACTCTGGGTAAAATGTTATTCTTTAAATCAATCAAATCTATTTCATCTTCAATCAATTCCTCTATGTCTACTTTTTCCATTTCATCAATGTCACTTTGAGTAAAAATAGTAGGCTTTTCAAAATTATGTACATCTAAATTATCTAAATCATCTATTTGACAGAAATTTAAATCTATATCACAAGGTGAATCTATGTTACAGTCGTTATCAATTTGACAATTTTGAAATTCATGCTCA
The DNA here is from genome assembly GCA_034641835.2 of Pinus albicaulis. Classification (NCBI taxonomy): domain Eukaryota; kingdom Viridiplantae; phylum Streptophyta; class Pinopsida; order Pinales; family Pinaceae; genus Pinus; species Pinus albicaulis. The sequence goes on along the minus strand of CM076575.1, from coordinate 247,707,932 downwards.
TTATTCAAAAAGTGATAAATTTGTTGATCTTCTGAAAAAATTTGCCAATATTTCACATTATCAGGAACAATAGGCCTATGTTTAATCTCAGCAGTGTATTTTTGTAATGGTGAAAAAGGAAATTTACAACTGCTGGAAAAAGTTTCTAAGCAATGGGCCTGTGTGTTCTGATTTCGAGGGATGATAGCAAAATTACCTTCTAACAATTCTTCAAGCAATTTCAATATTGTTTTTCTGTATCTTGCAAGTCTGGGGTTGTGAACTGAATACTTTGCGTTTATTTGATTTATAACTAGTTCAGAATCACCCATAACCATTATTCTTTTTCCTCCCTTTTTTCTAATAATTTGTAGGCCTAAGATTAAAGCTTCGTATTCAACCATGTTATTAATGCATTTGAAGTTTAATCTAAAAGCATGTCCTTCAGAATGGCTTGTTTCAATGTTTGTAATCCAAACACCAGCTCCAGCTCCAAATTTATTAACAGATCCATCAAAATCTAAATGCCACAAAGATTCATGACCAATATAATCATCCATGATTTTAAGTTTTTTATCAGTAAGTTCAGTTGGATTTTCATTTTGATCAGAGTTACTGAGAATAAAAGAATCAAGATCAGTGGGAGTCGCATAAATTGGATAGTTTGTAGGTCTGTCTGCACTATTGATCATGTACTTCATCAAGGTTTCTCTGTAAAGCTTTTTAGGCTGTCCAAATACCGAGATAGTGGCATAACTCATATCCAGTTGTAGAGATCCCTACAACTTTGCTCCCCATGAGCGAGAAAGAAGCACGCCATACTTTGGCGGGATATCAGCTACTACAACATCCATGATCATACTCTTACCAGGATATTGGACTAGATTAACACGCAGATCTTTAATCAAACCTATACATTGGACTTTGGATGAATCAAATGAAAACAGGTCCTTGTAAGGTCTGGTTATGTCTAGATTAAGAGTTTCCATCATAGCTCTAGGCATTAAGTTGTGGGAAGCTCCAGTATCTAGCATATTATTATGTAATATTTGGTCATGTACGGTAAGGCTTAAATAAAATGGGGGTACAGACCCATCTGAATGATTTCCATCTACATTGGGACCAAAAATCAATTCAGGCCTATCTTCATTCATGTTAATTGTATCTTCATTCTCATTCACATTCAATGCATCAGAAATCATAGATCTATACAAATCATTTTTAGCTAGTTCTACTAAGGGAACAACTATTTTTAACTTGGATATTTCAGATTGCATATTAAATTTTGGCTGAGATCTAATGGTTTGAATAACTTCTTCTTTGGGAACTGTGGTTTGTGATGACTTTTCTTGAGTTTCTACTGTTTTTCCTTTGTTTTGAGCTCTTCTCTTGTCTTCTGTCTGAGTTTCTTGGTTTTTGCTATCCTTAACTGTTTTTTCAGGAATATTTTGAGGGTTAGCAGAAGTCTTATCAGTTTTAGGATTCTCAACAGAAGGTTTAGGATCTGATATTTTAAATTTAGAAGGATTCTTTCTTGGCTCAATGACTGTTGTTGAATTGGTGGCTTTGGAAGTATTAGCTTTTGGAACATCCTTGGAAGATTGAGCCACCTCGTCAGTAATATCTACAATCTTTGGGCCTTGCTGCTTTTTAGGACTGGTTGGGTTTGAACTCTGTTTGTTATCTCTAGGAAGAATCTGCAAGAATTTTGATTTAGAAGTATCAGTCTTCTTTTTGTTTTGTTCTTGTTGGTTTGGAGCATTATTCTTTATGACAGGTTCATTTGTTTTCTTGCTCCTAAGGTTGTATTGACTGTGAATTTCGTTTATTGCAACATCATAAACTTGTTTATAATCATAGGGTTCTCTAGATTCTACTTTGAACTGTTGAAGTTCAAAGAGTTCCTGGTCCTCCTGGGTGAGGAAAATGGTATTGTTTTCATCAATCCCCATAACAATGTTGATGTCTTCCTCCTTGTCAACACTGTTTTGTGAGCTTTCTACAAAGTTTTCTTGGAATAGGGTTCTTATATTTTGATCAGGGGAAGGTTCTTTACCTTTCCCAGGGTTGTTGTTTTTTCTGTAATTGGGATTCCGGATCTGGGATTGATTCTCCCATTGTGGTTTTCTTTCAATTTGATCCATTCTATCAACTATTTTTTCTAGTGCTTTAGTAATGAAATCAAACTTACCATCTAAGTGAGATGCTTCTTCTTTAATAGTAACCCTTCTTTTGTTTCTCAGTCTGGACTTCTTTGCAAGTATGTTGATTTCTACACCTACAACGTTTTGTTGCATTTCTTCTAAAGTATTTGCATCCCTTTCCCTAAGTTGGTAAGCCATGTCTACGTCAAAGCAATCAGGGAATTTGAGTAGCACGGAATACAGGGTGGGTTTAAGGTCTGTAGGAATGGCATTGTAAACACTGTTATATCTTGTACAAAAGTCTTAGATAGACTCATTTGGGGCTCTCTTGACCACATCAAACTCAGATAGTATTTGCATAGGGTTCTTCTCTTTCTCCCATTTATTTAGGAAGGCTCTATGGAATGCAACTAGGTCTTCTATGCTACCAACTCCTAAACTTTTAAACCAGGTTTTTACTTCTCAAATTAGACTTTGAGCAAATAACCTCATTTGGACATCAGTTTCATCTATCTCATAGACTTCCCAGAAATCATTCATTCTAGTAATATGTTGCTGTGCAGTAATCTGTGAAAGATTATCAAACATTGGAATATATTTTTGATAGTTCTGGGGCATGTCATGAAGATTATGAGGTAGGACCAAGGGAGCATATCGGGCTACAATGGCTTGGATTTTAGCTAAACTGGGAGGTATAGTTGTAGTGATAGGGATAGTGTTGGTTACTACAATGGATGTACTTGAAGAGCTCGGTAAAGAGGATGAAAAAGAAGTAATATGGCTAATGGTAGTTGTAATGGGCTGGGTAAATGATGGATATACAACTTTAGGCTGCAAGGGCAACTCAGGGATGAATGGATCGGTTGATGAACTAGTAGTGGATTGTGGATATGATGAGTATATGATTCTATGGGGCAGAGGCAACTCAGGGCTTATGGGCTCTTGAGGTGAACTGACAGCAGAATCAGTAAATGATGTGGCAGCATACATAGTAGAATCTGGTGCTGGAAAGACTGTTTTATATAGCTCAGAAACTGGGGGTTTAAATTTAGACAAAAAATTTGCTAACTTAACAGCTTCTTCAATGTCTTTAATTTTTGTGACACCTACCCTTTTTACTGGACTTTTACTTTCAGTTTGATCTGATTTAGTAGGAACAGAAATAATTTTGTGTTTTTCACTCACATAAGAAGTAAAAACTGGATCTAAAACAATTTCTTTTAAATCTGATTCAGATTTTGTTCTAAATAAAGATTTTTCAAACTTTAAGTCAAAATCAATGTCTGATAAGCTTACCAATTCTTTGGGTAAAGAATCGACTCTTCTTAGAGGTATCTCAGTTTCAGAACTATCAATTTGTTTTTTCTTCTTTTTTCCTATCTGGTCCGGATTGTCTACTATCTCTAGAGGATTAGGATCGGGGTTGGATCTAGTGTAGTAGACTTTCTTGGCAGCCAAAATGTTTATTGGGTAAAATACCCACAACCTTTAAACTCAATCTTAAAGTAGAAAAGATATAATTAAAAATCTTCCTTCAAGATTAAACCTAAAACTGGAGAGTGGTTAGTTCCCCAGTATGGTCGCCAGTATGTTATCACCCTAGTAATTCTCAGGTTGTGGGATGAGAATTTTTGTAGTTAAGAAAACCAGGGGTAACCAAGAACCGCTTTGGGAATTCAAGATCTAGCCTTCCTGAGCTCCAGAGAGGGATCTCTCCTTAAAATTTAGCTTTGTTTTGGTAAAGGGTTTTAGGCTAGCTATGAGTGGACAGTTTGGTTTGATTTTTTGGAATGTTGGTAGGAATAAATGACTACAAGGAAAACCATAGAAATATCTACCTAACCATTGGGAAATGGAGTCAAATTATAGCAAACAAGACTAGAAAACCAAGGCCAAAAGATGCAAATATGCTAAGGGCAAGATAGATGACCTTCAGAGGGTTTAAAAGGCTATTTTGATGAAGTGGGTGAAATCCGGACTAAGGGCAATTAAGAATCCTTAGATCATAGAAAAGGAAGAGGGAAGTTGAGTTCAAATGAGACTAAAGAGCAATTAAGAATTCTAAAGTCTGGAAATCAGTAGAAAACATAAAAATGAAAACTAGTTAATACAAAGAGCTTTTTACACTAATTCTGTAATATTCCTCCTATTTTTTCATTTAAGATAGAAATAAACACAGGATGTATGAATGAAACTTAAAGAGATACATAATGAAAACTTGAAAAGACTGTACTCATCTCGTCATCACATGAATCCTTAGCTATGATGTCTATTTGCTTCAGTTTCCAGTCTATTGCTTCAACTTAACTCACATAAAATCCCAATGTTTCAACAAAAAGTCTATAGTATTCTTGATTATTTTATTCCACCTTGAATACTTCGAATGATGAAGTATTTATACAAATAAACTATTTACAAAATATCTCAAAGTTTGAGATAAGGTTTTAAGGAAAAATAGGAAAGATAACATAAGAAGAGGGACAACAACAAAACAGTTTGCAAGTTGTCCTCTTTTACAAGGAAAAATAGAACTGTTTATCTTATTTAAACTGATTTTTTGATTAACTAGAAACGTTGCTGGAAAGTGAGACATTATCTCGTGGAAGATGACTTGTAGAATACTTTTCCTTTTCACCTTATGTTCTGATACTCTTTATCTCTGCTTTTCACTGTTTCACTACTGTAATTGAAAAATGACCAGCAGTAACAATTTGATTTTACTGATACACTTTGACACTGATTTTTTCACCATAAAGTAACAGTAGAATATGACTTTTTTATGTGATTTTCTTTCCCTTTACCTATCAAATTCACATTAGATCTGTGAATTATTGCCACTGTTCAGCAGTGGGGATCTTCATATTCTTTAGTTTCCTGTAGCTTTCATCAGCCTCTGTATATTTAGCAAAGTTTGGCTTTACTGTGAACATATGCTTGATTTCATTTTCCAAAAAGAAAAAATTTTCAAATTATTGAAGTAGTACTTTGCCACTTGGAGATCCTTGAGGCAAAGGCTGTTTAGCTTGCTCCTTAGCATGAGCTATGATTTTCTGGTCATAGTCCTTTTGTGGCATTAACTTCTCATTCAATGCATGAATATCTGGTAAACCTGCTTCTGATAATACTTTGTATTTGGCCCAAAATCTTGTGATGGCCAAGTTCATATCTTTACACTTGTCTTTCAAATTATTCATCATGTTTCTCTTATTCAGGACTTTCTTAATTTGAAGGATGGCCTTTGTTCTGTCAGCAATTTTCAACTCTTCTAATTCTTCCATGTTTTTGTTGTTCAAAAATGCTATGAGTTGAACTGCTTGTGGTGGCTTATTTTCAATTTCTTTCTTGGTTTTATCAATTTCTGCATTTGCATCCTATAGAAACTCTTTCTTCTCATATATTATCTGAATAGAAGGCCATTGTGAGTGAATTCCTTCAATGATTTTTGTCCATAAATGATTTTTTATGTAGGCAACTTGATCTGTAAGATTCACTTGCTGTTGAATAATTTTTACTTGTTCTTGTAATCTGTCAGCCCTATGTTCATGTCCTTTGGAAGTAATTAAGGTATCTCTTTTAGAAGTTTCCAGATTTTTAATGATGCCTTTCAAACTGAGTATTTATTTATCTTTTAAAGACATATCTTCCATGGCTATGATTATTGAAACTTTATCCTCTACTGTGTTTATCTGTGAGGTCGATGAAGAAGAGGCAGAGATGTCATGAGAAGTGATTGGCACTGCAGTTTCCAATACTCCTTGCGGTGCCAAGTGTTCTGCCAATGTAGATGGAACAACTGTACTTACAGTTGGTATCACTGTAGGAATGAAAACCTGTTGATCTTTCTTAAGATTTTCATTTTCTTTCATGAAAGCTTCTATTTGGCTTTCCATTTCCTTTATCCGGACTGTCATTTTTAGAACAAGTTGTTTTAGTTCATCATTTTCTGTCTTCTGTTGAAGGATCTCTTTTGCTTAGGGATTTTCACTTTGAGGCAATTTTAGCTGTTTTCTGAGGGCAGCTATGTCTTCATTTTTCTGTTTGATTATAACTTTTTCTCCTTTAATGTTTGTTGGGTCAGCTCCTGCTTCAATTACTATGTCCTCTAATGCTTTGATTCTTAAGTTATTGGCATATAATGAGGCTTTATCCAATCTCATTTGATTCTGAAGGTTTATTAGTGTTTTCTCAAGCCTGATAGAATTCATAATCTTATTGACTATTTTAGAATACAGCATCTCTGTATTGCTTCTATGGAATTCTATTTGGTCCAACTCATGGACAACATCTGCATCAACTTCAAGGTATGTCTTTGAATAATCTGCAATTTTTTTTGGATCAGCCACTGTAGGCTTGAGAAATGACATAACCAAATTGTTTAAAGAATAATCAAAAGTTGAAAGGAGTCTATCTTTATTCCTAGGATTTTCTCTAAGGAACTTGGAATATGCTTCACTTTTGATTTCTTCATTCTTTTCTTTGATTTGTTTGAACCTGATTTGAATATCTGACTCTATGTTGTCAGGTTCTTTAGAAGAAGAGGACATATCAACTTTGGTTTGTTTATCAACCATCTCTGTGTCTTTTTGCTGTGCTCCAAGTTGGACATTTTGAAGCTCTTTGAGCATTTCAGTTACTATCCTTGTTGCTTCATCATCAGTTTCATGACCATTGTTATCTTCAACATTGATAGCTTTATCCCTTTCTTCATCAGTCAATTTACTTTTCTTATTGTAGGGAATTCTGAGTCTTTTATCTAGAATAGTTTCAGCAGTGAAACTATCTTCCTTTCTGCTTCTTTTATGAACAATTTCAGCTTCTTTGTTTATTGTAACCACCTGTGTTTGATTAACTTGTTTTTCCTTTCCATTGTTTCTTTGCATGCCCTATGAGTCATCATCAAATAAAGAATTCGGCTCCCACTCAAGTTTATTGGCATATTTTTCAATTTGGGGCTTGGGATCATGCAAGAAAGCAAACAACTTGCATTTCAATCTGATTTGACTTAAAATACCCCGAGGATCATAATTCCACATGAAGCTGTATGGGAATTCATATTCTTTCAACTTGACATTAATTTCATTTGTTGCTTCTCTGTTATTCACAATAAATGGCCCAACTTGATTTTTCAGTTTGAACTGAGTCTTTTTTCTAGAGGCTGTGAAATTGACTTCATCTGCATTCAACAGTTGTCTCAAATATTCTAAAGCGAATATCCTTGTTGTCACAAATCTAGGCAATTTATATGGGGCCAAGAGTGCACCATATACTCTAATATCTGTGTAATTCTTGTATAAGTACCAATCCCCTATTTTATAGCTCTTAGATAGTTGTAAGATCCCCTTTGTTTATTCATTAATTCTAGGGGTCTGTTCTTTATTCAGTAAATTCATAGCAGGTACTAGAAACAATTCATTAAAGTCTGCATAGTTGTATTCCCTGTTCCATTTTCTCAGAATTGATGACCAAAACACAACTGAAAGTACATTCCGTTCTGGATCTATCTTCTGAAACTCAATAGGAAACTTGTCTGCTTGATAATACAAAAAGAGATGAAGTAGATATGAGGTATATCTAAAGACTTCTTCTTCTGACAATCTGGATAATTGGTAGTGCATGTTTTCTGTAATGAACTTGGAAAAATTGTACACAATGGATGGAGACTGGCCAGGACTTAGAGTAGTCAGAAAACCTAGGATAACAACATTAGTGAATTCATCACTGTTATATCCCAGTATGAATGATAGCATGGAGACAATCTGTCTAGTTTCATTTGGAAAATCAAATGTATCAAATGGAGGATTGAGCTTAGGGATATCAACCTGTTTGGGACAAAAAGTCTGGAAGATTTTGAACTTGGAAGCAAAATCCAGGTCTAGGTAAAGCTGAGTTAAATCCTCTATTGACAATGAAGCAACATTGGGGTTAGGGTTTAGTTGCAACATAGGGTTTATGGATTCTGCATTGATATAAAATATGACCTCTCTATCTTTATTGACAATACACCTTTGGTCTGGAAGATAATAGGATTGACACAATTTGACAAAATCAGGGGCTGAATGAGTAAGAGGGACAATGTACTTTGGTAGATTGAAATCCCAGATTGGTATATCTTTATCACCTTTCTCTACAGATTTTCCAAAACACCAGTTATAGGCATCATGTAAATTGAACTCTATTGAAGGGTCCAATATTCTGTAATCAAGATCAACCATAGGACTATTTTCTTGTGAAGTAACTGGAGGTTGGACAGGCCTGACAACTTTTGTGGAATCAACAGTGAGTGCAGGGGTTGGTTTATCAAGTTTAGAAGACTCAGGTTGAGGGATTTTAGCAGAGGCCTTCTTCTGAGGTTTTTGGCCTCTTGATTTAGGGGTTACTTGTTTCTTTGTCATTTTTTAACTGAACAGAGCAAGCTTAGATGGTTTGCTGAGTTCTTATGTTGGAAACAAGGGACTTTTGGAGAATTTCTCTGGTAAAATAAGGTTTTGAGCAGAGTTTTAGATGGAAAGAGGGTTTTAATGCTCAGAAGAAAGGCTATGATCAATTCTAGCAGTGAAAATGACCAGGGAATGGATAAAACTTGAAAAAACGGAAATGAGGGATTCTGGGGAAAATTTGACAGAGTTTCCCTTGTACTTTGAATGTTTTTTGCAAGCTCTATATGGGCAATTAGGATAATTTCAGGAAATAATAGAAAAATTGGTGCTTTTTCCTTTGAAATTGAAGTTTTCGTGGATGAGTTTGACGAAAAATACCTTTAAAAAGGTATAATTGCGGTCGAATAGGTTTCACGGTTGTGCACAGTCTTCAATTATGCTGAATGGTGCATCTTTGCAGAGGAAATGGTAGTTTAAATAGTTCACAGTTTCGAAATTGGCTTTTAAAATGGCAACTGATTCACTGGTAAGTTCGAAAATGGTGAAAAGGGCTTTGCACAGGCTCTCAAAGGTTTACTGGCACACAATGGTGAAAATTCGATGAAAATAGGCTTTGCGGAGGTTTCTCAGGTTAAAAGGCGTGAATAGATGAAAATGTGATAAAACATTAAGTTCTAATGTTTTAAACCATAGTTAAATCACATTAACTGCAGGTTAAGTAGAAATGGTTTCGGAATACCAATGGGAGGTATTCGCGCAACTCCAGAGTGGTAAGCGGTAAATCACTTTTCGAACGCGATCCAATTGTTTTGTGACACGTCAATGCAGGGTGGTTTGGGAAAACCACCCATATCGCGTGACTTTTACAAAACATCGGTCGATTACTTTATGGGCGCGATATGAGGTATCGACCGTCGGATCTGGCTTTGACAAGCGAAGGGTCACGATTTAAAAGGAAAGGAGCGGGGGAATGAAAGTCATCGGGTTGCATATGGATTGTCCAATCTGGACCTGATGGAAAATCCAACGGTGGTCATGCTACGATAGGGGAAGGGATGGGAATGTAATAAAATGTCGCGTTGATCTTTAATCGTTGGATTAAATGAATGGAGCGGATCAGAGGGCTGATATTAACCCCGATAATAAAATGGACTTGGTTAAGTTTTATACAGAATCAATGGAAAAATGATCGGGAGAGGTTTGAAACTAGGATTTAACCGAGGTTAAGACTTGCAGTTAAGGGATATGGGGTATGTATGGCGGATTTTAACTCAGATTAGGGTTTTAACCTTAGGTTAGGGAGTCGGGCAAGGGAAAATATACAAGGAGATAGGGTTATTTCTTTTGAAGTTTAGTTTAAATGAAACTTCGGGAAATTTTTGCTTTAAACACATATAAAACATGTTTAAAGGTTTGTTCATATATTTTTTATTATATGGTTAATTAAAACAAGGTGATTTAATTACCATAGGGGCGGGATATATATATAAGGATAGTTTTAGCGAAAGGGGGTATAATGTGGGTTTTTTTATTTAAACATGTGGGGATTAAATAACTTTGGCTAAAGTTATAATAAGTGGGTTTTTGGGTTTATTATATAAAAAGGAGTTATATATTATAGGAAAAGGTCATTTCTATAGGGAGTTAATATATAAATTAAAGTTAATATGAAAATGGGATAATGTAGACTCAAAATACATAAACATAATAAGTAAAGTGGAGTTTAAAAGACAATTTGCATTAACCTTATCACTTTAACTTAAGATATAATGTAATTTTGAGGGTTTAATGCTTTCAAATGATGAAGGAAATTAGTGAGATGGGAAATATAATGCCTTTAAGTAAAAAATGGAGTTTTACTTAGGATTATTCAGGGGGTGAATGCATGAATGGAAATTGATGTAAGTTTAAGGGATTAATATAGACATTTCACACTTTTAATTGATCAGTCATAGAGCCTTGGGTCCGGTCCCAACAAAAGTCAAGGAAATGCCTTGAGCCTTTTTGACTGATAGTTTAGAATGTTTCATGACTATGGGAAGGGGAAATTAGTTATGTTGCAGCCCATGATGAATGATATTTACATTGAGAATTTTCACCTTCTTCTACCTACCCAGCTTACCATGCTAACATTTTTTCTTCCTCTATAGTAAGGTGCATTTAAGCTAGCAACCTTCACAACATTTATTCTTTCTGAAAGCAACTAAACTATCTAATTCTACACTTATTTCATCCATGAATCTAGATTAAACTGTTGGATTCACTTTATTTCTCTACCTAACTACTAAATTGTCATGATTAAACTGTATGACAACTCATTATTCTCTATCTACAACAAGTGAAATTGAAAAATGACAAGTTAAGATTAAACTGTTTAACTCATCATGGACTATGGCATTTATTGACACACTGCCATAGTCAAAAAGTAAAAAATAGTGGCATTTATGCTTGCACACTTTCATTTTTATTCATTTTTCTTTTGGGGTCTTTTATTTTTTCTAAGTCCTTTGATTATTCTTTTAGGACTTTTTACCCTCTTTTTGATTTTTTTACAAAATATGTGAATAAAACTTGCAGAAGGCAAAGTATGTACAGATTTACAAGATTATCAACAGTCAAGTCAAAATTATGACCCCTATATTATAGGTTGATAACACAACACTAGTGTCTTTCTGACCCATGAGCCAACCACCTTGATAAAATTTCACTCAGACTACGTTCCTCAAATCAACACTTGTTTTAAGATATCTTAGACAAGTTATATAGCGTAATCTCAAACTCAAGTGTATTTTTTAATCCACATTAACATTCACATACATGTGCATTCATATGTTAATTACAGCTTTAACTTCATCACAATGCATTCATCTTCATCAAAATTCATTACACATAAATCACCATGTAAATGTACACACAATATGGGAGGAGTGACCCGTGGCCTAACTCCAAAATAATTATATATAAACTGTAATATTTTACAAGAGTTACAACAACTCAGGACAAGCCTCCAAATGAGTCACCCAACTAGTATCCAAAATACCAAATTTTACAACACAAAAGAAACCTTAGGTTGCTATCACTCGTCTCTCTCATGCAACATGGGTCATGCACTTTTACAACATTTAATGACACAGAGATAAGAGGAAGAAATCAAACTTTAAAGAAACCATTAAACTTTATTAAACTAAATTCTCTCAAAGCTTGCCTTTGCAAATTAATTACATGAGTATTTATTTTGGAGGAGGAAAGGTCTCGAAATCTCAAGAGAGAATTCCTTTCCTAGATATTTGGAGGAAGTTGAGAGAAATCCTCTCAATTCTAGGAACTTATCTTAACTACTAGATTTTAATGAAATCTAGCAATTTCTAAAAACCTTCTAGAAAATCTAAAATTCTCTGAAATTTACGAAAATTTTTACAGTTAATTAAATTAAAAAGATGATCTTGCATCATTCAACTATTCCAAGAACAGACCTTCGCCCTGCCTTCCAAATGTCTTGGTTGGAAGACAAATCATACTCCCAAGACACCTTTGATTGTCCCTTCTTCTCAGTTGTAGTACAACTCCCCTTAATTATGTAAACTTCGTCCTTGTGCATTTGTTATTCCCTTTGACTTGTGGTTTTTTGTAATGTGTTGTTGTGTTGTGTTTTCCCCATCGTCTCATCTCCTCATATACATATGTTTCAAGGGGGAATATCAAGGGGTTTCCATCCTTAGTGTTCCTCCACTTGTTGCAACACTCCACTTAAGCTGACCCATCTTTGGTTTGTCTTGTCTCGTGCTTTCCATCTAAGCCAACCCATCTTTGGTTCACTTGTCTCATACCTTTAGTCCAAGTCAACCCATCCTCAATTCACTTGTCTCACGCCTTTAGTTTAAGTCGATCTGTTCCATGGTACACTCATCTCACTTCGGTTCATCTTATGACACAACTCGTTCAACTTTGGTCGTTTCAACATCGACTCATCTCAACAGTTTGGGCATGCATGCCCACAATTAGCCTGGTTAACCCAACGTGCCCACACGCTAAGGTCGTCTCGTTTTGTCTTAGACGTGCATGTGCCTTGTTGTACCCCCACATGCCAAGTCGTCTCAACATGTCATCTTGGTTGGGCACACACGCCTAATTGTCTCATGCGCCCAAGCCACCAAGCCCACACGAAAACCTCAAATTTCCTACAAATGTTGCAAGTAACATCACATTTCTTCTGATGGCGATGGCGTAACACCCACACCTCCTTGGTTATGTATGCACTCATCTTGAGGGCCTGACAGATGCACTTTGGTTTAGAACATATAACCTTATGAACTTCAAAGTGTTGGAAAAATTTATGCAAACCATTTAATTCACCAAATTAAGCAAAGAGTATATGTATTTCTTTGTAAGAAGTTAGAAATTTAAATTTAATAGTAGTAGTCAAATCACTACATGGAGATGGGTCCCTTGTCCCATAGACAAAAAGTCTCATAAGCCAATTCAAGTCCCTTGTCCCATAGATAATGAGTCTCATGCACCAATTTATATATAAATGTTTTGTCCCATAAATAAAGAGTTTCATACACCACTTTGTATCTAAATTTTTCTTTTTAAATAATGAGAAATCATACACCACTTTGTATCTGAATTTTCTTTCTTTTAAATAATAAGAAAACCTACCCAAAAAAAACCATTATAGAGTTCTGTTCGTGAAATCTCCAACAACAATGAGAAATCCCATCATTTAAGATAGGAATTTAATAACCTTAAAAATATATTATCATTATTATATAAACTAAATGTATACATAGCCTGGAGTAACATCGTAGCTTAATCTGCAACCTAACCCTACCCAAACCTAAATTTGCGTAATCTGCAACCCACGCGAAACACTGGAGAAGCGTAGGATTTTGTCAATGCCATAATACAACTAGCCTAAGATTATGCGTCTGTATTTTAACGGGCAGAACCGTAATTGAAGTCCCAAACTTCATTTCTTGTTTGTGTATTGGCCTTCGTTTTGGGATTTGGCGTACCTATTTACATTGATCTTCATTCATCCAGTGATTAAGAAAAGCAGCAGAATGGCAAAAACTGGAGGCATTACCAACGCAGTGAATGTGGGCATAGCAGTACAGACGGATTGGGACAACCGCGAGTTCTCCTCTGCCCTGGCTCTCAATGTTCGTCGCCTTTTCGAATTTCTGCTACAGTTTGGTATGTGTGTTTCTATTTTTATCTCCCACTTTTAGGTCTGAAAATTGGGGGATTTTTTTACGCTACATCTGGTTTAGAATAGATCTAGGTTTCATATGCTTATTATTAAATGTACTAGGAACTTTTATCTATGAAGACAATTATGCAATGGATCTGTAGAAATCCCGTGTACTGTAAATACGAAAACCTATATTTTCCAATGAAAGGGCATACTTTTAAACAGTCCCATCTTTGTCTTAGTTTATATATGGCAGCTTTCTATGATGATCTCTAACATGGTCTTCCAGCTCTTAGTTCCCAGAACTAACACATACCCATCTAGACATCCCTTTTATGCACCTCAAGGCCGTGGAGGTCTTGATTACATATCTCCTGAATTTCAATATATGATATGTTGCTCATTTGTGTGAACTCAGCTGTGCATTATGTAGCGGGCATGTGCACAACCTCGATGTGTATATCACCCCCTGGTTTAGATGGGTCTATATTGGTGTCCGTATTCAATTCACACAATTCATCATCTAGATTCACTACTCATTTCACATAGAAACACACAACGTGTTGATAGATCCCCTGCCCTCTCCTGGACTGTAGAACACCTGGCTTTTCTCAGTGCAATAATGAGGGTTTCATACAAAATAGGTTCTCCTTCATTTTTCCAGCACCGAGTTATGAGAATAAAAAAGTCATTTGGAATTGTTTTTGTTTGTAGTGTAATTTTATGACAGAAGGTTATTTGATATTTACCTTTTGTTCAGAGGCCTCAACTAAAAGCAAGTTAGCAACACTGAATGACAAACTGAGTACATTGGAGCGTCAGCTGGAGCTACTTGAAGCCAAGGTCAGCATTGCATCAGGTACTTCTGGGTTGGCTTGATCCATGCACTTTGCTTATTGGAGACACGGAAAGAGCAAATTTTCAGTCCAGAATGATGAACTTGACGCCTCGGGACATGAGGCATTGCATCCTTCAGCACGATCTGGCATTGCACTAAATTATGGGAGTAACTGACAATGCCTTACCTCATATAGTTATATCTGTAAAATATGTATACCTGTGAAGTATTGATACGTAAAATCTGTTTCTCCACCATTTTATACAAATCCAGGGCAGATATCATGATATCTTAATTAATTCTATATCCATGCAGATGATGTTTTTTCTCCCAATCTTTTCATATGTCTTCTTATAGCGATTTCATCTAAACAATAGCGGGATTCTAATGAAATGTTGACATATCAGGAAAGTTGAGGTTTTCATGTAGGCTGATGAGAGTAAATCTAAAGTTATCTGTACTAAAAGACAAGGCAAGGTTTCCCAGGATGTCATATTGGTACTGTTGCAATAGTGATTCTTTCTTTGTTTTGTCTTCTCATGGTAGTATTATTCATCCATTCTGTCTTTCCACTTTGTTTCATTTTTCATGGTATCGTTTTTCATCCATTCTGTCTTTCCTATTTTATATGTGCATTGTAATCTGCAATGAGATCTGTAGTATGTCATGAATTTGGGTGTCGAGTTGGGCATTTGCTTGTTCTACTTAATCTTCTTTTTATTTTGCTTGATTTTTCACCTTGCTGAGTTTCAAGCCTCATTTCTCTTGAATCATTTTCTGGCTTGTTAGTAAATTGAAAGGAAGAATGAAATAATTCATAGTATTTTCCAGGAATGACTAAACACTAGCAATGGCATAGATGTATACATGAATATATTATATAGCAAATTTGTAACACAGAAGGTTTCTATATCCCAGGGTAACTTCGATAATGATAAGAGAATACATAATACGTTTGAAGAAGATGGGCATGGAGAAGTAGAACAGGGATTAACTCATGAAATATGTGCCAAAGCCTAGAAGCATGCTATGTTTAGGCGGTGTGATACAGCTGGTATGAGTGCCATTCAACAACAATCGGAACGTTGTGCTCCTTGTTAATAACAACAAAATTACTCAAGGTTCAACAAATGGTCCTGTCGGGTGAAGAATCATGTGTGGTTGGATGTGTGATTTGGTCTTTCTTTGTTATTCTGAAAGTTTATCTACCCCCTATTCTAAACTCTAGTAGATGACATTCTTTTTATCGTCAAGGCTGAAACATTCCATGTCTATGGAAATGAGCTAGAGATAACGATGACTTGGAGAGGTCATATCCGAGGAGCACCCAGAAGATGTCTTATGTGGAACCGCAACATTGTTTTTTTAACAATAATGAGAATTTTGTATTAGATCAAAATCTGCGCATTAGGAAATACATCATCATCTTTCAGATTGATCTTTCCTATCCAAAATCAAAACTGCCCTTTCGAGAGGTGCATTATTCACGCAGACAAAGGGGGGGTTTTTGGAGGTGAATACCTTCCAATAGAGCCCCAGAATAAAACAAAATTTACAATACATACACCCATAGTTTATGATGTAACTAGATGCTGCATGACTTATCATTGGAACTATTGCTAAGGAACGAAGGATGACCTTAATTGGCCATTAACCATCAATTCACCAAATTTCAGATTGCACCACAAATTGGCACATACATCCGCTTCCTTATTATTATCCCATAGTATGTGCTTATAACTCATAATAGGGATATCTTTTGTTGCCTTTTTGACATGCTTTAAGATATTATCCAAAAACTTATCTCTTGGAGATGAATCTTTAACCATGTGCTGAATGATAATAAGAGCGTCCCCTGGGCCCCAACATATTGAGAGAGGAAACCTGATTTTCTTTGGCAAGAAGAACGTCTTGTAGTAAGCCATAGGCCTCTGCCTGATTATTTGTCACCTTTCCCAAACCCCATGAGTACTCTAGGACGTTTGTTTCACTGGGGCCATACATAGCCCCCACTCCTCCTACCACCCCTGAAACCACTATATAGTTACCAACAATGGAAGATAAGGGAAACATGGGAATATGCAGCAGCATGTGCATTTAAAAGACAAAATACAAGATATTTCACAGAAATTTATAAAAAATGTCCTCAGTCAAATTCTTTACCTAAAATTTGAAGCATTGTGGAGAAAAACAAGAATTCTAAGATCTAATTTTTTCCCCAGGGATTAATATGAATGCAAAAAAAAGTTCTGTCTAGGAGATACGAGATTTAGCCCGAATGATGTCGTAAGAGAAATACTTAAAATATAGAATAGCATGTGCAATACCTAAACCTTTTCGCATAATCCTATAAAAAAGAAAAAGGTAGCTTTTCAATTCAAGAAAGGCATTCAAGTAAACATTATTGCAATGTTCTTCCTGCCCAACTAATAGCCTCACGGTTGTTCCAGGGAGTAGCTTCTCCTATGACTAAGAGGAACAATAAGAGTGAATTTCAGCATGCAGTACAAGGTTGGAATTTGAATGCTTAATATATGGGATATATATCTAATATCAGCTATATTGAATGGGATAGCTCTGCCCCAATTGCATTATGTTGCTTGTCCTTCAGACAATGCCTTGGCAAACTTGGGAACTGGAATGATTTCTTCAAAAAATCACTTGGTTGCAGTTGGAAGGTGATCCCTCAGGTCAGAGATGTATTTCAAAATTTGACTCTTAACTGTTTCCAAGTTAAAACCTACATCCTTGCCTTACCATCTGCTTTGCAGCCTAGAAACAACAGTGCCAAAGAAAGAGAGAAGACTGACCCTTGATTGTGTGGGATAGCGGAAGATAGGGAGGATAGTACAAACAGGGGTGGTGGATTCAAAATCCAATGACTAGTCTTTGATTCGTCTTAACTGAAGAATACATTCTTTCTCTGCATCGACTTAGTAACTAGTTACTGACTTCCTCCAAATTTTGACTTTGCTGAATAATAAGACTATGGCAGCCCTCTGCCTTGGCCCGAAATTCATTGCATTGTGCTTTGAGCATCTTGACTTGTTCCTTTTGGAGATCTGCAATTTGGTTTATCTTTTCCTCAACAACGGGTAATTTTGTGAAATCTAAATGGATTGCTGAATCTTGTACTTTAAACATTTAATTATATGCTGCTGCAACTTTCATGACACAATAAAATTCTGCAGCTCAGATATTACTTGAAGTGTGTCCACAAATGCCATTTCGGCTAACTCACCCACTTTGCCCGACTCTTCTTGCTTCTTGGTGTCTCCCATGCAATCCAAAAATGTGAGTCTCCGCTGCTTCTTTCCTTGTTTTTGCACTTATTTGTTCTATTGTCTTCTCTAGTGCCTCCGGAACTAGCCATTGGATTTGAAGGGAATTTATAATCCTTCGACTTAAAATCAAAATTGAACTTTAGATAAAAGAAAACACCACTTAACTTTTTTGCTGAGTTATGACTTGTTGATTTGATTAAAGTGACTTGTTGATTTGATTAAAGCATTCCGAATTCCAACTCTTGACATAAAGAAATCATGAAAGGGGGTCTAACTTAGCTGGATCAGTAACAACTCTAGAATGAAATGCTCCTCCAATTCCAGCCTGAAACTCTACATAAGCATGTTTCTCAACTGCTCCATTACTTTTAACATGCTGTCTAGGGAATGACTTACATCCTTGCCAGTAGCAGCTTCATCTCCCTCAAAATTAAACTAGTATTTAATGGGCTTCAATTGAACAATCGATCTTTTGTTTGCATCGATCAGTTATTGACTTCTTCCAACTTCTGCCTTTGTTCCATAGCAAGAGTTTGGTAGTCCTCTGCCTTGATCTGAAATTTTGCGCATTGTGCTCTGAGCACTGGGACTCCTTTGTTCCTTTTGTAGATATGCAATGTGGCTATCCTTTCCTGAACAATGGACAGTATTCATGACATCTTAAATACATTGTTGAATCTCATACTTCAGCTATTTAATTGTATACTGTGGGGACTCCTTTGTTCCTTTTGTAGATATGCAACGTGGCTATCCTTTCCTGAACAATGGACAGTATTCACGACATCTTAAATACATTGTTGAATCTCCTACTTCAGCTATTTAATTGTATACCATGGGGACTTGCATGACACATAAATTCTGAAGCTGTAATAAAGTTTAAACTAGTCAACAAATACTATTCGGGCCTACTCACCCAAGAAAGCTACAAGCCATGCATTTTACTCGTTTATAGCACTCGATAGGAAAGTTTAATAAAATAAAATCACGTGATTACTTATATGTCATCACTTATACGCCTGGTTTGAGTTCGTGTTCGAATTCATGAGTTCAAAAAAAGATTAAATGATATTTATTTATTTTTAATATTAATTTTAATCAAAATTTTATTTATTCTTCCAAAAAGAGGTACATCAATAGAAAAACGCAAGTAGTCTCACCCCGACTAGACTAGGTTTGTTGACTACCGCTATCAGCATAAGACAATGAAACAGAAAAAACAATAAGAGACACAATCCACAACTTAAGAGGCTATAGGCAACAGTAAACATACATAACAAATAAAACACCTGTATCAATGCTAATCGTCATAAGTGATGGACGCAGGGTTGTTCGGTGTTGTTCCAGGAGGCGGTGGACGACGAAAGAAGCATTAGCGATGCTCCTAGAAATGGGCCATCTAGGCCTCTAGCTTCTCAACTTTCTCAGATAACAAGTTTTGGCCTCACCAGAGCACCACTACACGTTCCTGGACATGACACTGGAAGTAATGCATTTTGTTCATAGTGGCAATTAATTCAGCATGGTCCTTCCGCCTAACCCGCTCTGAGGTCTCTAAGCTTTCAAGAACTAATTGGATCAAATCTCGACATCTCTCAACGCAACATCCGTGCTGCTGTCCACGACCTCCATGATGCGCCGACACTTGATGCCCTGAAACGCTGCGACGAGCTGAACCCCCACACTGCCGACCTGGAGGGGTGGGGCGTTCGCGACCCATCACCGAGGCCCCATGCTTACCACCTCGAGCTGTAGACCCTGCACACCCAGAATGCCTCGACCAACCACCATCTTTGCCACTCGTTGTTGCGTGACTCGAACGACCACCGCGCTAACCACCTTGCTTCAGGCCATCTATGCCAGGCGCTAGCTCTAATCGAGACAGAGACGTGGCACCCCCTTAGTTGCCCGAATTGGGCTTCCCCTGAGCAGAGGAGCCCCTGAGCGAGGATCCTGACGCATGATTTGCTTCCTAACTCCACTTGAACGATCATTATACCACCCGCTCGAAACCTACCGAGTTGCCCACATGAAAAAAAGCACTACCCGCATCGGCTTAACCACCACCCATCAGCAGCGTGCAATGAACACGAAATACACTGAACTAACACCTACTACAAGAAAAACACCTTGCATATAACTTTCATAAAGTAATACAAATATTAATATTTTAATATTGATTATATGTTACTTAAATTTATAAATTAAATTATTAATATATTAAAATTTATATATAATTATATCGAAGTTATATAAATTTAAACTTTTATATATTATTATATGTAGGTTATATAAATTTAAACTATAATTATTAAAAATCTTAATATTAAATCTGGTAAATATTTAGTTTTTATGTAAAAAACATTAAAATTGGCACATTATTATTTATGTAAATATTTTGTTTTTTATATATAAATACATTAAAATTGGTGCATTATTATTTATTACTATAGTGATACATATATGAGTTATATAAATTTAAAATATGGTTATTAAAACTTTTAAGTTATATAAACATATTTATATTTATTATTTTGATTTTAACTATACTGTCCATTTATAGTTGAATCCAATGGAATAAAAATCGAATTTAATAAAATATTTTTAGGCTCACATTGGTATGTATCTTAACTTTTCTTATTATGTGTGGTGAATTTAATCGAATAAATTAGATTTATTTCTTATTATGTGGTGAATTTAATCAAATAATTTAGATTTGATTTTAGGTTCGTCGAATTTTGAACTTCAACCTTGAAATTCTCCGAACTCGATGACTTTGTCCCATGCATAATTGCCATTTACAACAATTGATAGGAAAGCGTGAGAAAATAAAAAAGCATGTAGGTCTTGAAGTTTATAAAGGTCAATATCGTGCATGCCTTAACGGGAATGTATTTTAAGCTACAAATCAATGCAGCTGGAGTGTGTCTCGTTAATATGCAAAACATAATATTAATTTTCTTTAATAAGCGAACACAATAAATATGTAGAACATAATATTAATTTTCTTTAATAAGTGAACACAATAAGTTATACTTCATTTAAGATCATTGTTTTTTAGATTCTTGTGCTGAAAATATTAAAGAGTAAAACAAAGCTAATACTAATTGCACTTGTATTTTTGTTCTATTAAAATATAATTTTCAATTAAACTTATAAATTATAATTTTATAAGTTCTTAACAAATAGGCTTAAAGTTGGGATGGTAGATTCTTAACAAATAGGCTTAAAGTTGGGATGATAGATTATTTTCAAGAGAGAGAAAGAGGTGTCATTTAAAAGAGCATGTGTAAGCTTGTGTTTTTTAAGAATGTACTTGTAACTAATATGCTTTTTAAGAATGTGTACAAATTTTTACTTAGAAGCTTAACTAAAATAATTTAATAGTCTCATTGTGGAAAACCTTATTTTTGTTTATCAAAGTGCACTTTCCATAAACATGAAGCAGCTTAACTAAAATAATTTAATAGTCTCATTGTGGAAAACCTTATTTTTGTTTATCAAAGTGCACTTTCCATAAACATGAAGCATTCAAACAAAATGAACCTTCCAATCGCAGAACCTAAAAAGCATGTTGCCTACATATAAAAAAAAAGCTCAAGAGGAGATGAACATTAACATTGCAACACAAAAATACATTCTCACCTCACTTGGGTTCACCCTCTTGGGTGGTAAGGGTGTTTTTGGACAACTATATGCCAAATACAGAAATGAGAACTTATGGAAAAATTGTATTCCTTAAGGACCAAGTGGTTGCATGGGTTAGGTATACTTATTTGCTTAAAAAATATAAAATGCAATGGTAGTATTCTCATTATTTTTATTAAGTGAAGGATTTTCTTAATGATGTTGAAGTGGGAAATAATATTTCTCTAGCTAAATCATAATGCAATTTTAAAGCTTAGACAAAAAGGCCAAGAGAAGAAATATTAAAATGGGTTAAATCATTAGAGGGAATCACGACATCAATGATGTATAAAGTTTTTTTATTTTATTTTTATTTTTAATTTTTAATTTGTAATTGGATATATATTTGATTTATTTTTTTGAGGAAATTTGCACAAATCATTAGGGAAATTTTGAGGTCTAAAATGAGCCTCCTAAAAAAATGTACAACCAAAATAAACTTTATAAGAACCAATAGGATTAAAGATGATGATGTCAACGATGGGGATGATTCGCCTTTTTTTAGTAAAAGGGTAAATTTTTTAAAAAATAATAAAATAATAAAACTAAT
The DNA here is from genome assembly GCA_034641835.2 of Pinus albicaulis. Taxonomy (NCBI): domain Eukaryota; kingdom Viridiplantae; phylum Streptophyta; class Pinopsida; order Pinales; family Pinaceae; genus Pinus; species Pinus albicaulis. The sequence continues at coordinate 247,685,882 of CM076575.1, read as the reverse complement.
TTACTACACGAAAAATGAGAAATACATGGAAAAACGTGATAGAAATCACGTTTTTCATGTATTTATCATTTATCATTTATCATTTTTCGTGTAGTAGGATCCATCGAAAGTATGCAACATGAGTATTCCTTGGATGATGAATTAAATTTTGCATCTTACGAGTATTCCCGCTCGAAATTTGAGTAAAAACTTTGAGAAATAAGATGAAAATACGAGCTGAAAAAGTAGTTTTTTTATTTTTTTCCTCAAATTTGATGATATAATCAAATCTTATTTTATTATTTTCACTATTATTTTATAATTTCTTTAGGAGGCTCATTTTAGGCCTCAAAATTCCCCTAATGATATCCACACCACCATATTTGTGGATGATAGGACTAATAAACTTGTCAACATAGATTAATGTGTCTCATCTAGGGGGATTTGAATTTGGTACCTATTGACATAGAACTAGCCTAATGTCCAACAATATTGGCAATAATTAGTTGAGTTAACCTCTTGGATTTGTATATATCTGAAATATATTTTTATATGCTTGCGCACTAGTCATACCTACCACATTTGAATTACTAGGCAACAATGGAAATACCTTTTTAAGTGGTCACACATTAGTCTTGTTGTGGCTTCAATGGCCACCTTTGGACAATTAGAAAGCAAGAAGCACAAAAGAAAGGTGAAGCTGCAATGGTGATTATGTTAGTTGTTAAAGAGTTGCTCACTTAATGAGTTAGGCACCTATTGATATATAAAGATGGGGCATCTATCATCCTTCCTTATTAAGTGCTCCCCACATCCTTAGTGGGAAATGCAATATGATTTTGTGTTTAAAACTAAGATCAATTGATCAAAATTTTATCATCATTGTCATAAAACTTTGAAATAAGGGTTACTAGTTGACTTGAATTATGCAATGCTTGCTTAACTAGATAGTTTATGCACCTAGTATAAAAAAGCATGTAATAGTTAATCCCTTATGCACCTTACAAAATGGTTTTTTCTTGCTTTAACTTTTTGAATTATAATTTAGTGCATTAAAAGATCATTGGAAAGCAATGCATAAATAGAGAGTGCATGTATGAGAGAAAAGGTTATTTTCTTTAATAACTAGTTACATAACACAAATTAATATCTAGTGTTTGCTGGAAAATCTAAAATTTTTAGAATAATTAGACAGAGAGGAACTCAGATGACTCCAAGGAGATGGTCCTTGTAAAAGAAACAATAAGGTCCTATACCAATATTACTTCTGCCAACCATGATAACATCTGGATTTACATGTTTCATTTTGTAGTGAGTGCCCTTACATGGAATTTTTTTCCCTAATTAACTCTGCTTCACTTGAGGTAGAGAGAGATTAAGAATGAAAACTATATAAGTAGTGAATAAAAGCATGGAGCGAGAATATGTAACAAACACATGACAAATTCACGGTTCATGAATGATATATTGAAAATGAAAAACCATTTTAATACTCAAGGCTTTATTATTTTATTTTATTTGTTAGAAGATAAAAAAAGTGAAAGAATTAAATTAATAAATGAGGAGCTTTTAAAGCTAAAGTGAATTGATTTATACCTATCCAATTCTATTGGATTCATTTATTTTTTAGAAATAAGAGCAACATGGTGATATACCAACATGCAAAAACAAATAAACAAACCCCATCCTTATTCTTCTTTTGCTAGTATTGTGGAAATCTAAAACCCTTCTTAAAAAGATAGAGAATTTTTTTTTTAGGTGAAATCTTCTATTGGCATGCTGTAATAACAATTAACTTGGATTCCTTAAAGGTGTTGGGGCAAAGGACATGATGTTATTTTTAAAGGGTTTCAAAGAGAAGTCATTCCATCTATCCATACATTTTTGCAAAGCATTGAATTGAATTGAGATGTGAACCACAAAAAACAATAAAGATTACAACATGAAAACACAAAAAACGTAAGACAAAATTGATTATTAATCCAATAAATAAATAAGAGACTCATACCTGCCCTAGTCTAAACCCAAACTCAAATTAAAATAAATTACACTCAAATATATGCAACAAAAAAGGAACAAAAGTGATAATGGATTGAATCATTATATTGTGGCATCGTTCTCATTGCTTTAAGAGTGGAAAAGGTAGAGGAATTAGCTCATGAAACCATTTTCACTAGAGGGACCTAGTTTGACAAATTGAGGTTTGAAACATTTCAGGAGCATTTTGAGGCATCAAACGACATTTTTTTGGGGTTAAAATGTTTCCGCTTTAATGTTGCACCCTTTTTCTTATTCTGCACACATATCTTTCCAATGGCACAATAATCACCTCAATCAAAGTTCGTATGCAAAAGTTGTTCTTATTTTTTCTACCCTAATTTGAGGAGATGCCACGCTAACCCCCATTACTCAAGGAAAATGGGCTAGGCATGTGATTATGATGAAGAAGACTCTAGAAGAGTCCATATTGTAATTCTAGCTAAGAGTTGAGGGAGTCGAATCTAACCACTAGTAAGCTATTGGGCTATGATATAACCAAACCATTAAGAGGAAAAATGGTTCCCTTCTTTTTGAGTATATTTTGTTCCATAGACAAGTACAGTAATCGAGAGGGATAGAGAGAAATGACATAGAGAGGATTTGTGCACCGTTGTAGCTTACATGCCATAGGCCATATTTTTTTTTGTACTCATAACCATTTTCTATTTAGAGAAAGAGAGAAAAATGACCTCACCTTTTAGTTTGATTTTTCTCCCAAAAGGGTTTCCCAAGATATATCTGTTGTCAATCATGGTTTGTGAGTTTTTATTTTTCCGTTCTCCATGTTCCGCATAATTATAATTTTCATGCATACACAATAATGATTGATTTACAAATCCAACAATCTAAAGTGAAATAAATCCTCATAGTGTAGATTTCGAATTTTTATGTATAATTTATCAGATTTGTTGTGAAAAACTGTCGAGTTGAATATCCATGACAATTTATGAATCATATTAGTATAAGAGCATGTTTCTTTGGGCATATTGTGGAGATTCGCAGGAACTATAGGTTGGCTAAACCAAAAGTAATAAAACCTTAGTCATGGCTAACAAATCTATGAATAACCGTCCTGATATTGTAGAGGAGAGGTTTTCGTAGATGGAAGCTCAAGTTGCAGATATAAGCCGTAATGTGAATCTCCTTAGGCCATGACCAAGAAGCTTGGGCTATTTGGAGAAGATGGGGGTTTTAACGTAGAGGTTCAGTCAGAGGGGAGATTAGGAGAATGGGAAGAAATAGAGAACAAGCCAAAGAAAGTACCTAAAAAATATCAACCCATTTCGACTGTCGTGAACCATTTGTAGTCCCTATTCAAAATGGAAGCGAAGGTCGATATCAAGTCATTGTTGGAAATACAAAGGGGGGGAGGGGGGTGAATCAATATTTAACTATTTATAACAATTTAATGACAATATGCGAACATTTAAATAATTAATCAACACCATTCAACAATGCACAACATCAAAAACAATACACAAGATATTTTAAGTGTAAACTCTTCCGAGAAAAATACCACAGAAAACTTTTAATATAAGTTCAAGGATTACCGGAAGCCCCAACTTCCAAGATTCTCCAACAACAACTAGAAGGACGTTCCAACCCCCTGATTTATCAACTCTAACTGAAGGGATGTGCCAACACTCTGGTTTACTAGTTATAACTGGAAGGAGGTTCCAACCCCTTGGTTTTATCATCTCCAACACCCTAATTTCCCATCTCCAACTGGAAGGATGCTCCAAAGCCCTACAGGCTTCAACTTGCTCTGGCACCACCCTGCTACCTTGAAGTGTTCTTAGGATCCAACCTGAAGGAGACTCTAATCTCTGCTTCTTCCAGTTATAGGCCATTTTGTCACATCCAATCAAAGTGAGCCTCCTAATAGGATCAATCAACATCCTATTCCCCTTCCATTATCTTGCACAAAACCCTAAGCATGTACCTTTCATCCCTCAAAATTTCAACCCTAAACTCCCCTATCTGAGCTAGTTTGAGGACCAATGCTCCCTGCAAGCCTACTAGGGTGTGTTCACCTAGAGGTTGCTCCACTGTGCCAGCGCTGGTTACCAACAGGTTGCCATCCTTTGCACCTGCGTTGGTTATAGAATTCTGAGAGAATGATCGGGATTTTGGAAGCTTCACCTTTTAGGAGTTTCCAAAATTTGTTTCGATTACTTACCTTGGATTGACATTCATATCCTATCCCACCCTACTTTGGAGTTTTCACCACTTATTCTTTGATCCTATCCCTCCATCGAAGGTGGATCTAAATCCCTAGAATGGTAATTGGATAAGAACTCCCAAATTACTCCTCTCTCCTATATATTTACCCTCTCATATGACAGAGGTAATGGTTGGCTTTGAGAGTGATTTTGCCCTTATCATCTCATGCATAGGGTGATTGGAGGTGCATATTGTGACAAGGAAAGGATGAGTTAACAACTTCGAGGATCTCTTCTACAAGATCAATTGCCACTTCTGGTTGTAATCTCCTTCTATTTATATTAATGCAAATAATTCTCTGTTTTCCTATATGTGATGTTGTTATCTCACTTACTTCAATACCATGTTGATCTATTGAATATAGTAATTAGATGAGCGACAATTTCCAAGCTAAAGAAGGAGCGAAGTGAGCGACAATTTCCAGGTAGGCCTCACTCCATCATTTATTTACTTTAAGGAAAAATGTTGGCCTTCTTGTCTCTCTGTTGTTCTAGGTTGAGCACCAAACCTAGGGGTGATACCTTTGTCTGCAATCGTAAATCCCATATAACAGATCATGGTGACTCCACTGGGGAATAAAGTATTCCCTTGGTGGTTTTCCTTGTCCTTTGTGTTTGATTACCTCCTTGACATACCTTTGTTGCATCATCTAACCAAGAACAGACCTAAGAAGTGTCTTCATTCAAGCTTTTTTACAATTTTTGTGCCAGAAACATTTTTTCCCAAGCCTAACGCTCCCAAGTGCCTCTGACAAAGCATTGCACCTTACGCTGGCCCTCTCTGTCCCAACGTTGCAAAGCACTGGTGCCCTCTCTACACCAGTGTTGGTCCTTGTTTTTGCACAAGTTTTGCCTTGGTTTTTGAGCCTCTCTTTCATCAGCCTGCTTCTAGCTGAGTTTCCTTGAGTCTTCATGTCTTGTGGTCTCTCTAAAACCCCCATTTAGTTTTCATTTGTGTTTGTCTGCCTTTGATAAGAATTGGTTTCAATTTTTCTTTGTTCTTATCATTTGGTCGCTTGCAAACTTGTTTTGTTTGATTGCTGATCGCTTGGATGTATTGTTGTTTGAGTCCTCATTTTGAAAAGTGTAATTGAATCAGTAATTGAACATTTTCATCTTAGTTTTCTTCATTTTGAAAATTAAGTGTGATGAAAAGATTTTTTTGCATTTAGGGTTTTGCATGTACATTAGATTAAGAACAGTTGCATCGAAAGGGAAATTGCATCTTGCATCTTGTTTGCTGCATACTCTGTGCTACATCTTGATTGTTTCTTCCCTTAGCTAGTTTTTCATTGAAAGAGAAAAGGTTCCTACTTTCTCATGCCATATTTGCATTTTAGGATATTCAGGTTACATTCGTGGTGAACCCTAAAATTGTAACTTAATCAAAGATAAACAATAGAATCTATTGAATCAATCTTAGGAGCATTTGTAACTTTAACGCAAACATTTAGAGGTCCAGGCTAGAGACGTGTTATGGCGTCGTTAAACATAGGAGTTGTCGTTTTTTGCTAGCATTGCATCCCGGGGGTGAAATCCCGTTCCACGTACGTAAGTGTATAAGATCATTCTCCACGTACCTTCGGGTATATCGGATGGCACTCCACACATGAAAAGTATACGAGAATTCTCTCATCGAATGATTACGCATTAGACAACACTACTACAGATTGCACTCCCATGTACCGTCGAATATATTTTGGGAGTCCCCAATAGGTTACTATCCATCCATAGGTAACCGAGTCTGTAGCCTTGTATACCGTGATACACCAAACACAACATTCAGGGTGATTGGCTGCCGTACGTTAAGTCCTTTGTTCGCCAAGGTGCATATTGCAGTTCATGGTTGTTTGGTAATCCTTTATGCCTAGATTACCCTATTTTTTATTTATTTATTTCTGTGTTAATAAAATTTATTATCCAACGTGGAAGAACAAAATCCCCCTCCTCGTCGTTCGCGTAGGATGCAAAATAAGCCTCCTCTACCTCCAAATACTATTCCTAACTAATGTCCAAAAAATAAGAGAATGCAAACTACTGAATCAAGAACTTCAGGCACTACTTCTGGCCCTCCTCCTGATACTAAATTGCCAAAATCATCTGTCCCTTTGAGTTTCAAACCCAAGAATACATCTACCCCTGTTGGTAACACTGAAAAAACTGAAACAAAATTCCCTAAAATTTTGTTACTTGAGGTCACTGAACTTGACCTTCTTGAGTCAGAAAATTTGTTAACTGAGGTCATTGAACATGAGAAGCCTCAACCATCTTTTCCTGATTCAGCGGGACCTTCCTTTTCTCTTCCTTTATCTCAGACAAAACCAATATATCTTGGGCTTGACAGTGAACCTATTCCATACAGACTTTTTAGTATTGAAGAGATCCCTCAAGAAGAGCCTCGTCCTTCTACTCCTGTTCATTGAGAAGGACTTCATTTTTATCAATCCGAGCCTTTTTCGTCTCTTCAAACTCTGACACAATCTCTTTCAACTGATTCTTAGGGCTTACCCAAGGATCTTTGACAACAAATTTTGCTGGGATTGTCAACCATGTCTAGAGCCGATTCAATCTCTCAACCTGTGTCCACCACTATGGTCAAGACATCAAGTGTCACTTCCTCATCTATGTTCGCGACATCACCATAAACTCATTTGTATGGTGGCTCGTCTGTCCCACTTGATTATCAGTCATTATTTGGTACTTTTTTTGGTGTTGCTTTCAGTCCTTGGACATCTTCCATGTCATCTAATTCGAGAATAATGTCTGGTACTTCTCTTATGAATGCCACACACTCTGCTCCTCTTCATCCGAATACACATATAATAGAGCAGAAGACTGGTCCTTATATTAGCAGACAAAGCTACCGTCAACAACCTAAATCTCCTTATGTTGGGTACCATCCATCTGGATCATAGTTGCCTCCATTATCCTCTCCTCCTTATGCAGGGGGCAACCTGTTGTTGGTATACCTAAATATGGTAATTTGCCTAATTATGGCCTGCCTTATCTTGGAATGGTATCCAGTGTTTGGCAACCTACTTCCCTTGTTCAACTTGGTTCACTTTGGGATTGATTGCTGAATCCTCAAGCTGCAACATAAATTCCTCTCTATCCATCAACACCTTAACAAGCTCAAATACATGTGAGCCAACCTTTATAGCCTATTCCAACGATATGGTCCTTCCCAGACACTGCTTAGTCAAACTGTACAAGGTGCCTCATCTTCTCAATTGCTCGTGTAAAGTGCTCCTCAAGTTTCGGTAGGTTAAATTCTGCAAAATTTGACGCAGTCTCAATTGAACCCATCATACCAGGGGGAAATTAAAACCTCTATCGGGAAACCGTATGGACCTCAAAATGCTTCTTTTCAAGGCCAACAAATCCAAACCCAACCATTCCAACAACTTTATCGCCATCCCGGGGCTAGGCGAAAAAATCACTTGTATGCTGGTTACCATAATCCTACATATCCTGGTAACCAGGTTCCTTACTATGAGAACCCTCCTTATCCAGGCATGCAAGTACCCATTGCTTAGGCGTTTTGTAAATTTTTGTAGATGTTCTATGCTTGATGCAATTTTACTTTTATAACAGCGATCACATAAATAGTTAAGTAAAATGCTGATAGAACATACCAGTGTATCTATAGAAGACAAACCAGAAACAGGAGAATGTGTTGGTGCGTTATGGTGGTCAGCAGGATGCTTCAACCAGCAAAGTCTTCTTGATCGACCAACCCATAATGTGTCACAACAATCCTCAAATCAATCATCCAGTCAACTCAAAGTCAACCCCAGAAAAGTCAACATAGTCCAGAAAAAGTCAACGCAGGGCAGCAACAATAAAGTCAACGCAGCTCCAACTTCGATCAACCTTTTGACCTCAATTTTTGTTCCAATGAGTACGACCTTAAAAAATCGAACTCTCCACAAAATTTCAGCTCAAACGGACCATGCGTTGACCAAAGTCAATGCTGGTCAAACTTGCCCAGAAACCCTAACTGCAGAAAATTTCGTCCAGAAACCCTAACTGTAGAAATTTCGTCCGTTTTCCAACTGCAGCTACTTCGTCCTTTTCCCACGTGAGAACTGCTTCTTAGATGCTCGTATCCAATGAGAAGTGTGTGGATGAGATGAGTGAAAAGCTCTCCAACATTGAATGTATTTATATCCATCATTGAGGTGTGTGACACATCTGTTGGGGGTGTAAAACTTTAAGGCCGACCTGCACTTAAATTTATTATAAATAATAAATTCAACATAAATGTTTTTCTTATCAGATTAAAATCAATTTTATATCGATTTTACACCTCTCCGAAAGAGGAATCCAATACAAATATTGGAATCTTCATCTGAGCATCACAAGATGGAGTTTGGATCTAGTTGTCCAAATTTAATAGTCCCTCTCAACTAGGGAGAACTCCATCCACCAGTGCAATCAAACATCGTGCGTCATCCTATCGTAACTTGCTTTGCTGGCCTCTTTATTTCAGAATAGAAGTGGGTCAGTCACAAAGACATCATCCCTCGGCTGACAAATTCAGCGCAGAGGTTCGAAACCTCTATCAGACTCATAAAGAGTCTCCAACCAACCCGAAGTTGGTTCATCTGACCTGAAGTTAGGCGGAGGTCCGAGACCTCACTAGACTTGATCCCAGATCAAGTAGTTGGACCATGCCATCCTAGATAGAGAGTACGACAATCTCTGATGCGTCCACTAGTCTTTGCTACTAGTCTCTAGCTTTTCCCACCTCATTGGCCAAATGAGAGGTACTTCCCATGAGCCCTGAACTCAATGGGTAGGATGCATACGGGGCGCAGATAATGAGAGGTGAACCAACTCAATAATCACAATGGTGGGGTCCAAGCACACCAACAAGGTTTGGCAAGCCTAGCCTTGTGGTTGCTCATAGCTCCGAGAAGCTGTCCCCAAAGCCCCCCAGAGCTCTTCGAGCTCATCGTCCAACAGGACCCACATCATAGGGTCGTTCCACGATACCAAGTCTCTCACGGAAGGTTAGGAACTTGACCTTCCCCAGGGGCTTAGTGAGAATATCCGCGACCCGCTCATCAGTTCCTATATGATCGAGCCTTACGGCGCCTCGCTGTACCATATCCCGGATAAAGTGGTACCTGATATCAATATGCTTGGATCGGTCGTGGAACACAGGATTCTCATTCATACGAATCCCACTCTGATTATCACAGAGTATCACAGTGGTATCTAGCACATGTCCAAACAGCTCACTAAAGAGCTTCCGCAACCAAACTGCTTCACAACAGGCCATACTAGCAGCAATGTATTCGACCTCCGCGGTGCTCAAAGCCACCGACTTCTGCTTCCTGTTCATCCATGAGATCGAAGCAGAACCAAGATTGAAGCAGCATCCCGATGTGCTCTTACGATCCACCACACTGCCAGCCCAATCGGCATCAGTATATCCACGGAGTGTCATGCTCCCGGCAGTGTATCTCAGCCCATGGTTTATCGTGCCCGAAGGTATCTCAGAAGATTCCTGGCACCAACCCAGTGAAAGTGATGAGGTTCAACCATTTGTTGACTCAAAGTGTTCACTGCAAAACATATATCTGGACGGGTGTTCACTAAGAACATCAGGGCCCCTATGAGTTGACGATACTCAGTAGGATTAGCCAATACAGGCCCAGTAGCGCTGCCACTCAGCTTCTTGAAGTTGAGTTCCATTGTTGTTGACACGGACTTGCAGTCCACCATACCAAATCTCTCTAGAAGTTTCACAATGTATTTTCCTTGAGAAAGGAAAATCTCTCCAGGTCTCTGCCAGACCTCCAGGCCTAGGAAGTAGTGCATCAGTCCTAGGTCCTTCATCTCGAACTCAATAGCGAGCTCCCTCTTACATTGATGAATGAGAGGGTCAGCACCTGTCAGGAAGAGGTCGTCCACATACAGCACTAGAATGAGAGGCTTCCCCTGCACAACCTTGAAGTAAAGGTTCGGATTAGCATTACTTCGAGTGAAGCCCAACTTCATCAAGTAACTATCCATCCTCTCGTACCAAGCTCTGGGTGCTTGCTTTAACCCATAGAGGGCTTTCTTCAACCTGCAGACATGAGTGTCTCGATCCTGAACTTCAAATCCCAGAGGTTGTTCTACATACACCTCTTCCTTTACTGCACCATGCAGAAAAGCGGTCTTAACATCCATCTGATGAAGACTCCATCCTTGCATAGCAGCAAGGGCTATGATTGATCGGATGGTGGTATATCGTGCCACAGGTGCAAATATGTCATCATAGTCTATTCCTTCCTTTTGAGAGAAGCCACTAGTAACAAATTTGCCTTGAACTTTTCAAAGACTTCCATCGTATCCATGCTTGATCTTGTAGAGCTATTTTATGATTAACCGATTTGTCCATCAATTCTAACTGGAACCACATCCCAGACATCATTCTTCATTATGGACTCATATTCTTCGTGCATAGCATCCTTCCAGACTTGATGCTTTACGGATTTCTCAAAAGATCTAGGTTTAGATTTTACAATAGTACTCATGGCAGCCAAATACCCTTGGTATCTACACGGCTTCTTGCTTTCTCAGAATGTCCCCCTTGGGGCAGCATGTCCCTCAGCATCTTCGAGAGTGTCCCTGAGCCATGATGGTCTCTTTCTCATTGAAGGAGATGGATCGATTGGGTCCATTGGTCCTTCAGCATCAGGCATTGTCTCATCTTGCGGTTCTTCTTGATTTCTCGGCCTTGCTTCATGATTTTCCTCAGTTCTCGGAAGATATACTACTTTCTTCAGGGAAGCGTCTTCGTCAAAAGTGACATCATGGCATATCTCTACTTCCCTTTGACCAGGTACATAGACTCTATAGGCCTTAGAAGTTTCACTGTAGCCCACAAATATTCCTTTCTTCCCAGAAGCATCCAGCTTACTTCTCTTTTCTTTTGGCACATGAAAATAAACAGGACATCCAAAAATTCTAAAATGTGAGACGTCAGGTTTCTTACCAGTGAAAACCTCTTCGGGAGTTTTGGAGTCCAGGGTGGAATGAGGGCATCGGTTTTGAATGTATACATCAGTATTCGCAGCTTCTCCCCACAGAAACTTCGGTAGACCCCGGTCACATAGCATGGCGCGGGCAGCGTCCACAATGGTCCTGTTCTTTCGTTTAGCAACGCCATTCTGCTCAGGAGTGTAGGCAGTAGTAGTCTCCCTCTTAATGCCAGCTTCTCTGCAAAAGTCCTTGAACTCATTTGACTCATATTCAGTGCCATTGTCGGTCCTCAAAATCTTGATCTTCTTCCTTGTCATATTTTCCACCAAGGCTTTGAAGGTACGGAACCACATGAAAGCCTCATCCTTCTTCTTCAAGAAGTATATCCAGGTTTTGCGGGAGAAGTCATCAGTGAATGTCATATAGTAAGAACATCCTTCCAAGGTGGACCCGCTGCAAAACATCGCATTTCTTTTTGTGACACTTGAGGGGAAAGGTCCCCTTGTATGCTTTCCTTCGACACAACCCTTACATACACCTTCATGATTATTTCCAAAATCGGGCATCCCTGTCACCACCTTCCTTGCTTTGGGAAGGGCCATGTAATGAAGGTGTCCAAACCTCTGGTGCCATAGTTCAGTTTGTCGGATAGTATCACATGTCATAGCTCCTAGTGGACTTCCTTCAACCTGGTAGAGTGTTCCAACTCTAAAAACAATCACGATAGCTTCCTTGAGATTCTCTTCCACATGCGCACCTTTCCACATCAATGAACAACACATTGAAAAACCTTTGTTTTCCATCGCCGATATAGAATAAAGGTTCTTCTTCAATTTTGGTACATAGGAGTGCCATCCCGCATGTAGGACTTGTCCTTGAGACAAGTGGAGGGTCACAGTCCCTGTCCCTTTCACGGGATATGTGGCATTATCTCCAAGGATAATTTCAAGATTAGTATCCTTCTCAACCATGTCAGAAAGTTCTTCCTTGAACCCAGTGATATGTCTTGAGGCACCACTATCTATTAGCTAGACATCCATAGTGTCGGGCGGGGATGCAGCAGAGAGGGCAAATACAAGAATGTATTCATTTCTTTTATCAACAACATTTGACTCCTCATACCTGGAGTTTCTAGACCTTTTGAAAGGTTGATTGTTTCCGCCAGAGGGAGCCTTCCTCTTTCCTTTGGACTTGTTGTTTCTTTGATTTCCATTCCTCCGGTTGTTGTTGTTGTCATCACTATCGGGAGAATCCTTCTTGAAAGGACATTCTCTAGCATGATGACCTGGCCTATGACAAGTACACTTGCCCTTCTTTCCTTGGGCCCCTGCTCTTCCTTTGTTCTTTGGACCACTAGAGTTCTTCTTTCTAGAATGAGCAACGTAGGCAACATTTCTGTCATTTTCGTATTCCTTCATTCTTGTCTCTTCTTGCATGCATCTTGACAGTAGCTCGTCAAAGTTAGGAATTGTATTATTATTGAGAATGGTAGTGTTGAATACTTGCCATTCATATGGGAGCCCTCCAAGCGCGGTGAGTACCATCTCACGATCGGCTATTGTCTCCCTAATAGCCAGCAGATTGTTCTTGATCTCGGTCAATTTCAGAAAGTATGTTTGGATAGACTCATCCCTGCCTTTCTTCAGATTCTTCAATTGATTCTTGAAGAATAGCACTTGGTTTGCATTGTTTACTTTGAACATTTGTATCAGCTTATCATACATCTCCTTGGATGTGCCTAGCTCAGATATGTAGGCAACCAGACTTTTATGTATGGATTCCATGATCATTAGCTTTGCTTTGATCTCCCCCTTCTTATACTTGGTTTTAGCAGCAACAGTAGCAGTGGATGGAGGTTCTTGTATCTTACCCAGTACATAGTCCATGAGATCATGGTCTTCCAATTTGAGATCTAATATCATCTTCCAAGCATGGAAGTCATCCCTTCCAGTCAGCTTGTCATCCTCCTTGAAGCCATAACTTATGGAACTCATTTTTCTCAGTTGGTGATTGCTATAATTTAGGGCTTGTCTTCACCTCAGCTCCGATACCATGTAAATTTTTGTAGATGTTCTATGCTTGATGCAATTTTACTTTTATAACAGCAATCACATAAATAGTTAAGTAAAATGTTGATAGAACATACCAGTGGATCTATAGAAGACAAACCAGAAACAGGAGAATGTGTTGGTTCGTTATGGCGGTCAGCAGGATGCTTCAACTAGCAAAGTCTTCTTGATCGGCCAACCTAGAATGTGTCACAACAGTCCTCAAATTAATCATCCAGTCAACTCAAAGTCAACCTTAGAAAAGTCAACGCAGGGCAACAACAATAAAGTCAACGCAATTCCAACTTTGATCAACCTTTTGACCTCGATTTTTGTTCCAATGAGTACGGCCTTCAAAAATCAAACTCTCCACAAAATTTCAGCTCAAACGGACCATGCGTTGACCAAAGTCAATGCTGGTCAAACTTTCCCAGAAACCCTAACTGCAGAAAATTTTGTCCAAAAACCCTAACTGCAGAAATTTCGTCCTTTTCCCAGCTGCAGCTACTTTGTCCTTTTCCCACGTGAGAACTGCTTCTTAGATGCTCGTATCCAATGAGAAGTGTGTGGATGAGATGAGTGAAAAGCTCTCCAACATTGACTGTATTTATATCCATCATTGAGGTGTGTGACACATCTGTTGGGGGTGTAAAACCTTAAGGCCGACCTGCACTTAAATTTATTATAAATAATAAATTCAAAATAAATGTTCTGCTCATCAGATTGAAATCAATTTTATATTGATTTTACACCTCTCCGAAAGAGGAATCCAATACAAATATTGGAATCTTCATCTGAGCATCACAAGATGGAGTTTGGATCTAGTTGTCCAAATTTAACACGTTTCCTTCTTACCTAGGTCACCCTCCTCCAGACTTTAATCGACAGTTGCCTTTTGTGGCTACTATTGAATTACTTGACTTAACTCGGCTTACTAACAACCCCATCGCTCATTTGCCATGGTGGCTAATTATTCCCACTAAGTTTCCATCTGATATCCCAAAATTCAATGGGAATCCTGGAGAAGCCCTGTCGGCGCATGTCATGACATATCATCTATGCTGTTCATCCAACTCCCTAAATGATGGTTCCATTCGACTGCGTCTTTTCCAAAAAACGCTTGCAAGTACCAGAGCTAAATGGTATATTGAGTTACCTAGAGCATCGTTCCAATGTTAGCACTTTAGCCACCACCTCCCTCACACATTTCCAGTTTCCCATCAGATACAAAACTAGAACGAAACTATTAAATAACTTCAAACAATCAGGTTTCCCATCAGATTCATTAGTGGAGGTGTCGTCGTCGGTTGGTCAATAACTTTTTTCTCGATAAATTGTTGGCAGAATGATTTGTCAAATCTCTGTTAGCTCCTATAACAAAATATGTGGCCAAAGGTGGAGTCATGACCGAAGAGAAAGTCATTTCTTGTGCTCAATATTTAGATTTGGTTTATACCCAATCAAGCACGCTTTATGATAAGATTCCAAATGCTCCGCGACCTTCAAACACTGTTCCTCTTCCACCAGGTAAAGAATCTCATGCCGCTGATGGAATTATTGGTTCTGCCAGTTCGCAGCTGGTGAGTAATCCATCTGGTATTTCTCTCACCGCTCCTGCTCAAAACCCTCAATCCCTCCCTCCTGTGGCTTCTACTTCCAAGATAAATTCCATTTCATTTGATAAAGGAAAATATCAACAAAAAACTGGAAGCAAGAAGAAAGGTAAACGTAATAAAAAGAAAGATTCCTCATTGTAGGATAAACAACCAAATTCATCTTTTGATGATGAACGAATGCTTCGATATCCATGCTTGATTTGCAATGAGGATCACATTATACGTGATTGTCTGCATCGCGCCAAAGTGAACCAGTTACTTAAATCATGTGACTTCTCCCGCTGTGTTGACCGACTTGTTTCCCAACCAGGAGACTCATATGGTTTCTTAGGACCCCTCTTCCTCTAACACGGTTTTGATGCTTTCCTCCTCAAAGATGAGATCCAATGTTTTGGTGGCCACTCGGAACCAAAATTATGGTAATGTGAATCCACCAAATGGTTAAGCTACTGATAAACTTGCCAGTTCGACATCAACCTCATTTGATTCTGTTCCACCTTCGGAATTGACTATCAAGCCTCTGAAGGGTGTTATCCATAAGACTGCTTACAACCCTCGTTCAAGAGTTGCCCAAAATTACAATGTGGTTGAAGACTTAGTTCAGTATCCATCAGCTATGTCTACTCTTGAGGTGTTGCAAAACTGCCTTGCCCAAAATAAGGCCTTGTTGTCAGCTATCGAGTGTATGGACCCATCGGATTTCAACCTAGTGGTTTTCTCTCATGAAAACTATTCTCCTCGGCTTCCAGCTTAGTTGGATTTTATGATTCATGTCATTTTCCATGGTAAGAACATTCATTTCTTTATTGTGGACGAGGGAGCCTTGACTTGCATCATGTCTATGCCTTGCTGGAAGGTGATTGGTTCACCTCTACTGAATCAATCAACCACCACATTAAAAGCCTTTGATGGAAGGACATATAAACCCCGTGGGATTTTGAATTCCCTTCAAGTGGAAACTGGGGGAAAATCTGTCTCTATTGAAATAGAAGTTATTGACAGACCTCTTGATTATAATCTTCTACTGGGACGCACATGGGTTTATGCTATGGCTGCCATTGTTTCAACTTAATTTCAAATGATCGCCTTTCCTCATAAAGGCGGGCTCGTAGCCATATATCAACTCAATTTCTTTGCCTCTGATTCTAATGTTACTGGAAGTTTCCCTCTTATAGGGGAACCCCTACATTCCTATCAGCACGTTGGAGTTGGATTATTGAAAGATTCATCGCGTATGGGGACTTTTCCCCTCCCCTCTCCTCCCCTTTCCAACTCCCCACCTTCAGTTGCTTACATCAATATGACATCATCCTCTACGATTCTGGCTGATCCATGGATTGAATAGGGTGAAACTGACATCCAAAGTTTTGGCGACCAGATGCTGCTTAGCCCTGTTGCGTAAGATTACAAAACCATCTACTCGGCTTGTGCAGCCCATAATTTTTCTTCGATCTATTGGGTAGATCGATTTATGGATTATGGCATTCCCTCTGATCCTTTCTCATGTATATTCTCAACCAACAAAAGCATCATGGATATCATGATGTTAGAAGACGTGCCATGGGACTCACATCATCATCGTTCCTCCCTTACCAATTCCATAGGCTAGATAATCTTAGTATCCTGTATCTACCTAATTTAATCCAACCCTGTACGAATTCAGTTTCCATTCATAAGATCGACTCTGGAAAGAACCTCTCAAATATTGAAGAAACCATTCCTCTCGATATTTCGATCAAAACAGGAATAGTCGAAAATATTTACATCATAGCATCTTGCTCTTCGTCTGAAGTCAAAACCTATCGAGCCCTTTTTCGTGAGTTTAGAGATGGCTTTTCCTGGACGTATGATTAAATGTCAGGTATCGACCCAAACCTAGTGGTGCACAAAATTAAAATGTATCTTGATGCCAAACCCGTCTGACAATGCCTCCGTATGGTCCATCCTAAGAAGGCTGCTGGGATAAAAGCTAAAGTTGAAAAGCTTCTTTAGGATGGCTTTATATACCTCATTCCTTTAACCAATTGGGTTTCAAATGTAGTCCCTGTCATTAAGAAACATGGCAGGATTCGAGTATGTGTCGATTATCGGGATGTTAATCGAGCTTGTTTGAAAGACAACTACCCAACCCCGTTCATTGACCAAATTGTTGATGATTACGCTGGTTGCAAGATCTATTCATTTATGGATGGATTCTCGGGTTACAATAAAATCAACATTCTCCCGACGGACAAACCTAAAACAACATTTATTTGTCCCTATGGTAATTTCGCTTATAAAAATTTCCCATTCAGTCTCAAGAAGGCAAAGGTCCATGTTTCAACGTGTGCTATGGATTATGCTTTTCATAATATTAAGCATATCGTGTAACCCTATTTGGACGATCTCCTTGCTCATTCTAAGCATTATGATGATCACCCTCTACATTTATGGGCCATTTTTCTTTGTTGTAAGCACTATAACATTCGAATTAACCCGCACTGATGTGTGTTCAGTGTTGGTTCTACTCGACTCCTTGGTTTCGTTATTTCCAAACAAGGAATTCATATTGATCCTCTCAAATTCCAGGAAATTGTTGATTTTCTTGCACCCTCATCCTTAATTTAGTTACAAAGACTCCAAGGGAAAGCTAACTTCTTGAGGAGATTCACCCCTAATTACTAAGAGTTGACCAAAGGATTTACTCGCTTACTGAAGAAAGTGATTCCTTTCCATTGGGATGACGCTGCACAGAAAGCACTTGATGCCTTGAAAGATGCACTGGTTCAGGCATCTCTCTTATATCCCCCTGACTATTAGCACGACTATTTCATGTATCTCGTTGCCGCCATATCTACTATAGCTATGGTGTTGGTCCAAGAGGAAGACATTGGGACTAAACATCCCATATACTATCTGAGTCGAAACCTCAATGGTACCGAGATCTGGTATACTCATGTCGAAAAGTTGGTTTTGGAGGTCATTCAAGTCATCCATAGATTTCACCATTACATATTACTTCGGAAAACTATGGCCGTTTCATATTGCAACCCAGTGACATATATATTGTCATGATAATTTCTAGGGGAAATTACTCGAAATGGATAGTTATTCTCGAAGAGTTTGATCTGGAATTCATCAAATCAAAGTCAAATAAATCCCTAGTTTTCGCCAAACTAATGTGCAATCTTCCCTCTCTTGATGTAGAATCTACATATGAAGATTCCATTCTTGACGAGCCATTGTTTCTGATATCATCATCTAACCCATGGTATGGCGATTTCCTGATTTATCTCCAAACCCAAAATTTGCGACCTAATACCTCTCGCTCTGAGCATCGACGCATCTGGTACCAGTCCCGAAATTATCTAATTATCGGCGACGCCATTTACCTTCATGGTATCAATACGATTTTACGAAGATGCCTCACCCTTGAGGAGGCCGAGAAAGTTCTGAATGATTTCCATTCAAGCGCATGTGGAAAACACTTATCTAGTTATGCTACTGCGTAAAATATCTTACACATTGGTTATTTTTAGCCCACCATTTTTCGCGACTGTATCCTTGCAGTCTAGGAGTGTCATGCTTGCTAGATATACGATCACAAACTCTGTGCTCCACCTACTCCATTGCATCTCGTTTTGCGAAATGGGGTATCGACTTTATGATATGTAAGTTCACTCATTCAATTGAGGGGCATGGTTATATCATTGTCTATGTTGACTACTTTACAAAGTGTGCCAAAGTGATGCCTACATTCAATAACACCGATGAAATGGTTGCGTACTTTTTTTCAATCACGCGATTTCTAAGTTTAGTGTTCTGCAAACGATAGTTATAGATCATGGGAATCTTTTTCAAAATCATATGATAACCGAATTAACTTCCAAATTGGGACTTTCACATGAAAATTGCACTCCCTATTATCCTCAGGCTAATGGACAAGTTGAAGCTATCAACAAAGTTCTTAAGACTATGCTTCAATGCATGATAGGGTTCCATAAATCAGACTGGAATTTACTTATCTATGCTGCCTTGTGGGCATACCAAATCTCAATAAGGACTGCTATCAGATTCACACTGTTTTAGTTAGTTTACGGTCTGGAAGCAATCCTTCCCATTGAATGCGAAATTCCATTGCTAAAAATAGCTATCAAATTTTTCCCTGCTACCTCTGCAGAAGAGGAGCATCTCTTACACTTGAATCGATTGGATGAGACCCAACGCGATGCTCCTTTGGCCAACGAAGCTCATAAAAGACACATCAAAGTGTAATATGACAAAAGTGTCAAGCCTAGAATCTTCTCAGAAGGAGATCTGGTACTCTTGTATGACTAGGAGGCTGATAACTTAGGCCAGGAAAGTTCTAGCCTATGTGGCTGGGCCCATACATTGTCAAATGTGTCCTAGAAAAATGGGCTTACAAGTTAGTAGACGTTGATGGAATTCCACTGTCGCAACATAGAAATGGGATGTATCTCATGCATAGTACATTATGTACATACTACACTATGTACACTATGTATCTCTTGATCCCATGCATAGTACACTATGTACATACTGTCTATAGGTGTGTTGAGTGTGCTTGTAGTGTGCTTTTCAAGGTTTCCCATGGTTTTTGTTGATCCTTCTTTACTTTGGTTTGAAAATGTCAACCTCTCTCGAGCCATATTTTGGTTATGCCGATGGTACTAGCCATAATACTTAGAACTTATTCTTCGCAGCATGGGCCATCTTTGCTCCAAATGGCGAGCTAGTGAGAATGCAAGGTATTTGCATTGGCCGCTCTACTAACAAAATCGTTGAGTATAGTGCAATGGCTGAGTTGCTATCTGATGCTATTTCACATGGTATATGTCGTATAGTCATTGGGCTTGAATCGCAACTCATAGTACTACAACTCGCAAATATCTATTTAGTGAGAAATCCCGCCATCCTTCGCATGGTTTTGAAAGTGCATCTCTCGGAAAGGAATTTCGATTTCATACAATACGAAAAAAATTCTAGAAGTCTAAACACTTTAGCATATGCCCTAGCTAATTTAGGTTTAGATAGACATTTGCAATGAATATAAGTAACTTTCAATTCACACCACATTATATTGAGAGCATAATAGAAACTAGGAAACACTATATATATATATATATATATATATATATCTATATATATATATATATATATATATATATATATATATATATATATGATAACTTTGGTTTTACAAAATGTGTGCCCCAAGACACATATGGCTACATCACCCATATATAAAATACTACATGCAAACATCTAATTAGACAATCAGTGGTGGTTATGATAGAACGACACTACACGAGCTATCTTACATAGTAATCGATCAATAAGACTGGGTACCCCTATGGTATGTCGTTGAAGTCACAATGGAAGTTGATCGAATACAGTCGCATCAACCCTATGGGTCAATCCCTCCATGTGGCGCTCCACCTCTCATAGGACCTCAGATACCTCAAGATCCCGTAGCGCATCCCTTCCCACCACAACGACATATATTGTTCCCATTTCCTCCTCCTGTGGCCATATCTCTATGTGACAGAGATATGTAACACCCACTAATCCAACAAGTCTAATGTATGCATGAAAAAATCAAATAGTTTAGTCTCGGGAACATGTGAATTTTTTTTTGTAAAACTTCTTAAAAAGTTAAAGGTAAAATTATCTTACCTGTAGCATCCCATTACTCACCCTCAAGCAACACGAGCTTGAGATCATCATGGAAATCCATCCCTGCATCAGGATACTCATCGATCACCATGAATTGTATGCGTAACCATCCAAAGAAGGCTGGTGAAAAGCTGATCATTGATGGATCTGCATATTTGTCCATGTGGTCTATCCACCTCCTCATCTTCGGGACCCTCAGATCGAAGGGCTCGAGTACAATATGTTGAGGCTGCAATAATGGTACCCACTCTAAGGCAAAAGAGATCAAGATGGCACCATAGCCGAAGTTTTTCAACTTCCGATCCTTTTCTTTAGTAAGTTGTTCCTTCAAGTTGACCAAGACACTCTCGCTCCAGTTAAATACTTTCGACGCTAGACATTCTACCTCATAATGCATGTATGATCTGCTTGCCACATGTAGTGTCGAGCTGCCTACCAATATTGATATGATGAACAAATTCGTTCTCAAAGGTATTTGGGTCACATCCTTTATGTTGATATTTCCTTCCCTATTATGAAATACTCGAGGTCTGCAATAGGTAACAATGTAATATTTCACTGTCTCACCACTAGTTCTTCCACCTAGAAGAGAGATGGGGACACCTCGATTTGAAAATCCTGTCAGAAATAAAATATCATCTAATTGTATCTCAAGTATATTTTCCCCAAAACTGAACGACTGTGCCTAAACATCCCATGAACGCACAAGGTACTTTAACAACTCCATTTGCTGCCACATATTGGGAAGGTTGAAGAATTTCAACAACCCACAGTTTTTAACCGCCCATATGGTAGCAGGGTTGTTTTATGCAGTTAAATCTTGTGCTTCATGCTATCTTTCTCTCTAGATAAATGACATTTTGTGATAACGAGTACTTGAAACATCTACAAAGGACTCATTAGGTTTTTTCCCATGTAAAAAACCTAACAAAATTTGAGGAAAAACTGAGAACAAACTTGGAAAAATGCACCCAACGCACCCTAGAAGGCCTAGACAGAGCTTTGCACCTCTGTTTGCAGTGTTCCCTCTGCCTAGGTGCAACATCCTTTTCAACACAGAGGGGGTACGTTGGTCCCAGAGCATTTTTTATGAACCCTAGGGGCCTAAAAAACTTGAAAAATTTGCATGAAAACATAAAAATGAACCGTGGAAAGAGAGAGAAAGGTATTAGCTCCTTCGTGGACCCGACAACACTTGAAATGGTTCCCTGGATTGGTTGGAATCAACTGTAGAATATCGAGGGAAAAAGGGCTCCAAGTATTCACTGTTGAAGGTAAAGTGTGAAATGGTAAAAATGAGAAGTCATTTTAGATATTCATGGTCATTTTCTTGTCATTTTATTAATTTTTAACATTTTTACCTAGATATGCTTCATGTTTACTATGAAACATGTATGTTTAATCCTTCTTGTGGTGTTTTTAGCAGAATGAAAACTATTAGCGAGTTTTTACTATGTTGTGACATGTTACTTTGACCAAAGAGTACACTTTTATCTCTTTTTCGGACTCTATAAACCAATGAAAAATGAACCCCCTGGAGTCATCTTTCAAATATTTTTAGACTCCCAAAATATGAAAAGATTGTCGAGCACTTTTCATTTCGAGCTTGTAAAAGTAAATGAAAAGATGTGTACTCAGTATAAGTTTAACCCTTTTCCGGACTGAGATAGACTAACTATGACAAATGAATACCTTAGTCGAATATGGCTAAGAGGTGCTTTTGAGTATTTTTTTCTACCATTTTGGACTTAACATACTATCTATGAAAATGGACATGTGGAGTTTACTTTTCTACCTATTTTTCAAACTCTCTAAACATGAAAAAGATGCAAATTTTTACCTTTGTTGGACTCGTTAAAACATCAAACATTGATGGATTTGTCGAACATGACAAGGCCGAACCATTCCTCCTCAGGGTTCGTTAAATACACTTGGAGGGATTCATTCGAAGGATGAAATTATAGATCAAGCATATGTTATCCTCAAGCTTGTTAAAAAATAAAGAGGTATTGACCAGTATGGTTGGGGAAATTGGGGAAATAGGGGATTCCATGGCAGCGAGTCACTGTTGAACACGACACTTTCCACTTCATCACTGTGACAATTGGGTTGGGTAATCTGCTTGTCTTTTGGTTATCATACTGTTTTCAGAACCTTCATTTCGGTTTTGGGTCAATGCTGCCAACTCCATTCAGTGTCGTTATGTGTTCAAGAGAAGTCCTAAGTTGATATTTGCTACAATACTCTTAAGCCTTCATTTCATGTCTGCCTTTCCTAATCCAGTTCCATATCAACATCATTCTGATCATTCTACCTCAGTCATGATACCCGTTTCGTGTCGTTGATTGGGGATAAATCAAGGCCCTCCTGCGAAGAGTCGCTTCTTGTCGACATCAGCACATCATCTAGGAACAATGTTACCGATGAAATAGGTAACCGCAATGTTACCTACTTTTTTTTGGTAGCATAAAAAGCAGGCGAGCGGCCGTGAGGCAGGCTGGGCCACCCCCGTGGCGCCACCCGCCCGGCCCCCGGCGCCCAGCGGGCGGGCTCTGTGCGTCTAGCTCGCCCGCTGGGCACCGGGGGCCGGCCGGGCAACCCAGCCTGCCTCACGGCCCCCGCTGGGCGGAGGGCCGATTCCGAGAATCGGCCGGGCAGCCCAGCCTGCCTCACGGCCCCCGCTGGGCGGAGGGCCGATTCCGAGAATCGGCCGCAGACCTGCGCTCGCTGGGCACCGGGGGCCGGCAGGGCGGCACCACGGGGGCAGGCCAACTTGCCTCACAGTCGCCCGCCGCCCCCACCACCACCACCCCATCGTTTTTTTTTTTTTTTTTTAAATAAATATTATTATTTTTTTTAAATTGGTTTTTTTTTGTTAATTTTAAATTTTGTATTTTTTTTTTTGGGTTAATAATTTTTATTAAATTTAAAAAAAAAAGAAAAAGAAAAAGAAAAGAGTTTTACGTTTAGTTTTTTAATATAATTTTATAAAATTCAATAAATTTTGTATTTTTTAAAAAATTTATTTGGATTTAATATTGTTTTTTAAATGTTTTACTTTATTATTATTATTATTTTTTTTTGTTAATTACATAAAATTTTTATATTTTTTTTATTTCAATTAAAATTGTGTATTTTAAAATAGATTTTTTTTTTAATTAAACTTAATTTTTTTAAATTAATTTGTTTTATATATATATATATATATATATTTTTTTTTTTTCAATTTTCCATTTTTAATTGATTTTTAAAGTTTTTCTTTTAACAATGATTTTTTTTTTTTTTTTTTTAAATTTATTTTTTCTTTCAAAATTTATTTGTTTATTCATTTATTTATTAAAATTTAATATTTTTGTTTTTAAATTTAATTTGTTATTTTAATATTAACTTTTTTAATTTTTTTTTTTAATAAAATCTGATATATATACATATTTTAATTTAAGTTCATATATATATATATATATATATATATATATATATTTTATTTTTTATAATTTAAATTTAATTTATTTTTTATAGTTTATTTGTTTTTTTAATATATACTGTTTTAAATTTAATATTTTCATTGTATTTTATTTTTATTTTTTATTTTTAATTAATTTTTCATTTTTTTACTTTTAATTTAAATAATGTTTTTATTTTTTTTTTAAATTTTTAAATTTATTAAAATTTAATATATTTCCTTAAATTTAATTTTTTTGTTTTAATTTTTTTTTGTTTTAAAATTTAATAAGCATTTAAAAAAAAATAAAATAATAATTTCTATATTTTATTTTTTATAATTTCCTTCTTTTTTTTAACTTGTTTGTGTTTTTTTCAAATTTAATATTTTTATTTTGTTTTTATTTTTATTTTTTAATTTCTATAATTTTTAAATTTTAATCTCTTTTTTTTTAAATATTAAATTTTTTTCCTTAAATTTTAGGTTTTTTTTTAATGTTTGAATTAAAATTTTTATTTTGTTTTTATTTTTTATTTTATCTTCATATATTTTTAAATTTTAAGCTTTTAAATGTTTTTTTTTTTTTTCTTAAATTTTAGGTTTTTTTTTAATGTTTGAATTTTAAAAATTAAAAAATGTTATTTCTATTTATAAAAATGCCAAAAGTATGACACAATTTTTTTTTTTGTTATTCCAGCATCAACTTGTTTTGTTTTGAGGGTGTTTTTTCAATCCTTTTTTCAAGAAACAATTTTGTTTTTACCATAATTTTATAAAATGTTGAAATTTGACCTTCAAAAAAAATGAAGTGCGTTCTAGAATACACACTTTTTGTTTTTGGGGTGTTTTTTCATGTTTTTTGAGTCTTTTTGGGCTAGAGTTCCCGTTTTGAGGTCAGGTTACCTATTTGATCGGTAACAGTGTTTAGGAAGTTGACGTAGGAACACCCCTTTGGTACGTTGGTGCTTGCATACATCAATGGAAAGTTTCCTCCCTCTCAGAGACAACTTTACATCAATGACCTTTAACCAGAATATTCTGTGTGGTGTTGGACAGAAACTCGTTTACTCACACCATATCGATTGTACCATAGTACCTTGAGAGCCATTAACATCATTAGTGGTTTCTCTCGCGTCTGTTAATGAATTACATTATCGACCCATAATCATATGGTGTCTACCATGTTCGACTCCAGCTCATTGATTCACATGGTTAGACTCGTACATTAGTTGGTTGTGTGAACGAGATAGAAGACCCCAGATCTAGTTTCATCCATTCGGGCTATGATTTCAGGAGTTATACAAAGATCACAATGTATGATGGTCCTGATCATATAGACAGTCATCCAACCATGAGTCCATTGGTTTCATCTATCGATGTGTATTTTGATCATTGTACATGTTATGTTAGCTTATGACCTGAGTATGGGTATGCCTCCCTTAGTATCCAAATTTCATGATAATTTTATTGTAACATATGAAGCTCATTGGTTGTCCTTGATCCCTACTTGTCACAAGGTAAATCATTGTAGTCATCAGTCACCATATTTGACTTTGCGCTTTAGGGGGAATTTTGATATAGGCCATTTCGTCACATCTAATAAAAGTGAGCCTCCTAATGGGATCAATCAACATTCTATTCCCCTTGTCATCATCTTGTGTTACTTTTTGCAACTAGAGTCAAATTACACATTGGTTAACTCATATGGTTACAATAATAAGTTAAATAGATTCCTCTTTTCAAGAGGATCAAAATTGACCTATAGATTGTTCTAAACAGTTAAGCGGAATTTAAGTTATTGATTATTTTATTATTTATGAGTTGGTTAAATTGCATGTTGATCTGGTCAAAGCCCCAAGCGGTCCCTCATCAAGTTATAAATAGAAGCGATGTCAAGCTAATTTTCACACATTCTCTCATGACATCTTCTTCATGTTGCTTTTGGATATTGGTAGTATTTTTGTTTTTTGGCTCGCACAGGTACATCGCAAAAGGCTCGTGCAGTGGATCGGGATCACAAATAGAGGCACATTTCAGGTCTGGGTATTTTGTATTTGGGCCACAGGCAGGAGAACTTGAGGTAGTGGCTCTGCTGGGCTTGGGCCATAGGCTAAGCTTGTTTTGGTCGCGAATCGGCTAGTAAAGTCACTGGCAGGCAGGCTTCAGGGTGCGTCCAAGTTTCTAGGGTATTCAAGGCCTCAGCCGCGAGCATAGAACTCCCAGGTTGCAGCTTAGAGCTAGTTTAATTGTGGGCATGGCATGCCAAGGTCGCGACTCTGTGAGTTATTGGGAAGATCATATTTTGTATTCTGTCAGTTGCTCACATAACATCATCAATCGTTCATCATGCAGTCACATTAGTGTCAGATAAGTTATTCACAGTTTTAAGTTATTGACATTTTTCTAGAATCAGATCTAGATCGGGGAATCTAAGATCACTTGGTATTAGTGATCCATTGATTTTGTGTTTTGCTGATCTATAGATCAGATCAGATTATCATTCGCTATATTAGTGTACTCATTGTAATCTCCGCTGAAATATTTTGAAGACAATCTATAGAAGAAGAAGATTTGAAAGGGTTTCCCCCACAGTGGGGTTTTTCCTTGGGCTTGGACCAATTTCTGTGTGTCATGGTTTTGATATGGTCTTCTCTGTATTTGCATGCATTGTTCTATATTCAGCTATAGTTTATGATTACTTATATTGCATAGATCTGAATATATTGTTAATGAAAAACCTGATTTGGGCTTAGGTAGTTGATACAACATAGATAAATATTGAAAAATTAACATGGTATCAGAGCTAAGGTGAAGGAAAATCCCAAGAGAAGACAAGAAAGGAAGCTTGAGAGAAGATTTACAAGTAGAGAGTTCAAATCTACAAGGCTAGAGAGCAGATCTACAAGTCAAGGTCGAGATTTCTTCCTCTACCTTCAAGGAGCATGAGAAACTAGGTGACGCTTCTAACTTTTCTGTATGGAAAGTTCGAAAAATGACGTGTTGGAATATATTCAAGGGAAGATGCCCAAACTTTCAGAAGATGCCTCCGTCGTCATTAAGAACAGGTACACGAAAGGTGAGTCTAAAGCAAAAATAATCCTAGCTCATGGGTTACAAGATCATTTACTCGCTTATGTTGGGAATCTGAAGAAGTCTAAAGATATGTATGATAAATTAGCTGGCATGTATGAGGTTAACAATATGAATGAAATCATTACATTGAAATACCAACTTAAGGAAGTGAAGATGAACAAAGGTGAGACTGTCCATTCTTACATTATGAGGATCTCTCGTCTTAAAGATCAACTATTGAGGGTTGGTGAGAATATACCCCACAGAGAGCTAGTTGTCGAAACTCTTAGAGGTATCACACCAGTTTGGGAAACCTTCATTACTACTATCAGCAATAACAACATTCTTCCGTCTTTTGATGAAATTTTTGGGAAGCTGACTCGGGAAGAATCCAGGATGATAGCCAGAGGAAGGATTCAGAAACATGAAGAAGGTGAGTCTGCTGCTTATGTCTCTCACAACAATAGAAGGAAAAAAAGATCAAAAGTAGGCCCATCTAGAAGACATCCTCCTAGTTAAAACTAAAAAGGAAGGAATGAAAAATCACTCGCTCATATTGAGTGCTTAAACTGTCACAAGGAAGGTCACTATGCTCATGATTTCCCCGAAAATAAAAAGAGGCCACGACACAACGTCAACAACAACAACTATTATAAAATAAAGAAAGACAATCAAAGGAACAATTGTGACAAAAGGGAAGAGAGGAGCAGAATAGATTCATCAGGCGTCTGTGAAGAAGACCGTCCATCTCAAAAGAGGTCAAAAGGTTTCAGGTATGAAAGTAGTACGGTAGATAAAAATGAATATGTTCTCATTTCTGCACTTACTAGTTCCTCTCCACCAGATTCATGGGATAGTTGGTTAGTAGATAGTGGGGCTATCAGTTTTCTGGTTATAAAGAAGTCCTCTCCAATCTAGTAGAGAGGGAGACTAAGTTAAGGATAATCCTACTCATCCTGTAAAAGGATTTGGATCGATTAAATTTTAGTTAAATACCAAGGAATCAATAATGTTAAATGATGTCATGTATGTGCTGGGTCTTATGAAAATTTTTATTTCTATATCTGCATTAGAAGATAAAGGGATGATGGTTGCCTTCATCAATGGAAAGGTCCTAACTTGGCCTGCTGACTCACATATAAAAGATGCATTTACATTAGGACTGAGATCTAAGGGACTCTACAAGGTCACAATAAGGCCACTCTTTGCACTGGCCCATAACACCAATCATCTTAGTGAGTTATGGCACCGCAGGCTGAATCATTTACATTATGAGGCTCTTCTGAAATTGAAGAGACCAATTTCTGGTATTCTCGATGTACAAGCTCGACATGAAGGAGTTTGTCCTGGTGCTTTAGTGGAAAGAAAACAAGGGGACCATTCCCCTCTATTGAGAAAAAGACATATGATATCCTCCATCTTATCCATTCGTACATATGTGATCTGATGCCTGTGCACTCCGTTAGCGACCATCTCTATTACATTACCTTCATTTATGATTATTCTAGAAAGACATGGTTATATTGCATCAAGCACAAGGATGAAGCCTTCGAAAAATTTTAGGAATTCAAAGCATTGGTCGAGAACCAATTCGAAAAAAGGATCAAAGTGTTCAGATCCGAAAATGGAGGAGAATACATGTTAAAAGAATTCATAACATTTTGCAATTAAAGGATGGGATCAAGAAAGAAAATATTGTACCTTATACACCAGAACATAATGGCCTTGCTGAAAGAAAGAACCAATCGATATTAGAAGCTGCTCGTGCTATGCTACATGATCATAAAGTACCAAATTTTATATGGGCTGAAGCAGTGAATACTGTTGTCTATGTTCAGAACTGAGTGCCTCATCAAGCATTGAAGAATAAGAATCCAAAAGAAGTCTTCACAAGAAACATACCAGACATCAACCATTTACGCATATTTGGATGCCCAATATTCTTTCATATATCGAAATATAAGAGGAATAAGTTGGAAGCTACATGCAGGAAATGTATCTTCATGGGTTACTGTGAAAAGTCCAAGGCATACATAATTTACGTTCCTGGTTAAATGAAGGTTTATATTAGCATAGATGTAATCTTCGATGAAGATGCAACACATTGTAAATCAAGATATCTTCCTCCACCTCCTGAGGAAGATGACGTTGATAAGGATATTCTAAATATCCCTTCTATGCTTGAGTCATGAAATGATGAGATACCCATGGAACTTATGGATGCATTAGATCCACCTTACAATGATCATCCTTCAAGGAAAATACCTCTTTGGCTTCGCAACACTCTGCAAGACAATGGAAGAAGTATTCCTGTTCGTCAATCATTCAGAGAAAGGAAGGAACCCCGTAGGTATCAGGGTTATGTTGCATCTATGAGTACCACGATTCAAGCCGAATCATCCTCATTTGAAGAAGCAGTCAAAGAATAGGTTTGGAAGGATGCCATGGCCGAAGAATATGAATCGATCCTGGAAAAATATGTGTGGGATGTTGTATCGAGACCACGTGGGAAGTCTGTTGTGACTTTGAAATGGTTATTCAAAATCAAGCATGGAATCGATGGGAGCATTGACAAGTATAAAGCAAGGTTTGTAGCTCATGGTTTCTCTCATAAAGAGGGAGAATATTACAATGATATATTTGCTCCTATGGCTTGATATACAACTATCTACTTGATAGTTTCCCTTGTTGCTAGTCAAGGATGAAAACTGCACCAGATGGATGTAAAAACCGCCTTCCTCCATGGTATGTTACAGAAGAAGTATTTGTGGAACAGCCACATGTATTTGAAGTGGAATATCACACAACACATGTGTGCAAGTTGAAGAAATAACTGTATGGATTGAAGCAAGCTCCCTAAGCTTGGTATGCTCGCATTGACAACTATATAATGAAACTGGGTTTCACTAGAAGCAACGATTGATCCCAACCTCTATTTTAAGATTGTTCATGGTATGATTTTAATTATGGTTCTATATGTTGACTATTTTTTTCTTAAAAAGAAATTAACCATTGATAATCGAATGCAAGAGGAAGCTAGCCTCTAAATTCGAAATGAAATACCTTGGTCTTATGCATTACTTTTGGGCCTTGAGGTTTGGAAAAGGCCTGACGAAATATTTCTCTCACAGGGAAAGTATGTGGTAAAGTTGTTGGAAATATTTGGTATGACCGAGTGAAAATCCATGGTCACTCCAATGGAAATGAACTTCAAGAAGTTGTGTGGTAAAACAACTGGACATGATCTAGCGAATCCATCCGAGTATAGACAGTTTATTGGGGCTCTGATGTTCCTTGTGAACACTCGCCTGGATATATGTTATGCAGTAAGCACATTGAGTCAGTTCATGACTGACCCCCCCCTCCACCCCCCCTTCATGTGCATTTGATTGCAACCAAGCATGTATTGAGATACTTGCAAGGAATGATAACATTTGGTTTGAGATACTCTGCTGGAGATATCCAACTTCATGTATTCACTGATGCTGAATGGGAAGGTAATGTCATCGATAGAAATAGTACATATGGATGTTGTTTCAGCCTTATTTTTGCCATGATATCCTAAATGATAAATAAACAAAAGTCAGTAGCGCTGAGCACCGCAAAAGCATAGTACATTGCTGCTAGCAAAAAAAGTTGTGACGCTGTGTGGTTAAGAAAGCTCTTTGGCGACATCCTTGGTCAAGTGTTAGATACTACAATGATTTATTGTGATAATAAGAGCGAGATTTATTTGGTATAAAATCTTGTGTTTCATGACAAGTCCAAGCATATCGAGCTTCGATATCAATTCATCCGTGACATGGTGCAGAATGGAGCAATTAAACTCCAACACATTGCAACAGATGATCAAACTGCAAATATTCTTACCAAGGCATTACCGAAAGGGAAGTTCTTATTTTTTAGAGAACAAGTTGGACTAATGGACATAGCCCCTCCATATAAGAGGCAACATTGATCGAGAACACTGAGCAAGCTCTTCCTACCCTGCTTGAGCTCTCAGGGTGAGGAATTGAAGTGAAGGGAACCTGGGGTTGAGGTAACTTTGGACATTAGGTTCGAAGACGTTGCTCCCTTATTTGTCACTTGTGGGATGTGTGATATCCTTTTATGTTTTGAGAAGTCGAGTATCTCCACCATAGTTGGTTGTTGCAGAGTATACCCCAGTTGGCATCATACTCACAAACATTGCTTCTTGGGATTGTCCCTCCTCATTTGGCCAATGGGTTGAGGAGGCTTGGAGGAGTGTGATACTTACCTCAAAGTATGTTGGGTATCTTTTCCAAGCTGGATTTTGATGCAGGTGTTCTACCACTTGACTAATGAGACTCATTGAGGGGAAGATTAATAGGCGACAAGATTGGGTTGATAATTTCTCCCCTTTTATGATTCCGAGTTGAGGGTGAGCTCCCCGATGAGATTCTAGGGTCGGATATATGCTCCCCTATGTGACAAGATATCCTGTTGTTATATGCGGGTGGAAGCTATTACTCCTCGAGTCTTCTTCTTCTTAGATTCGAGAAATTTTCAGCAGATGGAGTTGAGCCATGATGGCATTATGATGCAGAGATCTTCAAGCATATATTGCAAAGTGGAATTCTTCCTAGTTGAGAGGGGATGTTAATTTTGCAACTAGAGTCAAATTCCACATTGGTTAACTCATTTGGTTAAAATAACAAGTTAATTAGATTCCTCATTTCAAGGGGATCAAAATTGACCTATAGATTGTTCTAAACGATTAAGCACAAGTTAAGTTATGGATTATTTTATTATTTTATGAGTTGGTTTAATTGCATGTTGATCTGGTCAAAGCCCTAAGTAGTCTCTCATCAAGTTATAAATAGAAACGATCTCAAGCTCATTTTCACACATTCGCTCATGAGATCTTCTTCATGCCGCTTTTGGATATTGGTCGTATTCTTCTTTTTTTTTTTTTTTTTGGGCTCACACAGGTATGTTGCAGGAGGCTTGCACAGTGGATCGAGATCACAGACAGAGGCACATTTCTTATATGGGTATTTTGGATCTAGGCCGCAGGCAGGAGAATTTGAGGTAGTAGTTCTGTTGGGCTTGGGCCACGGGCTAAGCTTGTTGTGTTCGGGACTAAGCTAGTAAATTCGCCTGCAGGCAGGCTTCAGGGTGCAGCCAAATTTCTAGGGTATTCAGTCCCTCATCCGCGGCCATGGAACTCTCAGGTCATGGCTCAGAGCTAGTTTAGCCGCGGGCAAGGCGTGTCAAGGTCGCGACTCTGTGAGTTATTGGGGAGATTAAATTTGGTATTCTATTAGTTTCTCATGCAGTATCATTAGTCATTCACCACGTAGTCAAATTAACGTCAAATCATTTATTGACAATTTTCTAGACTCAGATCTATATCGGGGAAAATAAGATCACTTGGTATTAGTGATACATTGATTTTGTGTTTTGCTGATCTATAGATCAGATCAGATTATCATCTGCTATATTATTGTACTCATTGTAATCTCCGCTGAAATATTTTGAAGACAATCTATAAAAGAAGAATATTTGAAAGGGTTCCCCCCCAAGGTGGGGTTTTTCCGTGGTCTTGGACCAATTTCTGTGTCTCATGGTTTTGATATTGTCTTCTCTGTCTCTGCATGCGTTGTTCTATCTTTAGTTACATTTTATGATTACTTATATTGCATAGATTCGAATATGCTGTTATTGAAAAATATGATTTTGGCTTAGGTAACTAATACAACGTAAAGCAATATTGAAAAATTAACATCTTGCACATAGCCCTAAGCATGTACCTTTCATCCCTTATAATTTCAACCCTAAACTTCCCTATCTGAGCCAGTTTGAGGACGAATGCTCCCTGAAAGCCTACTGAGATGCGTTCACCTACAGGTTGCTCCACTGTGGCCAATGTTGGTCACTGTTACATGTCATTTTGTCACCATGAAATTTGATGGTCAATATGGATCTATCACCATCCATACTCATGCTTCCTTAGAAGTCAAACATCTATATTCCTTAACCAAGTCATGGAAACTGAGAAAATAACTCTTAAAAATGGCCTACACACTTTTTGCAGTCACTTCCTACGCATGCGCAGATATTACTAATCTTACCTACGGACTTTTGTGCTATGTTTCCCGTTAAAACCTGCGCACCCCAAATAAATTAAAGGCGAAAAGTAACTTTTGGAAGCATAGTTGGGCACATATTCTTCCAACTAAAAGCCTCTAAGTCATGCTAGTTCGAGCTAAATCCCTCCAATCATGGAACTTATCCCCTTGGATTAAGGAACCCTAATCCCCTCATTTGTGGATCACACCCCTCTATTGGTGGATATGAAACCTCCTCAATATCTCCTGTAAATTGAGTTGAAACTTCAGGGTTAGGGGGTCCACTTATGATAATCTTATGTTGGTCATTCTAGAGTGGAAAGCTTGTTAAACCAAGGAGGAAGATTGGAAAGGCATACGAGAGGAATCTGTACGACATCAAGGCTCAGTTGTAAGAATTATCTTTATATTCCTCAATAATACATTTGGATACTTTTTCTCATTGTGTTGTTTTCAGATTCATTAAAACAATTACAATTCTTAATCTCCTTGATCATTAAGTTAAGCTAGTATTTGTATTATTACATAGTGCAGATACTTTTGATTCTTTGCATGTTTGTGATTGCAGGTTTCTTCTCAGCATTGAAAGACTTCCCCAGGACAAAAGGCAAGGTCTTCAACAAACATCTCGTTGAAAGTTAAGAGCATTATCCTTTCTTTTCTAGTTTTGATAATTTGAATGCTAATAACTTAGGGAAAGAGATATTCTTATGTCTGTTTGTTTCTAGTTATCTGTCGAGATACTAGGGAGATTGCTCTTGTCCACAAGAGGGATTTATCTGGGTAACAGTCACCAGCAGGTTGCCCTCCTTTGCACCTGCGTTGGTTCTATAATTTTGGGAGAATGATTGAGATTCTGGAAGATTCACCTTCTAGGAGTTTTTAGAATTTGTTTTAACTACTTACCTTTGATTGAAATTTGGATCTTTTCCTACCCTACTTTGGAGTTTTCACCACTTATCCTTTGATCCTATCCCTCCATTAAAGGTGGATCTAAATCCCCAGAATGGTAATTGGATAAGAACTACCAAATTACCCCTCTCTACTATATATTTACCCTCTCATATGTAAGAGGTAATGGTTGGCTTTGGAGAGTGATTATGCCCTTATGCTACTACAATAAGTAGTTATAATCTCATGCATAGAGTGACTGGAGTTGCATATTATGACAAGGAAAGTACGAGTTAACAACTTGGAGGAGCTCTTCTACAATATCAACTGCCACTTATGGTTGTAATCTCCTATTTATATTAATGAAAATAATTCTCTGTTTTCCTATATGTGAATTTGTTATTTCACTTATTTCAATACCATGTTGATCTATTGAATAAAGTATTTATATGATACTGCATACATCTCATAGTTTCTTGGCTTGTGTTATCTAACTATGCAGTATCTAATTTTGGAAATCGGAGCTGGAATTGGAGTTTCCTAGCTGAAGAAGAAGTGAAGTGAGCGACAATTTCTAGATAGGCCTCACTCCACCATCTATTTACTTTAAGAAAAATAATTGGGTTCCTTGTCTCTTTGTTCTAGGTTTACCACCAAACCTAGGGGAGATACCTTTGTACGCAATCATAAATCTTGTATAACACTTCCGGTTCCCAAATTGGCTCAAAAATGATCTCAAAATCTCCCAAAAAACATTCAAATCAATATATAAAATAAATTTTTATACAAAATTCCCCTTTTTGGGCGCACTAGATACGATGGAAAAATTATGGTACTGATGCAAAGAAATGCACACCACCAACTTGTTTGCAGTGTGACAAGTAACAATATAAAAATAAAATAAAATCCGACCTGTCAACTTGCTTCACACTAAGATTCAAATTTATATTTCTTTGTTTTTAAATCACTGCATTCCCCATATATCAATATCTGAATTCCAATTCCATAAAAATAATATCATTATCAACTCAGGTGTTTCACTTGTCTTTTTCAGTGGTTTTGACTAGAAGGAGACCCTCTTTGCGCTTATTATCACTAGCATATTGAATTCTATCACAAATCCATTCAACATCAACAATTTCTGAATATGGTTGGAGACATCACCAATGCGAATTTCCCTCATTGCTTTTGCTACATCATCTAAGAATATATAGATGGGAAACTACTACAAAGAAACCCTGCAACTACCATGGATTTATTTTAAAACAAGGAAGAAAGCAACAAAAAATGTCCACAAGTTGTTTCTACTATTTTAGGTACCTAAACTCCAAGCACCATTTTTTTCCTAAACCTTGGCTTGTAGTTTTAAACATAACATTATGCTTGCAATGTGTCAGCTTAAGGTCACTAGTTTGAATTACATATAGAGTTGAAGCTGACACTTGGATCCATGGTCTTGTACTTCACTACTACCAAAATGCAAATTGTAAGCTTGAAGAGAAACTAAGGATGTGACTATAAGTCTCAAGATCGGATCCTTAATAATAGAAGATGACTTGAAGCTGCATAAATTTGGGTCTTTTCATAGTCCAATAAATTCTAATTATACGAACCAATCCCATGTCTAATTAGTCCTCATTTTATCGCAACATATTTAGACCACGTTCACTTGTTGCAATAGGTCACACGATAGAACCCACGATCTCTCAAAAACACATAGTCACAAAACCTTTGTACACACTGTCAACGCAGATAAACCTTTCCAAGTGTACAACCTTTAATCACATCCCTTTTACAAGAGTATACATAACATCCAAAATCACACTCCATACATAGTTGTTTTACCTTTCCCAACAATCCCGATCAT
This sequence comes from Pinus albicaulis, assembly GCA_034641835.2. Lineage (NCBI taxonomy): Eukaryota > Viridiplantae > Streptophyta > Pinopsida > Pinales > Pinaceae > Pinus > Pinus albicaulis. The sequence continues at coordinate 247,649,959 of CM076575.1, read as the reverse complement.
AAAATTCAAAAGCGTCAATTCAAACATTGTGAAACCATCGAGAATGAAACAAGCAAGTATTTCATGAACCGATAAACTTTTGCCAAGAATTTGAAATGAAACCTCCTCTATTACGTTGTAATACAAATGTAATCAAAGAATACCAATGGCAAGGAATCATGGACAATAACACTCTCTGCCTAAACTCTGAATAGAACTAAAGTAAAAAGGAGATATAAAATTCCGAGACTTGCGATTTCACCATTATAAATGATCACTTAGACTTATATTTCCCTAGGTCTGCAATTACACCATCTTAGGAAAGAAACACTATAGAAATTAGACTCAAACCTATTCCAGAAAAAAAAATAATAACAAATATTAAAGACATTGTAGATCACTTCACACTTTCTCCTTATGATCTACACTTGTAATTTCAAAGTTTTGGATGATTGAAATATGAATTATACAAATGAGCTAGCATGGTCACTATTTATAGCCCATGACTAGGACTAGGGTTGGGCTCACTGCCCCCTTAAAAACTTGTGACGACCTTAAAATTTGAATTTGAATTTTCAAATAATTTTGTTTTTGAGCCAAACTTAATCACCTTTGAGGCCAACTTATTGTGCATTTTCTTTGCTTGAAGGAGGATCGATTAGCAGCTTAAGGCCCATAAAAATTGTCCAAAATATTTTTAATATTAATTCTATCTTTAATCAATCAAAAAACCTGAACTGGACCTATCATTAACTTCCATTAGCATCTCAATTTTGGGGTACTTTGACCACACAATGGGGCTCCAACTTTGACGAGGCATATCTCCACAACTGTGAAAAGTTATGTGACATGCAACCCTTTGATGGAATCAATATGAAGAGCATAATAAAGTGATGATGGTATTGCTTGCCAATGCACTGATCTTCCCATTCAAAATATTCATAAAAAGTGGGTTCTCATGACAACACTGCATGAGCTTATCATCCTTCTAGGGTTTCTTGACCATTAGAGCTTCCAATCAATTCAATCCATAGATGAATATTAAGAGTGTTCAAATAATGAAATTGGAATCAATGACAACACCATTCAACAACCATACCAAGGTGAGATCGATGCTTTGAAGCTAAATCATTGTGTGCAACAATTATAAGTTTATTTTAGTGTTCATCATATAGAGGAAGAAAATAAGATTTCATTTGTGCGATTGAAATTAGAGGGCCATGCCTTTACTTGGTGGGAAATCCAAACAAATACCTTGAGGTTGGAAGGATATCCTCCAATGACTAAATGGGAGGAATTTAAAACCATCATAAAGTCACAATTTTACCCTATCAAGTATGTAGAGGACCAGTGGATCCAGTGGCACTACTTCAAGTAGAAGCATGGGCTGTTAAAATTTGGCAGCTCAGGGATGAATTTCTCCTAGAAGAAATCATATTTTTTAGTTATGTTTGAACCGCCTATAATAAAATTTCATTTATAATAATTCTAATATGACTTTCCCAAAATAGTAAGTCACATCTCATTTTGGAAGTGACTTTCCAAAAATAGTAAGTTATGTCTAAATAATCAAGGATGATCTCGACATATGGAATTCACTTTAAAATCAAATCAATGATGATTATACAATTCAAAAATTAATATTTTTATCCTTACTATTATTATTATTATACTATTATTTATAAAATAGTTTAAAGTCATTTACCTTTAATGGATTAACAAAAACGAGTTCTCTCATGAAATGAGTAAATTAAATTGAGAATATCTGACTTGGAAAATTGAACCTCTCTCTTGGAATAAAATAGTAACTCCACACTTAAGAGAATGTAACTCTCCTTCAATAATTCAATTAATGGAAAAAGTGCAACTCCTCCTCGTTAAATTCACTTGTAACTCCCTCATTCAATTTGATTTCTAACTCTCACCAAATATTCTCTCATATCTAAGTGTAAATCTCTCTCTCCCTAATTCGAATTGTAACTCCTCAAGACATGTATACATCTCTCTCTATTATTGGGATGAGCTACACTTCTCCTCCATCATGGAATTCAATTCTCCTATTATTGGCTCAAGGAACGAATTCATTTTGTAACTCCTCTCCTTCGTCATCTATTTAAGAAAGAGAAAGTGAGGGTTGAGAGTAGCGTGTTCATTGTGAATAAGGAGAGCTAATGTTGAGTGTGTGCAAGAGAAGTGTGAGAGCAAGGGAAGAGTTGGAGCAAGTGTGAAGGACAAGATCTGATCAAGAGAAGGAGAATATCTTTAACCAAAGAGCAAGAGCACTTCAGCTGCAAGTTGATCAAACATTGGTGAATTTATTCATTCTCTCTCTCTCTCTCTCTCTCTCTCTCTCTCTCTCTCTCTTTTTCTTTACTTTGTTGAACAATTGAAGAAATATAATGGAAGAAGAATCATTTAGTTTTTTCCCTTGTGGGTTTTTCCCTGGTCATTGGACGTAACTTTCAGTGTCTCATATTTGTGCTTGGATGTCTTCATATGATCCTTAATATTATGTTCTATCTACAATTGCTGATATGAAAAGTTGTGAAGAAGAAATATGCATTCTAAGTAATTTTAACAACATGGAACATTCAATTTTATGCAAAGTACATTCAGTTTACGGCAAAGTACATTCAATTTTCTACAAAGAACATTCAATATTTTGATAAGTACATTTAGTTCCATTCAGTTTATGCAAAGTACATTCAATTTTCTGCATAAAAATTTCAAGTTTTTGTAAATAATTTTTAATTTTTTTCATAAAACTTTCAGATTTTAAAATGGTATCAAAGCCTTGGTGAAGACAAGTCCAAGGAGATCATAGATACCCTGAAGAGACCCCACTTTCTGCCAAATTTTTATGGTTAAGATGACTTCACCTTACTTCAAGATAAAGGAAAAGCTGAATGATGCTTCAAAATTTGGTCCATGGAAAGCAAAGGTATATATCACTCTTGTAGAACACAAAGTTATAGAGTATGTTGAAGACACAATAACTGATCCACCAAAGAAGGCAAGTGCTACTGTTAAATCCAAATATAAAAAAGGTGAAATCAAAGCCAGAAAAATTATCCTTTATTCTCTTAATGATCATCTCATTACTTATGTTTTTGGTTTGAAGAAAGCTAAATACATGTATGACAAACTAATTGGCATGTTTGCAATTAATAACTTGAACCAAATTATTTCCTTGAAGAATCAACTAAAGGACATTAAGATGAGCAAAGAAGAGATGGTTCAAGCATACTTCTTAAGAACCAGCCTAGATCCATCTAACTCTGGATCTATCATGCGCCGAGAGGGATCAAATCTCTCGAGGTGCAAACCTATTTTTTGAGTGCAAAACTCGAGGAAAGGTTTGCACCTCGAGAGATTTGATCCCTCTCGGCGCATGATAGATCTAGAGTTAGATGGATCTAGGCTGGTTCCAGTTGGAGGCATCAACGTCACATTTTTCAGATTATTAAAATTTTAGTATATTTTTGAGATGTACATCATATTTTGAAATTTTGAAGATTAGAAATACAAATTCTAACAAATGTTGGAACACTATTTTGAATACTGAACCACGTAATAATCGTAGAAATCAACATCTACACTATTCAATTATTTAAATATTTTTCTAGAACTATTGTACTAAAAATCATACTTTTCTCTCTTGCTCTTCGATATTAATAGGTTGAATTACTAAAACATAAAAATAAATGTACATTGTCAATAGTTTTTCCTTCTTACAGTGAAATTAATGCACAATGTTAATCCAATCACTTTAAAATTAATGTACCATCAATGTACATCCAATTACATCAAATCAAAAATCAACATTTACACTGAAATCAATGCATATAATGCAAACAATGAAATAGGATTAGAAAACAACATTTACAGTGAAATGGATGCATCTAATGCAGGTAATCAAATAGGATTAGAAATCAACATCTACACTGAAATTAATGTATCTAGTGCAAGTAAGAAAATAATATTAGAAACCAACATCACTGAAACCAATGCATCTAGTGCAAGCAATCAAATAGGATTAGAAATCACCATCTATACTGAAATCGATGCATTTAGTGCAAGCAATCAAATACAATTAGAAATCATGTACATTGAAATCAATGCATCTAGTGGAAGTAGTCAAATATAATTAGATATCAACATCTACACTGAAATTAATGCATCCAGTGAAAGGAATCAAAATGGATTAGAAATCTCCATCTACACTGAAATCAATTCATCTAGTGCATGAAATCTTCTTCCCTCTCTCCCCCCTCAAAGTACATCTTTGTTTCCTTCCCTCTATCCACTCTCTCACATCCTCCCTTTCCTTCCTATCTCTCCATTTCTCTCCTACATCTCTATCGCTCTGTCTCTTCACCCTCTAACTCTGTTACTATATCCCTACCTCTCTCCTTCTCTCATCCCTTCTCTTCATATCTCATTCTTTGTCTCTTTATCTCATCCGAAAACATACACACTCTCTCTCCATCTCTCGCTTGTCACTTAATCTCTCTCTCCACTTATCAATCTCTCTGTATTTCTTCTTCCCTCCCTCTCTCCCCCTCTAAATCCATCTCTCTCTCTCTCTCTCTCTCTCTATATATATATATATATATATATATATATTCCCTCCAATTTTCTCTCTTTCCCCATCACTCTCTTCCTCTCTCTCAAGTCCTCTCTCTCCAATCCTCTCTCTCTCTCTCTCTCTCTTTCTCTCTCAACATCTACACTAAAATCAATGCATATAGTGCAAGAAATCAAATAGGATTAGAAATCACCATCCACAATGAAATCAATGCATCTAGTGAAATAAATCATCTTCCCTCTCTCCCCCCTCCAACTCCATCTCTCTTTTCCTCCCTCTCTCCACTCTCTCACATCCTCTCTTTCTTCCTTCCCCTTTCTCCCTTTCTCTCCCATGTCTATATCTCTCTCTTTCCCTCTCTCTCCCTCTCTTCACCCTCCAACTCTGTCAATATATCCCTCCCTCTCTCCTTCTCCGCCCATTCCCTCCATCTCTCCTTTTTCTTTTTATCTCACCCCAAAACATACACACGCTCTCTCTATTTCTCCCTTTTCACTCCCTCTCTCTCTCCACTTCTCGCTCTCTATGTATTTATTCTTCCCTTCAACTCCATCTCTCTATCCCTCTCTCCCCTCCTATCTCCATCCCTCTCTTCCTTCCTCTCTCTCCCTTCCTCTCCTACCTCCCTCTCTCTTCCCCCATCTCTCTCTTTTCCCTCTAATCCTCTCTCTTCCCCCATAACTCTCTCTCTCTCTCTCTCTCTCTCTGCCCTCCAATCCTCTCACTATCTCCATCCCTCTCTCCTCCTCTCCCCCCCTCTCCATATTTATGTCTCCCTCTTCCTCACGTACCCTTTTCTACCTCTCTCACTCCTCTCCCTCTCTCTCTTCTTTCCTCCTCTCCCCTCTCTTTGATTTTATCCCCATCTCTCCCTTCTCACTCCCTCTATCTCTCCACCTCTATCACTCTATGTCTTTGTTCTTCCCTTCCATATATATCTAGAGTTAATATACATCATGATACCTTAACGTATATAATAATATAGAAAATTTAATATTGTATTAATCCAAAGTTATTAAATATAATAATATTAATATGAATATTAGATTTAATAATATTATTATTATTATTATTATTTTGATATTAATATTAAGGATAATAATGGTTTTTTTGGTATGATATTAATAATAATTTGGCTCATAATATTTGACCTATAGGATTCACCTAAATAAAACATATTTTTTGAATGTTGGTAAATATAAAAAGATTTATAGAGTAAATATAAAAAAATAGGTTTTATTTATTTACCATATCTCTTTTATTTACAATAGTATTTGGCTCATAGACTTGGTATATAGTTAGATGTTGATTTATAATGATATTTGATATGTTTTTATATATTTATCATGCCTCTTTTATATTGATTTATTTATTTACCATAGCTTTTTTATAAATATGGTATTTAGCCCATGGTATTAATAATAATTTGGCCCATGGTATTTGGCATATAGGCTTCACCTGAATAGAACTTGTTTTTTGACTTATTGTAAATATAAAGAGGTTTACGGAGTAAATATAAAAAAGGCTTTATTTATTTAGTGGAAGTAGTCAAATATAATTAGAAATAGTAAATATATTTAATTTAATTTATTTAATTTTCATTTTTTTCAGTGGAAATAGTAAATATCCAAACCACATATTTAAATATCTATTAAATATTAAATAGTAAATATTGCCATCCGTTGGCTGGATATTTGCAAGTAATATCCATGCTCAATACTCAACTTCGGCCTTCATCTCCCAAGTATTTTCGACTGACATTTATCTTTCAAGGCTTTTATAATATAATTTATATTTATAATATGATTGCCTAATGTAATTGCAGTAGATAATTCACGAATATATAATATAATTTCCTGATGTAATTGTAGTAGATAATTCACGAATATGCGTGGAACTTGAAATGGGACCGTGATAGCTTGACTCATTCTCTCAATCCACATCGTCCATACTAAAACTGAAAAAAAATAAGGATCGACAGCAAATTGAGGATGAGTGAATTTTGAAAATTCACCCTCCCAAATTTATATTTTAAATTTGGGGATGGGTAAATCAGTTTTATAAATTCAAATTTGGGGATGGGTAAATCATTTTTATTCCATACAGTTATCATCTTCTGATATAGGCCCACTGAGCTGAGTTATTTGGAGCCAAAGCTGGGCCAAGATGGAGTAGTTTCCTAGCTTTGCAGGAATCCATCAGCTCAGATTGTTGCGTTGTGACTGCAATCTGGTCACTGATTTTAGACAACCATAATCGCTGGGTATACTTCCTGTGAGCGAATTGTCTCACAGCTGGCATTGACATGTATTGGACATTGGTAAGATTGTAAAGCTTTGCAGGAATCCATTAACTCAAATTGTGGCGTTGTGACTGCAATCTCGTCACTGATTTTAAACAACTATAATCGCTGGGTATACTTCCTGTGAGCGAATTGTCTAGCAACTGTCATGTATTGGACGTTGGTAAGATTGTGAAGTTCGGGCGGAAAGGAGCCCGTGAGAAAATTGGTTCTGAGTTGTTTTAAAACAAATTTTGTTTATTTATACGATTTTTAAAATTTATTTGTTAAGCCAACCCGATTGTTATTTTTTTTTCTTTTTAATTTGAAATTTAAGCCAACATTGAGGTAAGCCGACATTGAGGACGTGACATACCTGACATCGGGGTCATATGGGGCTGTAGATGCGCCTCTCGGCGCAATGACCAAAATCAAGAATCAACTATCAATAGTTGGTGAAGTTGTATACAACAAAGAAATGGTGTTGATTGCGCTTGGAGGCATTTCTCCTGTTTGGGAGAACTTTATCATCACCATCAACAATATCAACACTATTCCTACATTTGATGAGCTCTTGGTAAAATGTGTTGAGATTCAACAAGATGATGAGCTTAGTGAAAAGAGTCGCCTTCACTAAGTGGGCCCACAGGCTATTTTTGGCACAAAGTATATTTTTAGACTATGTCTATTTTTATACATGTCAATCATATTCTATGAGTTGCAGGATGCTATTTGTGGATGGTTGGTCAAGTTGGAAAAATAGATGGACTTCTATTTTTAGACTGCCAGTCTCAAAGTAGATATGTCGAATATTATTAGCTCTTAATAATATTTGGATTCTATACATTATCTTATTCTCTTGGAGCACTTTAGTTAAGTGCACAGATGTCGCACAACAGCTGACAAAAGGAATTACGCTATTCCTGAGGGTTTACTGGAGCTATTGCATGGAAGACTCAGTTAGAACTCAACTGGCAGAGTTATGACACAGTTGGAAGAGTAGTTGGTGGAGTTGTATTTAGTTTAACTCAGTTAGACTCAGTTGAGCTAGTTGTATCTAGTCTAACTGAATGATACACTAGTGAGAGTGGAGTGAATTAATTAGTTAATTAATTCACAAATAATAACTCATTAATCAACTGAAGAATACATCAGTTAACTACAGTGCATGGCAGTTTCAGTGGAGATTAGTGGAGAGATAGGTGAAAGAGCAAGTGTGACTATCAGTTGTGACTATAGTGATGCATTGATTGCATCCAACACTCAGTGGAGATGCCAATGAGGATTGCGTGAGCAAGGCTGGAGTAATTCAAACTCATTCAGAGCAATTCTTCAACAGGGATTGCGCAGTAGAGGCATGCTAGCAGGTGGCAAAAATCGGTGCATGGATTTGCAAGATCGGGCTTGATTAGTGTGTAGTGATTGTATTGTACTGAGAGCTTGATGTGATTAGCTTTGTATGAGGATTGTTACATGATCTCTATGATATATATTATATACAGATAGTTGGGGTTTTCAGCTTTAGGCTTTCCCGTTAAACAACTGTGTTAATGTGTGTGAATTTTTATTGTTTCATGTGTGCATTGCAATCTTGATTTAATTTCCACAAATGATCAATGGTGGAATAGATTCTGTATTTTGCATGAAGTTGAAATAGTGTGAGATTAGGAGAATCTTGGACATATAACACATAAGTTATATAATTTCTACAAAATGTATCTAAGAGGAGGCCAAAATTATCTCGAGAGGGAGAATTTGACATCATGAAGAAGGACAACCTACTGCATTTTCAACCTATAACAAGAGAAATGAAGGTAATAAAAAGAAATCTACTTTCAAAGAAAATAAAGGGAATCTAGAAATGTCAAAAGTTAGATGCTTTAACTTTCAAAGGCATAGTCACTTTTCTCATGATTGTAGAGAAATAAGAATAACACATAGATTCAAAAACAAATATGATTATAGAAAATACACTTTTGAAAATAAAATAAAATGCCATCCTAAGAAAACAAGAAATTCAAGGTATAGAAATAATGCAGCAAAATCTCAATCGTAATATTTTATTGTTTCTGCTCTTTCCAGTTCTTCTTTTGTAGATTCATTTGACAGCTGGTTAGTTGATAGGTTTCTTTTATTAATGGAAAAGTTATAACTTTTCCTTTGAACTCAAATATGTGAGAAGCCTTCACTCTTGGATCAAGATGTGAAGGGATTTAAAAATTCAATGGTAAACCCATTCATGCAATGGTCCACGATAGCGACCTTCAGTGTGAACTATGGAACAAAATATTTTCTCACCTACACTACAAAGCCTTACCTCATGTAAGGAATATGGTTTCTAGAATGCGTGAGATCAGAATGGATCATGAAAGAGTTTTCCTAAGATGTGCAAGTGGAAATCATATAAATGAACCATTCCCTTGAAGCAAAACAACAAATATTCAGGTATTTAAACTCATACATTATGATTTATGTGAATCTATGTATGTTACTTCCCTTGGTGGCTACTTGTATTTCATGATTTTGTAGATGATTTTTCTTGCAAGACATGGATATTCTTTTTGAAAAAGAAAGGGGAAGCATTTGACATGTTCAAAGATTTCAAGTCTCTAATTGAAAATCAAAATAGAAAGTTGATCAAAGATTTCAGATCTGATAATGGGGGAGAGCTCACCTCCAATTATTTCAATGATATTTGTAAAGATGTTAAAATAAAGAAATAAACCAATGTGTCGTACAATCCACAACAAAATGGTCTGGCTGAGAGGAAGAATATAACTATTATGGAAGTAGTCAGAGCTATGCAACATGATCAAAAGCTACCAAAGTTTATGTGGGGAGAAGCTACAAATACTGCGGTTTATGTGCAAATCATAACTCCTCATCAGGCCTTAAACAATAAGACTCTTGAAGAAGTCTTCACTGGTAAAAGGCCTGAGGTGAGTCACTAAAGAATTTTTGGCAATGACAAAAGAGAAAAGGAACAAACTAGAAGCTTCATGTAAGAAATGTATGTTTTTTGTTTATTATGATAATTCAAAAGCTTATATAATTTATGTACCTGGTCAAAGAACTATAAATTTTAGAAGAGACGTAACATTTGATGAAGATGCAACTCTTAGAAAAGCAAGAGAGTCTCCTCCTCCTTCCATTGCTAAAAGACAAGTTGTTAATGAAAAAAAGGTTATATCTGAGTATGAACTGGAACTTGAGAATGAGCTTGATGATAATTGAATGGGTTCCATGGATCTTCTAGATCCTCCACCACATGATACTCCTACCAGAAAGAGACCATTATGGATGTAAGATACCTTGAAATATGTTGGACAACATGCTGCCCCAAGAGGAATGTTTAGAGACGGTAAGAAGCCAAGTCGGTTTCAAGGATATGTTGCTTCCATGAGCAACATCATTCAGGAAGAACCATGCACTTTTGAAGAAGCTGCAAAATAAAAAATCTAAAAACTTTTCATCATGACTGAAGAATATGAGTCCATCATCCAACATGATGTCTGGGAATTCGTTCCTAGACCTAAAGGTAAATATTTTTTCACTTCCAAATGGTTGTTTAAGGTTAAACAAGGTGTTGATGGTAGTATTGAAAAATATAAATATAGATTTGTAGCTAGAGGTTTCTCTCAGAAAGAGAGAATATATTACGATGCTATTTTTGCACCTATAGTTCGATATACTACTATTCGGCCTGTTGTTGCGTTAACTGCTAGTCAGGGATGGAATCTTCACCAAATGGACGTGAAAACCTCTTTCTTGCATGGCTTCCTCAAGGAAGAGGTATTTGTGGAAAAACCACAAGTATTTGAAGAGAATGACAGGGAAAATCATGTATGCAAACCAAATAAATCCTTATATGGGTTGAAGCAAGCTCCAAGAGCTTGGTATGCTCACATTGATAGCTTACCTGATAAAACTTGGTTTCACAAGAAGCAGTGTAGACCCAAACCTCTACTTCAAGACAATCCAATGTATACCTTTGATTTTGGTATGGTATGTTGATGATTTATTCTTGACAGAAGGAGAACCTCTTATCCTCCAGTGTAAGAGGGAGTTAGCTTCTAAATTTGAAATGAAAGACTTTGGTTTGATGCATTACTTTCTGGGTCTATTGGTCCGACAAAAATCTGGTGAAATTGATATTTCTCAAGGAAAATATGTTGTTAAGCTTCTTAAAATATTTTCTATGGTAGCATGTAAGTCCATGCATACTCCTATGGAAATGAATTTTAATAAATTATGTTGCAAAGCTGAAGGACCTAATTTGGAAAATCCCACAGAGCATAGACAACTCATTGGTGCTTTGTTGTTTTTGGTAAACACCAGGCCTGACATATGCTTTGCTGTAAACACTTTAAGTCAATATATGATTGGTCCCTTTAATGCCCACTGGATTTTTGTAAAATGTGTACTCAGATACTTGCATGGAACTATCAATATAGGATTGAGATACATTGATAAAAATGTAAGACTTCATGGATATAATGATGCTGATTGGGCTGGTAACTCTGCTGATAGAAAGAAAACTTCTGGGTGCTTCTTTAGCTTGGGACCTTCCATTATCTCTTGGATGAGAAGAAAGTAGAAGTATGTTGCACTGAGTACAACTAAAGTTGAGTACATTGCTGCTAGCATGGTTAGTTGTGAGGCAGTTTGGCTGAGGAAGATTTTTGGGGAAATATTTGAGCAAGTTCTAGAAGCAATGGTTATATATTGTGACAATAAGAGAAAGATTCATCGTGCATAAAATCATATGTTTCTTGATGATCCAATTTTAGAATTATTAAAATTGTATCGAAATTACCCAAACGACTAAGATGGTTATTTGTAATTTGGTAATTATCGATTACGTAATAAATCAGGTATTGATCAAGATGGTCAACAAATTTGTGAGTTCAAATGTTCAACATCGATCGACATCAACTTCAGATTCTACTCCAGCAAATATGTTTCAAAAACGCCAATCAAGACCTCTTCAAGTTGACCTGCGATAAAAACAACAAGTTTGTTAAAAGACTTATGTAATCAAATTTATCCTAAGTCTTAAATGTAAAGGTCAAAATGTCGATAGTCCACTTTTGTAAACCTTAATGGATACAAAGATCCTAAGGTAAAAAGGTCTAAGTTCAAGTCTTAAGTCCTAGATTAAAATCCTAAGTCCTAGGTTTAAGTCCTAAGGACTAGCGCTAAGTGTCAAATGAAATCACACTTTGTAAAGACCTAAGTCTATTCCTAGGATTAAATCAAAGTCCTAAAGTCTAAGGTGTCAAATGAAAATACCTAGACTTAGATAGCGCAAAGTTCATAAACCTTTGGAGGTTGGGTTTAATACCATATTGTAAAAGGACTATGTCAAAGTCTAGCACAAAACCTAAACACAAAGTCCATGGTGTAAAACCTTTATTAAAAGGTTCAAGTCCTATTTCTAAGTTTCATAAACTTATGGACTTAAAAGTCCCTAGTGCAAAATTTAAACCATAAACCTTTTTAAAAGGTTCGGATGATGGGTAGGAAACCCATGAGATAAGGTATTATTCATAAGTTTCAGACTATGTCAAAGTTCGAAAGTCGAGTTTTCATAAACCTTAATGTAAGGTTCGATGTAATGTTTATAAACCTATGGCAAGATGCAAAAGGGTCCGGGTGATATGTAATAAACCCATAGTGCAAAGGGTTTTGGACTTCGAGCATATACAAAGTTTAAAGTCTCGGGTTATGTTTTTAAAACCTTTGTAATTAAAAACACCACAGTGTTAACTCTAACTGCGTCGGAAATGTTACAATGCATGAACAGAGTTGTAAAGACCGCAACCGCGTGGGTTATGAGCTGTCGGGGTTTCATGTGACAGGTTTGCAGATGTCAAACCGCATCGGATAAACATGTGACCAGAACTGTCGGAGTGACCACCGGAGTCAGAACCGCCAGTTGTTAAGCCAAAACCGTCGGGAAGAAGACCACAGCGGCAGGGGATTCTGCGTGTTAACATGCAGAAAGTTAAATCTTCCACCCGGTTTGTACTGTCCGCCCGGTTAGTAAGCTGTTTGATATATCCAAAGTCCAAAGTGGGTATTGGAATTTAAATATAGCGCTATGGTAATGCAACTTATCCATAGGTGCATGAATGAAGTTTGATTCAAAGACTTCATCACCAAATTATCTCCAACAAATTTCTAAATATAGCAAACAGAGATTCGAGGCAGCTTTTTGAAGCCATGAAATTATGTACTCCTAATATATAAAGGAAATCATGTTTCTTTGTAAAGGAAGGTCACCTTGGGAGGAGAGACCTCAAAGGAGGAGAGACCTCAAGAGGGGAGAATGGCGAAGGAAGAAAAGAGTTTAGTCAACTTCAAGATGAAGTAAACTCTCCTAAATTTTATATCACATAATGTGGTAGTGATTTTTCCTTCTTTCAGGTTTATATGAAGGAGGAAAAGCTCAGTATACTTGCATAAGTTTCAGCATCAAAGTACGTTTTTTTTTTCTTCTTCTGAATTTAACTATTCTATTTATAATACAAAAATGATTTACAAAGAGGCACTGGCCTCAGCGGAGCTTGCCCATAGTAGCGACAGTCTTACACTGCAAAACTGGCTTAAAAATGTTTACCAGACATCCCAGACATACAAAATCTAGGCTGCTAACCCATTCTAAACAAGCTGAAACATGCCGCCTACGCAAGGGAAACTGGCCTTGGAACATTAACATATTATCAAAAATCTGAAATGATGAACTAGTTATCATGAAGAGCATAGAAGTAAACCCAGCCGAAAGACTGTGAAGAAAAAAACTGTGAATTCTGACCAGATTAGGTGTCATGAGAGATGGAGGGGGGTTCATCAACAACATGACATCTATAAGCATACAAGTCATCTTCCTCTGCCTGCTTGTTTTCTTTGTCGCTGGAACATCCTCGCTTGAAGTCGCCCGGGTTGTCTTCGTGGCCTATGTCCTGAGTATCACTGCAGCTAGGAGCCTTTCTCTTCAAGCCAACACTTTTTGGAGTACAATGCTTGTCGACAACACTTTTCTCCATCCCAACACTAGTTTGCTCAGCATCCGAACCGGGTGGCTCCTCCTTGAGCTCGATGGTGATGGTGGCTATGACTGTAGGCCTGTTCAGAGTGCAGGGGAAACGAAGATGGGCAGTGTGGAGATGCGCAAGGATGATGATTAGAGAGGCTGGGATATGGGGAGATCCCATATCGAATTGAGATTGCCCACGCCCACGCCCATGAACACGACCACTTCTGGTTTTAGGATAGTGACCGGTGAAATTATCAGAGGAGGGGGATGAAGAGTCAGTAATGGATGTGGATGGCTGGCGAGTGAATTGTCCACAACTGCTGCCTCTCTGGCAGCACATACGCTGTCGAAGGCGCGGCATGATTCTATGTGCAATGTGACTGGTTCGAACAACAGAATGACTGGGTACGGAATGGGCTTTAATAATGGAAGTATCAGAGAACAGGCGTGGGCTTTCTTGCAGAGCAGGGGAATTCACATTGGGCAAGTTGAACCACAGATTGCAGAGGTGGCTCTACAAAATGTGAAGGCCAAGTGCCAAATCAATGCAACAAACAATGGAACAGCATCTCCCCGTGCTGGTTCGAGAGCTGGGCTCTATAACAACAGGGGAGTAGCTTGAGCACAAGGGAGGCAGAGCAGGAATGAAGCTTCTGGAGAAATCCATGCTCGTTATGGACGCTAGCTGGTCTGGGCTACTGTGCTACATTAATGCAACGATGTAGTTGACGGTGGGTGTATTAATATCGAACATCGCGTGAGTATGGGTGGCGGTATGGTGAATCCACGCGCTAACCCATATCCCCACCAACGTACAGCTGTGTTTAATCACCTGCATCCGGGGAGCATCAAAGTACGTTGATGGTCGACGAGATCTACTTTGATTGTGCCAAACTCGGTTCAGCTACCTTGAAGTCAAAAGAGGAGAGACCTCATGAGAGGAGGTTGATCAGAGTTTTCCCTACTTCAAGAAGAAGTAGGCACTCTTAAGAAGACATAAGATATAATTGGTGGAGAGTTTATTATTGCAGGTTTATTGAAGGAGCAAAGGTCATCCTACTTGCATAAAGAAAATATCTAAGTACATTGATGATTGACGAGATCAACTTCGACTTTCTAAAACTCTTTCAACGACCATCCTGTCAAAGGTCCATAAAGCTTCAGTCTTCAGTTTGTTTTAGTGTGCGAATCATCCATGTCTTTTCTTAAGTGTTGAAAGAAAAGAGTTGTATCAGTTAGCCTATTCAAGGGATGGTCCATATCTACAACATCGGTAGTGCAACTGATGATTCATTGTAGCATATTTCTCCTAGCTTGAAGAATACAACAGACGCACAATTCTAAGGCAGACCCGGAGACGTAGTCCAGGTGGGACGAACTCCGTCACAAACTTCTTTATCTTATGGTATTGCTTATGTGATTGATGTGAAATTGTTCAATCTAAACATACATAGATTATTTCATGTATAAACAGTTAATGCATATAATAACTGTTCAGTAATACTTCCAGTCACAGTTTGTACAAGGACTAGGAAAGATCTTGGTAAATTCCACATTTTAAGAATTTGAGTGTTAATCTCTATAAAGTTCTATAGACGAAGTCTATAACGGGCCAGGTAGCCTCTAGATCTCATCCTTTCTTTAAGGGTGACAAATCCAGTAAATGCCCCTACAGTCAATCTCTGAAATAGAGATAAGTAACTCTAGTCATTTTCAGATCAAGTGGTATCAGAGCAGCTAGTTCTTTGCAGGTACAAGATGGGCAAGAACACTCGCCATCTGTCAACTTGTCAAAACTGCAAACTGTCAGGGCATGTTCAAGAAAATTGTCCAATTCTTCCAAAGGAAACAATACCGACACTAGTAGCCCAGGAAGAATCCAAGTCACCTGCTGGAGAACAAACAAGTGCTGAATGGAATTGGGCAGACTTTATGCCTTATGCTTAAATGAGTTTGTAATATCTTGATCTAGTAAAGTTGTAACTAGGTTCTAGAATTGAATTTGTTTTCCAAAGTATTGTAATAAATCTTTTGGAGAACCAAAAGTTCTTTTAGTTTGGAGGTGTGATCCAATTTTAGAATTATTAAAATTTTATCGAAATTACCCAAACGACCAAGATGGTTATTTGTAATTTGGTAATTATCGATTATGTAATAAATCAGGTATTGATCAAGATGGTCCACAAATTTGTGAGTTCAAATATTCGACATCGATCGACATCAATTTCAGATTCTACTCTAGCAAATATGTTTCAAAAGCGCCAATCAAGACATCTTCAAGTTGACCTGCGTCAAAGACAACTAGTTTGTTAAAAGACTTATGTAATCAAATTTATCCTAAGTCTTAAATGTCAAGGTCAAAATGTCGATAGTCTGCTTTTCTAAACCTTAATGGATAAAAATATCCTAAGGTAAAAAGGACTAAGTTCAAGTCTTAAGTCCTAGATTAAAATCCTAAGTCCCAGGTTTAAGTCCTAAGGACTAGCGCTAAGTGTCAAATGAAAACACACTTTGTAAAGACCTAAGTCTATTCCTAGGATTAAATCAAAGTCCTAAAGTCTAAGGTGTCAAATGAAAATACCTAGACTTAGATAGCGCAAAGTTCATAAACCTTTGGAGGTTGGGTTTAATACCGTATTGTAAAAGAACTACGTCAAAGTCTAGCACAAAACCTAAACGCAAAGTCCATGGTGTAAAACCTTTATTAGAAGGTTCAAGTCCTATTCCTAAGTTTCATAAACTTATGGACTTAAAAGTCCCTAGTGCAAAATTTAAACCATAAACCTTTTTAAAAGGTTCGGGTGATGGGTAGGAAACCCATGAGATAAGGTCTTATTCATAAGTTTCAGACTATGTCAAAGTTCGAAAGTCGGGTTTTCATAAACCTTAATGTAAGGTTCGATGTAATGTTTATAAACCTATGGCAAGGCACAAAAGGGTCTGGGTGATATGTAATAAACCCATAGTGCAAAGGGTTTCAGACTTCGGGCATATACAAAGTTTAAAGGCTCGGGTTATGTTCTTAAAACCTTTGTAATTAAAAACACCACAGTGTTAACTCTAACTGCGTCAGAAATGTTACAACGCGTGACTAGTGTTGTAAAGACCACAACCGCGTGGGTTATGAGCTATCGGGGTTTCATGTGACAGGTTTGCAGATGTCAAACCACATCGGATAAACATGTGACCAGAACCGTTGGAGTGACCGCCAGAGTCAGAACCGCTAGTTGTTAAGCCAAAACCGTCGGGAAGAAGACTACAACGGCAGGGGATTCCACCTGTTCACATGCGGAAAGTTAAATCTTCCGCCCGGTTTGTACTATCCGCTCGGTTAGTAAGCCATTTGATATATCCAAAGTCTAAAGTGGGTATTGGAATTTAAATATAGCACTATTGTAATGCAACTTATCCATAGGTGCATGAATGAAGTTTGATTCAAAGACCTCATCACCAAATTATCTCCAACAAATTGCTAAATACAAAAAACAGAGATTCGAGGTAGCTTTTTGAAGCCATGAAATTATGTACTCCTAATATATAAAGGAAAGCATGTTTCTTTGTAAAGGAAGGTCACCTTGGGAGGAGAGACCTCAAAGGAGGAGAGACCTCAAGAAGGGAGAATGGTGAAGGAATACAAGAGTTTAGTCAACTTCAAGATGAAGTAAACTCTCTTAAATTGTATATCACATAATGTGGTAGTGAGTTTTGGTTCTTGTAGGTTTATATGAAGGAGGAAAAGCTCAATATACTTGCATAAGTTTCAGCATCAAAGTACGTTGATGGTCGACAAGATCTACTTTGATTGTGCCAAACTCGGTTCAGCTACCTTGAAGTCAAAAGAGGAGAGACCTCATGAGAGGAGGTTGATCAGAGTTTTCCCTACTTCAAGAAGAAGTAGGCACTCTTAAGAAGACAAAAGATATAATTGGTGGAGAGTTTATTATTGCAGGTTTATTGAAGGAGAAAAGGCCATCCTACTTGCATAAAGACAATATCGAAGTACGTTGATGATTGATGAGATCAACTTCGACTTTCTAAAACTCTTTCAGCCACCATCCTGTCAAAGGTACATAAAGCTTCAGTCTTCAGTTTGTTTTAGTGTGCGAATCATCCATGTATTTTCTTAAGTGTTGAAAGAAAAGATTTGTATCAGTTAGCCTATTCAAGGGATGGTCCATATCTGCAACATCAGTAGTGCAACTGATGATTCATTGTAGCATATTTCTCTTGGCTTGAAGAATACAACGGACACACAATTCTGAGGTGGACCCGGAGACGTAGTCCAGGTGGGACGAACTCCGTCACAAACTTCTTTGTCTTATGGTATTGCTTATGTGATTGATGTGAAATTTTTCAATCTAAACATACATAGATTATTTCATGTCTAAATAGTTAATGCATATAATAACTGTTCAGTAATATTGCCAATCACATTTTGTACAAGGACTAGGAAAGATCTTGGTAAATTCTGCATTTTAAGAATATGAGTGTTAATCTCTATAAAGTTATATAGACGGAGTCTATAACGGGCCAGGTAGCCTCTGGATCTCATCCTTTCTTTAAGGGTGAAAAATCCAGTAAATGCCCCTACAGTCAATCTCTGAAATAGAGCTAAGTAACTCATGTCATTTTCAGATCACATGACAAGTCAAAGCATATTGAGATCAAGTATCATTATATATAGGATATGGTGCAAAGAGGGGCAGTGAGGCTCCATCACATCTCCACTAATTATATGATAGTCGACATTATGACCAAGCCTTTACCGAAAGGAAAGTTCTTGGTTTTAGAGAGCAGTTCTAGGAAGCGTTCACAACTGATTGAGAACACTAAGCTTCCTTTCCCCCCTGTCAGAGCTCACGGGATTAGGGAATGATGCCATAAATCTTCTGAAGATAAGGGACCTCTTGTGTAGTGTGTTCCACAAGAGTAGGCCTCATATGCATCTGAACAACAATTTGAGACATGGGAAGATCCACCTATGTGACCAATAAGTGTAGTGAGACTTGTTTGTGTGACTTGTCTAGGATGTAGGTGTTCCACCACTTGATACTTAGTTGAGATGAATGAAAGAGATTAGATGAAGCAAAGATATTTGATGCAAAAAGAAATTCCTCAGCTGGGAGGGAGTGTCAAAATTTGGTAGCTCAAGGATGAATTTATCCTAGAAGAAATCATATATTTCAGTTCTGTTTGAACATCCTATAATAACATTTCATTTCTAATAATTCTAATATGAATTTCCAAAAATAGTAATCCACATGTCAATTTGGAAGTGACTTTGCAAAAATAGAAATTCATTTCTAAATAATCAAGGATGATCTCGACATATTGAATCCACTTTAAAATAAAATCAATCATGATTATAAAAGTGAAGAATTACTATTTTTATCCTTACTAATATTATAATTATTATTATACTATTATTTATAAAATAGTCTAAAGTCATTTACCTTTAACGGATTAATAAAACCAAATTCTCTCATGAAATAAGTAAATTAAATTGAGAATCTCTTACTTGGAAAATTAAACCTCTCTCTTGGAATAAAATAGTAACTCCACACTTAAGAGAATGTAACTCTCCCTCACTAATTCAATGAATAAAAAAAATGTAACTCATTAAATTCACTTGTAACTCCCTCATTCATTTTGATTTGTAACGCTCACCAAATATTCTCTCATGTCTAAGTATAAATCTCTCTCTCTCTCTCTCTCTCTCTCTCCCTAATTATAATTGTAACTCCTCAAGACATGTATACATATCTCTCTATTCTTGGGATGAGTTACAATTCTCCTCCATCATGGAATTCAATAATCCTATTATTAGCCCAAGGCATGAATTCATTTTGTAACTCCTCTCCTTTCTCATCTATTTAAGAAACAACAAGTGAGAGTTGATGGTAGCCTGTTCATTGTGAAGAAGGAGAGCTAGTGTTGAGTGTGTGAAAAATAAGTGTGAGAGAAAGTGAAGAGTAAGAGAAAGGGAAGAGCTGGAGCAAGTGTGAAGGACAAGATCTGATCAAGAGGAGGAGATCTTCAAGCAAAGAGAAAGAGAACTTCAAATTCAAGTTGATAAGGCATTGGTGACTTTATTCTCTCTCTCTCTCTCTATGTGTGTGTGTCTGTGCGTGTACTCTATTGAAAAATTGAAGAAATATAATAGAAGAAGAAACATTTGGGTTTTCCTCCTATGGGTTTTTCCCTGGTCGTTGGACCTAACTCTCTGTGTCTCATATTTGTGCTTGGTTGTCTTCATATGATCTTTCAGTTTATATTCTATCTACAATTGCCAATCTATAAATTTTTGAAAAATAAATTTACATTCTAAGTAATTGTAACAACATAAACATTCAATTTTATGAAAAATACATTCAACTTTTTGCAACGTACATTCAATTTTATGCAAAGTAGATTCAAATTTATGCTAATTACATTCAATTCCATTCAGTTTTCTGCAAAGTACATTCAATTTTATGTAATTACTTTCTTTTTTTTCAAATAACTTTCAAGTTTCTGCAAAGAATTTTTAAATTTCTGCATAGAACTTTCAAATTTTAACAGGGGCATAGTGTATAGGAGTACAAGAAGTTAAAAAATATGGCCATAATGTTTGGTATCTCCCCAAAGAACCCCTATATACTCCTTAGGTATTTGAGGGGTTTACAGAGCCATCTGTGAAAGAAAGTGATGTTGTTTAAGATCAAATTGGTAGATGAGGTTTGTGTATAGACACAATATCTCAAGAACATAGGTTAGAAGGAAGGGAAATTAAGTGGATTGAAGTAGGAGAATTATGATGCTTCTAAGGAGGGAAAGAAGAAGTAGTAAGAGGGAAAATATAAAAAAGTGACAACCATAGTGCACTAGTGCAAGGATTCCAACAACAAATACACCCATTATAATATTGACAATCATATAGATTAGTATTGGAAGTTTCATCTAGAGCTTAACCTAAAGAAAAAAAGAGAGATAATAAGAAAAAGAATCTCATAGCCACTGATTCAAGCAACAAGGTTGAAGCATCTTATATGTGGATGTGAAGATCGTTTGTATGTTAGTGTAGAAGAAGGTTAATTTTGAGTAGCCTTTAGCAACAAGAAGAGAAAGAAATGACCAAACTCTTCCACAAAAATATATAGTTTAAGAAGACAAAGATTGATTCTCTATTTGACTCAGGATCGCAAGAAAATATTCTTGTTGTAGGTTTTAACCTTGTACATAAATTACCTGCAAAAGAATTCCTAAAATAGAAAAATATACAATGGCAAGAACATAAAACAAATATACACATATATTTTCCCCTGGATCCAAAAACCGGGATCAACAGATTGATTTTTCATTATATTCATTTGAATGTTAATATATATATATATATATATATATATATATATATATATATATATATATATATATATATATGCCGAAGCATTCATAAACCCCAATTCATTAACCCTGGATTAGAACATAAACGTAGTTCCCTTGACTGGATCTACAAAATACCATGGGTAGAAAACCATCACGCCTAGAACCATGTGCAAAAACCATGCGCAAAACTGCCCTAAAATTTTCCATGGGCCAGTCGTGGAAAGAATATAACAAATACCCAACAATTGCATTTGAGCTGGTAAAAAAATTGGGATTAGAAGTTCATGATCATCAAATCCCATATTCATTTGGATGGGTAAATAAGGATGTAGAGTTAAAGGTAAAAACACAATGAAAAATTAGATTTGCAGTAAGTAGAACCAGATGTAGTTCCCCTTCATGTATGTGGATTGCTGTTTGGAAGTATATAAATGTACATTCGAGATGTAATCTTCATCTGGAGAGCCAACCAATATTGGTTTGTCAAGGATGAAAAATTGTTCACCATCGACGCACACAAAGGAAAGTCAAAAATTTCGCCAGTAAGTACCAACCAAGCCAAGAAACTGATAAGTTGTAGAAAAATGTTTGTTCTATAATTTTTAAGAGAGAATTAGTCTTTGGAAGAGTCTGTAAGATAAAATGCATCCTTGGAGGGGTGTACTAATAAATAGAAACAACAACTTGAAGAGTTGCTACTGTTATACAATGATGTGTTATGGGAGATTAAAGAGTTACCACCCAAGAGAGAAGTGGAGCACGAGATCTAGATATTTCCAAAATCCCCATTTCCAAACATTGGGTTGTATAGACAATCCATCGTAGAAGCAAATGAGGTGAAGAAACAATTGCAATAGCTATTGGGACAATGTGTCATTCGATTGAGTACATCACCATGTGAATCACCCATCATCATTACAGTGCTAAAGAAGGATGAGACTTGACGAATGTGTATATAATATAAGATGTTGAACAATACTACACTCAAGAATAGGTACCTCCTACCCATAATAGATGATTTTCTAGATCAATTGCAGCAAGCGAAATACTTCACCAAACTGTACCAAAAGTCTAGATGTCACTGGTTTCGAGTCAGAGAAGAAGATACTTGGAATAATTCCTTCAAAACCAAACAATGTTTGCATGAATGGTAGTCATGCCATTCGACCTATGTAATGCACCCGTTACGTTTATGGTGTTAGTAAATGTATATTGTTCTCTTTTATAGATCCATTTATCATTGTCTATTTGGATGATATACTGGTATATAGTTCTACCTAGTAGGAACACATATCACATTTGACGTAGGTGCTAGAGACATTATAGAAGCATCAAATGCTATAAAATATCAACAAGTGTGAGTTTACACAACAATATTTCGTGTATCTGGAGTATGTGATAAGTGGAACTGAGCTGGAAATAGATCTTGCTAAGATGGAGGCCATCGTAAAATGAGCAATGTATACTATTATTTATGAGGCTAGGAGTTTTGTTGGGGAAACACAATACTTGAGGAAATTCATAGCCTCATTTTTAGTAGTAGTAGCACCTCTCCATGCCATAATAACAAGTGGAAAGAGTTTCTAGTGGGGAAAGGGTCAACAAAGGGCTTTTAAGGAGCCAAAGAAGAAGACCAGTCAAGAACTAGTTTTAAAACTACCAAAATTGCAACATTCCTTGGAAGTGGATACATATGTGAGTGGGTATGTTATGGGAGCAGTCTTGATGCAAGGATGAAAGAATGTATGATAACATTCTAAAGTATTTCATGGGGCAAGTTTAAACTACCCTACCTATTACAAGGAGCTCTATGCCCTAGTGCAAACTATAAAGAAGTGGAAGCACTATGTAATGGGGAAGATGACAATAATCCACAAATATCACCAACCAATATAGTACCTACAGACCTTGATCTAGGTGGATATTGGTGGCCACCCACCTATTCCACCTGGACCTCCAGTTAGTTTCACCATTTTCCTTTTTTATAGCAACATTTACTATTTTTAGCAGTTTTTGGGGTCCTAAACTTCCGTAGCAATTTTGAACCCCTAAATGGCATTTTTTTAAGGTCTGCATAAGGCTTGTAACCGTCGCAAGGACCTATGGAAAAATATGTATTACTTGGAGAGATGTTTCCGATGATAAATTGTACGTGCCAAATAGATATAATATGACCAAGTTACGACCTCAGGAAATTGGCTTCCCAACTAGCCCCAACAGTGCCCACAAGCTCTTGGTTTTTCATCTCTTGGGGTTAGGGTTTTTGTTGTTTATGGTTTTCCTATGTTGTTCAATAATAAAAATCCCCTTTGGCCTCATTGTATCACGGTTTAGAGGCATGTATCCGCCACATCTCTTCTCAGAGATAAGCTACCAATGCCCTAACTAGTTTATTTTCATTATGTCTGTAAGTATATTTCAGTTATGTGATATTAATGAAATGAAGTGTTATTTTTGTTGCATCTTTGGGTTTATGTATTTTATTGTGTTCCTGCATATGTCCAGATCAGTGGTATCAGAGCAGTTTGCTCTTTCTCGATCCTTCTTTGCATGTCCCTAACAAGGTCGAGGTATAAGGAGTTAGGGCTCGATCTAGACAAACCTCGACAACCACCCATTAGGAAGAAAATAAAGACGAGGGAGCAAGAGATCCTATCAAAATATTGTTCGAGGAGGCCCTCAAGAAACAAAGGAATGCGATGATGGATAACTTTGCCCAGATCCTTCAACGATTTCCCACCACAACGCTTATGCATCCAACAAACACTCTAGAGGCTCCAATCCTTTTAAGGTACAAGTAAACTTTGACATTCCCATATTTGAGGGCCAAATGGTTGCAAATTTCCTAGATAGATGGTTGAATATATTAGAAGGATATTTCTCAGTTCATGACTTTTCCAACCGGAAAATATTAATTTTTCACTCCTCAAAGCCACCCCCTATGTCAAGGACTGGTGGGAAAACTTTTGTGAGAAAAAGGATGAGAGAGAAACCTCTCTGTTCTCAGTCGCACCCACTTGGGATTATTTTTGAGATGTCATCAAGGAAAAATATTATCCCGTGGGGAGATAGGAGGACAAGCACATACAATGGACTATGATGCGACAACAAAGGGATCAAGATGTGCATGAGCTGAAAAATCTGTTCCATACCCTGCGAAGAAAGTTGGGTATCAAAGATTCAGAGAAATATTTGGTGCTGAAATACCGCAGTTGTTTGGATAGATACATTCAGGAGGAAATGGAGTTCCTCATCATCTTCTCGCTTGGTGCAACATACCGGTATGCTGCTAATATTGAGAAGAAATTCAAACAGAATAAGCGAGACTTTGGAACTGAGAATCCAAAGCAAGGGTAAGGTGCCACCAAACCTCAAAACAAAGGAAAAATCCAAGGCAAGGTGGCCCAGGAAAACCCGCCAAAGCCGCAAGAAAATAACATCGCGACAAAGCCAAAGAAGGAAATGGGAAAGTGGTGTGAGTTCCATAAGAGCTCCACTCAAAACACAAGTGAGTGTCAGGCCAAGCAGTCACTAGTGGTCGAGCTGAAGGCTTCTAAATCAAATGCATGCTTCGACTCTGACTCAGAACCTGACAAGGGGAATGACAAAGGGAAGTAGATTATTGATGCAGAGCCCAACGCCACCATTTCCAACACTAAGATCCAGAAGGAGGAATTTTATGAATAAAATAATGTAAATAATGTAAACAATAAATAATTATTAGTTAAATAGTAATTAGGTTGAAGAGGCATGTTTAAGGGGACATGAATTTCCATGAAGAGGCACCTACATAGGTATATAAGTAGGCCTCATTTGTAACAATAATCAGTCAATTCATCAATAATATATATATTTGTTTCTGTTTATTACTGAGCTTTTGTGCTCCATTTGATATCAGAGCAATACGATCTTCTGGCCGCTCATCGCTGCACAAAGCCACGCTCTCCCATCCGGGTCCTTGAACGCCAAATTTGTTAACATCGTTGCCGTCAAAGTGTTTCGCTACACAGATGTTGGAGATTATCCATTTTACCGTAAGGCCCTTGGTGATTAAAATAAATAAATAAATAAATAAATAAATAAATAAATAAATAAATAAATAAATAAATATATATATATATATATATATATATATATATATATATATATATATATATATATATATATATATATATATATATATATATATATATATATATATATCTATGGCCAACGATCGGAAAGCATCACAACAAGCCCAATGATCAACCATCGTGCTTAAATACAACCAATGTCATCTTCAATTTTCTGCTATAACCAATCTCTGTTTCTAGTTTTCTACTGCAACCACCGTCCACTTCCAGTTGCATCAGGAATCTGGCATCGACCACCACTGCAAACATAGACACAACTAAATACAACCGCCATAAGCTGTCAAGTAGCTCGACTGTTTCTGTTGTTGCTATTTATCACATCTGCTAGAAACCCGATTCGCACCACTAGGGCTGCATCGGGTAATCCTTGATAAAAAAAGAAAATAACCAATCACCTGCAAGCCTCCTCAGGAATAAGAAAATTCCATAAGGTTTTCACTCTTCAGGGACGTCTGTAACAAAAGAGTATCCAATTCTCTCTGGGTGGATATAGCCATGAATTGGGTGTGTACTCTGGAGCGAACCTAGTCCATATCAACTAATCAACCTTCACAAACCTTAGCACGTCATTCGTATCATCTACCATCCACTATCATGCTAGCATCCAGTGCATAAAAAATCTACTATATGACTAACCTTCCAGAGTTTGGAGTTTGTACAATTTCTGGGAAATTTCGAAATTAGATTTGGACAATTTGGCCAGTCCAAATGGGGCAATAATTTGGTGGTGACTCACCATATAGTCACATATTTTAGTAACAAAATTTTTAAATTTAATTACAAGTGGAATCCTTTTTAGAAAAGGAGAAAGTGAATTTTAATAGAACATATTTCAACTTTTTTTAAAGTGGAATATATATATATATATATATATATATATATATATATATCGAGAAGGAAAAATATAAACCATAACTCTCAGTCTCAAATTCAAAGTTTGTGAGGAAAATTTTGAATACAAGCGTCAAAGGTACCTTAAAATGGAAAAAGGAAATTTAACCTTTGTTTTCAACTCAAGATAAAAGTTAAAAGTTAAGTCATAGGAAATATATTTCTTGATATTATAAAAAAATGGGTAATCGAAAAAACCAAAGTATTAAGTTAATTTTAAAAATTAAAAAGGAAAAGTGCCATATATAGAAAAAAAGGAAATAAAAGGAAGTTAGGAAGGGTTATCTTAAAAACCCTAAAGCTCAATTCAAAACATAAAAATGGAGACCAATAACGAAAGATTTCTTAAAACCTTTAGTAAATGTGTTGATACACTATTTAAAATTAAAGGATCACTCGCAGGAAGAGATATTATAATCTCTATTAGTCCTACTGAAGGGAGTAATTATCTTAGTCCTAAATGTGCTAACCAATTAGTAATTCCTGAATCGAATATAATAGAAAAAAATTTTGTTAACACATGTGACAAACAATACAACATAGATAATCTATAACTAAGTATTGGGGATTATACTTTTATCTTGTAATTTACCGTGAAATCCTTATTTTTTAACAATAGTGACATTGTGTTGGGTTCACCTTGGATGGAAACCCTAGGATCCTTTATCCTAAATAAAAAAAAAAGTTATTGACATTCTCCGAAAAAAAGAAAAAATAATGCTACATGACGTTAACTTGAAACCAAATTCAGTGACGCCTGAAAACATACAAGAAATTTCAAAAGTAATTGTTTAAGAAGGTAAAAATTCGATACAAAATATGCAAAGAGAAGTTGAAAAAATCACTGTTAAAAAAAAAAAGAAGTTTCACGACTAAAATACCATAGTGAAAAATTACTAACACAAATAAAGAAGCTTAAGAAGGACAAAAATTCATTAAAAGACAAGTTAGAACAACTCGCTTAAGAAGTATCAAAGTCTCCAGTCGTAACAGTCTAGGTTGAAGATAAGGCAACAAATATTGATCCAACGAATGTCATAACTCAAGAAGAACACAAGAAAGTTGAAGAAAATACACACTTATATGTTTCAGACGATGAAAATCCCAAGTGAAGGTTCTGCAACCAACTCAACAACATCCTCGCCAGAAGAAAATAAAAAAATTGTCACACACCTAATAAGGGAAAGTCAAACCAAAAAATTTCCCTATCGACATCCAAATCACGAGAGTAGAAAATTCAATCAAGCTACCTTCTGTATCATTCATAACAAAAACGACAAACTGATGTTCCGAAGGATACTGAAGTCCGCACAACTCAGTGCATTGATAATAGTTCATCACAAGGTTCCAGTAATCAAAAATATCGACAACAGATTAATCTAGGATGGTCAAATCCCTTTTCAGTGCGACAATTTTGTTTGTCACTTAGAGGATCATATCAACTTGTATTGACAAAGATGATTGTCACGAGGTGAGAATACATTCGTAGCAGAAAAAGAGATCAAGAAGAAGACATTCGTAGCAAAAGAAGAGATCAAGCCTTTTCATTAACAAGCTTTGAGGAAAACGCTTTTTGAGGAGGAAGACAATGTTATGAATAAAATAATATAAATAATGTAAACAATAAATAATGATTAGTTAAATAGTAATTAGGTTGAAGAGTCATGTCTAAGGGGACATGAATTTCCGTGAAGACGCACCAATGTAGGTATATAATCAGGCCTCATTTGTAACAATCATCATTCAATTCATCAATAAAATATATATTTGCTTCTATCTATTACTGAGCTTTTGTGCTTCAAGGAACTAGGAGATCCAGAGGAGGGGGAGGGGGAGCGCCTCTTCCATTCCTAGAAATTGGTAAAGGGTTCCTCGATGTAGTTCATTATTGACAGAGGGAGGCAAAAGAACCTCATTTCAACAGAGGTCATGAAGCGGTTGGCTTGTTGACCACAACACACCCACATCCATACACCATCGGGTTGCTTCACCAAGGGCGAGATCTCCACGTCAGCCAACATTGACGCCTTCCCTAGAGCATCAAGCCCTTCTCGAATGAGGTATTATGTGACATTTCTCCTCTTGATGTTTGTGATTTATTATTAGGCCAACCATACTTGTGGAAGTGACATAATGTGTATGAGTCCAAGCCTCATGCTGTTATTGTTTCTTTGGGAAATAAGTTGTAAAATATACCAGATGTAGCACCGTCTACCGCCATATCTTTGGTTACTGCAAAACAATGTAGTAAGATTATTTCCAAAATTGAGAATTTTTTTTTCCTGATGATCCACCCTTAAAAAAAGAAGAATACTATGGCCACGACCTCTAGATAGGGCTCCTCCACGCGAAAACGACATATGGACAAAGTTGTGTAGGAGTATGGGGACATCTTCACCTCACCCGCACCACTGCCTCTGTACTATCAGGTCAAACACTCCATCGATCTAACCCCAAGTGTGTCATTGCCCAATGGACCAATATATCAATGCTCTGTTATGGAGAACGAAGAAATCAAGAGGAATATTCAGGAGCTTTTGAAGATAGGTCACATATGGCCAAGTTCATCGCCCTATGGGATCCCGATTGTGTTGGTGTAGAAGAAGGATGGGAATTGGAGACTATGTATTGATTATCGGGCGCTAAACAAGATCACTGTTTGGAATAGGTACCCGATCCCACAAATTGATGACCTTCTGGACCAACTCAAGGGGGAAAAATATTTCAGCAAGACCAATTTGAAGTCCAGGTATCACCATGTACCAATCGAACCCTTCGATGTGTGGAAGACTGCCTTCAAATCCAAGGAGGGCCTTTTTGAATGGCTGTTAATGCCTTCCGGGTTGAAAATTTCTCCCACAACCTTCATGAGGATGATGGATGACATCTTGCGGCCATTCACCAACTCATTTTGTGGTGGTGTACTTGGAAGACATCCTGATATTTAGCTAGCCTTGGAAAGAGAACCTCCACCACATCTGACAAGTCCTCCAAACACTAAAACAACACAAGTTGTGTGCCAAGTTGGAGAAGTGCACTTTTGGCATGATCCAAGTTCAGTATCTAGGATACATTATTGATGAGCGGGGGACGCATGTGGATCCAGCCAAGATCTAAGTCATTCAGGATTGGCCAACCCCAACCACTCTAATAGAGCCCCACAACTTTCTGGGTTGGGTCTTGCCAATTTCTATCGCAAGTTCATTTTGGGATTCTCTCATATCACTTGGCCCTTGAGTCAAGTCACCAAGGGAGGAGCGGAAGAAAAATTAATTTGTTATGAATCTCAACAAAATGCGTTCGTAGAGTTGAAACATCGCCTCTGATCTACACCAGTGCTCACATTACCAAACTTGCAACAAGAATTTGAGATCAAGACATATGCCTTTGACAATGCTATTGGGGTAGTTCTTACTCAACAGGGGCATCTAGTGGCATATCATAGTGAGACACTTTCTGATGCAGTTCAGAAGTATCCCAACTATGAAAAAGAGATGTATTCCATTATGAAGGCTTGCCGACAATGGAAGCATTACATTTTGGGGAAGGAAACTGTCATCCACACAGACCACCGACCCTTGCAGTTCATACAGACACAAGGGAAGTTGCAGAATGATTGCCATTAGAAGTGGTCCACATACTTGCAACAATTTCATTTGAACATCAAGTACAAGAAGGGAAATACCAATAATGTTGCAAACTTCCTTTTCCGACCATTGATTTTGGCGCTAACCACCATGCTCAACTCTTGTGGGTATGAGACTTCTGACTAGTTGCTTCTCTACAAAAGCGATCTAGAATTCGGCCACACATACAAGACACTCTCGGAGGGTAATAAAGTTCCAAATTTTCACCTCCAGGATGCACTTCTATGTCACCTAGGACACCTTTGTGTTCCTTGAAGTGAGCGTGCCAAGATGGTTTGTGAAGCGCACTATAGTCGGGTCACTGGGTTTTTTGAGGTCGAGAAAACAATGACAGTATTGCATAAGTATTTCTATTGACAGGATGTCGGGAATTACATCAGATCTTGCACTGCCTTAGCCATTGCCACACTGAACATCAAGAATCAAGGCCTCTATACTCTGATTCCTACCCCTAGTCGACCTTGGGAATCCATATCCATGGATTACATGTTGGGCCTTCTAATATGCATGTCAATGACTGTGTTTTTATGGTCGTCGATAGATTCTCGAAGATGGCCATTATGGCGTCCTGAAAGAAGAATATCACAGCAAAATCCATTGCTAAACTCTTCTTTGAACGAGTGTGGGTACACTTTGGGATCCCATAGTCTATCATCTCAGATCAGGATAGCAGGTTTCTCAATACATTTTGGTCCAACCCCTGGTCGATGCTGGACACCAAGCTCACCAAGTACACAAATTTCCACCTCCAAATTGATGAACATACATAGATCGTCAACAGGATGATCGTACACATTATACACATGTACAACTCAAAGAATCCACACATATGGGATGAGAGCCTCCCCTATGTAGTAAACAGTTATAATTGGGCTCTCCACAACTCAACTGACCACAACCCCTTTCAGGCGGGCTTGGGATTCCAGCCACTATGTCCCATTGATGTAGCCATGCCATTTGTGGCTCCTCAGACATATTTGGCTCATGTCCAGTCTGAAGATGAGAAGGTGAAAAATTAATTGAGCGGATTCAACACATACACTAATAGGTTCCTGACATATTAGACAAAGCCAATGCTACGTACAAGCAACGACATGACCAATGTCGAGTGCCACATAACTTCTAGGTGGGCAAAAAAGTGTGGCTACATTTGCAGAAGGAATGCCTCGCTGGACCCCACCGC
Organism: Pinus albicaulis; assembly: GCA_034641835.2. NCBI lineage: Eukaryota > Viridiplantae > Streptophyta > Pinopsida > Pinales > Pinaceae > Pinus > Pinus albicaulis. Next base: position 247,618,853 of record CM076575.1, on the reverse strand, counting down.
AAGCTACACCCGCTCCGATATAGGCCATACACCATCAACAAGGCTGTAAGGGACAATGCCTTTGAGATCAATATTCCACGATTCCCTGGTTTGCATCTAGTGTTCAATGTGGACAACCTTCAACCCTACTTTCCACCTCTACTGGACACATCCAGCATGGTAGAACAAATCACACCAACAAAGTTAAACCCAGATTGCATGGAATAAGCCACAAATAATCGGATCATGGACACAAAGATAAAAAAACACCCGCCAGTAGAGGATCAACCTATATCGAGTTGTCAAAGCATGCCAACTCCATTACCAGGGCAAGTGGTTCACTAGGGACCCGGTTCAACAAAAAATTCCTCACTTCATGGAGGCTCTGCAAGAAATGGGGACACCTGCTTCCTAAGGGGGTATGAATGATCCAAGTGGATATTGGTGGCCACCTAGATATTTTACCTAGACCTCCAATCAGTTTCCTTTTTTATAGCAGCATTTACTATTTTTCGCAGTTTTTCGGGTCCTGAACATTCAGAGCAGTTTTGACCCCCTAAATGATGTTTTTTTGAGGTCTGTAGCAGGCCCATAGCCATAGGCAGGGGCATGCAACAAAACCTATAGTACTCGGAGAGATATTTCCGATGATATATCATACGCGCCAAAAGGAGATAACATGACCAAGTTACGACCCCACAAAGTTGGCTGCCCAACTAACCCCAACAGGGCCCACAAACTCTTGGCGTTTCATCTCCCAGGGTTAGGGATTTGGTTGTTTGTGGTTTTCCTATGTTGTTCAATAATAAAAAGGCCCTTGAGCCTCATTGTAACACAATTTAGAGGCCTGTAGCCGCCACATCTCTTCTCAGAGAGAAGCTACCAGCACCCTAGCTAGTTTATTTCCATTCTGTCTGTAAGCATGTTTCAATTATGTCATATTAATGAAATGAAGTGTTATTTCTACTACATCTCTGTGTTTATGTTTATTTCTGTATTCTATTGCGTTCCTGCATAATTCCAGATCAGATCTAGAGTAAGTTACAAAAGACCATGAATTACATGTGGATGAGGTTTCCACAACAATTTCATTTAGTGATCAAGTATATGAAGGGCATCACCAACAAGCTAGCCAACATGTTTTCAATGCAAACCACATCAAAGATCATAGCATTGGGAACTCTTATGTACATGGAGCCATTCACCCATGGTGCATACAAAGGGGCATATTTAGAGGATGAGTATTTGAAGGAGGTGTTTCAACAATTACAAAGCCAGAGTCATGTGCACGATGGTGACAACACCATTGACTACCACCTCCAAGATGGGTTACTCTGTAGGTTCGATAAGTTTGTGTTCCTAAAGGTGAGAAATTGAAACTAATCAAAGAGGCTCACACCTTCAAGGTTGTAGGGAATTTTGGTGTAGGGAAGAGAATGGCCAACTTGTAGAGGTATGTGTATTGTCCCAAGATGCAATAAAAGGTAGTTAGGTTCATAAGAGGATGCATGCTTTGTTGTACCAACAAGACTAGTAATGAGAAATAGGGTCTATATCATCCTTGGAAAAACATTTCCATGGAATTTGTGGGAGGATTACCAATAACCAAGAAGGTACATCTCTACCTGTCTGTGGTGGTTGTCAATGGGTAAGAAGCAACATAATTGTTCTTTGGACAAGTCTATGTGCACTTTGGGATACTAAGGAGAATCATTTCATACGTGGACATAATATTTCTCAATTCATTTTGGACTACATTGTGGGAGAAGATCGACACGAAGTTGAAGAGGCCTACAACATTCAATCAAAAATATTCAACAAGACTTTGGTGAAACTTTTGAGAGATTACAATTAGAAGCATTTGAAGACTTAGGATGAAAATATGGTATATATACAACCCTCTTATAAAATAGTAGCCTACAATTCTATTGGTAAGTCCCCATTTGAAACTTGTTTTGGATATTTTCCACCTTCACCTTTGGATATTTCATATGGGAAACAAGGAAGAGTAAGGGAGGGTTTTATCATGGGATGCCTTGAGGGTTGAAATATTTGTGGAGAAGATCAGACATGTCCATATATTGGTACATAAGACAATGTTCGATTCATAAGAAAAATACAAGTTTGTGCATCATTAGCACATAACAATGAAGTTGTTCAAGGAGGTAAACAAAGTATGGTTATAGTTGAACAAAGAGAGGCTACAAGGTCCTAGTAAGAAAATCAAGGCCCTATGGTATAGTCCCTTTGAGATACTAGAAAATGTGAGAGACAACACCTATGGACTTATTCTACCCCTAGACATGAAAATTTACTCAGTTGTGAATGTAGAGAATCTAAAAGACACACATATTTACTCAGTTGTGAATGTAGAGAATCTAAAACTCTAGGGGCCTTCAATTTTAGATAAGGAAGAGGAACAAGTCCTACCTTCAGTAGAGGATTTAGCACTAGATGCATAGAAAAAGTTGAAAAAAAATACAATTTTGTAGAAGAGGTATATAACTACAAAAAAATGGAAGCATGACCTTTGGAAGATTGGTTTAAAAGGGAAACTTTGAGGCAAAGCTAAATGGTACACCCAAGAGAAGGTGAAGGAAATATTTTCTCACCTCATTGAGTAGATGATTTTGGGGACCAAAAACCTCCCAAAATGGGGATATGTGATCCATATTGTATCATTATATTCTTTTTCATCCATCTCGATGCTTTTAGAGTGAAAAAAGTGAAAGAATAAGCACACTAGACCATTTTTACCAATGGGACCTAGTTTGGAAAATTGTGGTGTGAGACATTCTGGGAGAATTTTGAGGTATCAAATGACATTTATAGGGGGTAAAAATTTTCCTCTTTAGCATCTTACATTTTTTTCCTATTCTGCATAGAAATACCTTTCCAACGACATGGGAATCACTTCAATAAGAGTTCATATGAAAAATTTATGCTACTTAACAATTGACCTTCCTATTTTGGCCACCTTAATTTGAGGGGATGCCACATGAGCCCCCATTACTAAAAGTAAATGGGATAGCTACGTGATCATGGTGAATAAGACTCTTGAAGAGTCCTTATTGTAACTCTAGTTAATAGTTGAGGGAGTTAAACCTAACCACTAGTAAGGTATTGCATTGTATTATAATCAGGCCACTAGGAGGAAAAGGGGTTATATTATTTTCAAGTGCATTTTGTTCCATATTCAAGCAGGATAGCCAAGAGAGATAGGGACAGAGAAAAAAGAGAGGATTTATGCATTGTAGTAGCCCATGAGCCACATGCCATTCTTTGTTTTACTCTCAACCATTTTTATTTTGAAAAAGAGCGCAAAGCGACCTCACCTTCCAGCTGCGTTTTTCTTCTGAAAGGGTTTCCCAAGATATATGTTGTGTCAATCGTGGTTTTTAAGTTTTTATTTCGTTGTTCTCTAGTTTTTGCATAATTATAATTTACATGCATACACAATAGACAATAATTTACAATTCCAGAAATCTAAAGAGAAGTGACCCTTCATAGTCTGATTTTTAGGTATAATTTATGAGATATATTGTGACAAATTGTCCAATAAAATATTCATGACAATTTACGGATAAAAAATCCAACAATAACTAATAATATATACAAATATGAAAAAAATATATTGAAAAAGTGTGATTAAGATTGTATTTAAAACTACAACATCAAAACACAAAATACACTCACAAGACAAAATTGAATATTTATTCAATAAAAACTCATAGAATTAACTTATCGACCAATCTCTAAACCAAAACCCCCCAAAAGTAGAACACATACACCAAAACAAACAAAAGGCCAACCATAGTTACTTAACACAAATAAAAGAGGAAATAAATAAAGAAGAAGCCAATTCCATTGCTAGTATAAAGGGGAAACGATAAACGGAGAAGAAGAACAACAATTTAAAAGTAACAAAAGTTAATGGATATTTAAAAGTGACAAAATGAATGACTTGAATTTTCTTTTAATTTGATTTCTTCCCTTCAATTTTAATTATTTGCATTCAGTCGTTCATGATGGCGACCAATGATTATGACTTATTGGGGAAACTTAAAACCTTTGAGTGCGTTGTTAAAACACAAACAAATAAAACTGATGGATGAGATACAAGTTGGATCCCAATTCAATTAATTGATGGTGGATGGATTTTGCGTCATCAAATGAATGATTGTCATTTACTTCTTTGGAGATTTCTTGACCATGGCTTGAATATAATTTTGTTTGCTTTCGATGCTTTTTCTTATAGTGAATGCAAACAAAGGTTCAAATCAAGACCAAAGTTAATTTATAATTATTATTCCACTTCAACCTAAGTTCCTTCGTGGCTGCAGAGCCTATTACAATTGGTTGGTTTGTTTGTTTTTTTATTATTATATTATTTTGCAAAAAAATTCAAGATAATTAACTCAATGCTTTGAGCTTGTTTCAATCGCTATTTCAACCAATAAGAAAATTAGAGGTCTTATTTGACCTCATATCGAGGAAAAATGTATGTTGATTTCAAAGGTTACATGTAGTATCATATCCATGCATAATATAAGATAGTTGGAGTGAAGTTCAAAAGACTCGTTCAATTTAAGAACTTTGTCAATATGTTTGTTGTCACAATTGGAACCAACAACCAAATTATGTGCCAAATAAGTACATGGATTTATTGCATGCTATTATGTTCATAAGCCTCAACCCATCACCTTCATTTGGTAGTATGAGAAAATACTTCATTACAAGGTAGCTTAATATAAGAAGATAATGCTGATTTTTATTTCTATAACTTCCTGTTGATACCATCATAATTTTTGAGAATTTGTGCCTTTCTCATTTTTGAGTTATATCAAACATCATGCACAAACAATTTCCAATAGATCATAAGAATACTTGGTTCATTAAATTTAGTTAGTATGGATTTTTTTTCTATAATGAAGTAACACTATAATGCACAAACAATTTCCAATAGATTGTAAGAATATTTGGTTCATTAAATTTAGTTAACATGGATTCTTTTATATAATTAAGTAACACTATAATGCACATCAAATTGTATTACTAGAATGCTTCAAAGACATGTCTAACGATAAGGCAATTGGATTATATACAAAATGATGTATACAGTAGTTTATGCTCATATATTAATATATCTAATGCTAGCACTCTACTCAAAACAACAAGATCCCCTTGTTTATCCTAAAGGAAATAACATAAAAAAACATTATTGCTAGTAACTACATATAACATCACCAACACATGCAAGATTTGATGAATGTAAAAGTACACATTAGAATTATTTGTGCCTACGAACAAAAAAATAATGTAGATCTGATCACCTCTGTCCTTTTGTCATGGAGGAGGGCTGCCTCCTTGATAACAACACCAAATACAAGATAGAAACACCAATACAAGATAGCTAGACTTCATCAAATCACAATTACTTGTCAATTGTAAGCCTATGTATGTAATTCACCTCAGAAAATCCATGTGAAACAACTAAACTACATCAAATCTCCATTAACTCTCAGCTATAAGCCTAATTTATTTTACAGGATTAGTTGGGTAGAGTATTAAATCATTAAATATTATAAAAAGTGAAATATTTAGTTGTAAATCATGTGTTATATCGCTCTAAATCCTCACCTAACTAAATTAAGATGGCTGATATACAGTCGGGTTGGGAATATTTATTCATTTGGAAAATAATAAATTCTTTTGAACCTTTTGGTCTTGGAAATAATAATTTCTTTTATATCTTTGGGATTTGAAAACTACGTGCTAATAAATCCTCGCATTATACAAGATATCATTGTTGAAAAGTGTAACTAGGTCGGTCTTCATGATGACTATGTAATTATGTACTTATGTAAAGAAGAAGTAAAAAAAAATAAAATGTAGTTTTGGTTTACTTACTTCACAGGTTTCATGAGCAATATTTTTAGTATAGGCCTATAGAATTCTTCTTGATGTCTATTAGGAACATAAGTGTAATTAAGAGTCATGTAAATGGTGTGTTTAGTCTGAAGAATATCCTCCAAGACATTGCAGAAGAATGGCCTTCAAGACTGCCCGTATTCAACATTGAAGACAAGCTTATTTGCTGTAATGAAGTTGGCCTAAAAACAGTGTTGAAGTCGGCCTACATGATGGCTGAAAGGTTGGCTTAATATCTGGTTGGAACAACTATTTATACCCCTACATATGATGCGGTGAAGACATAGATTTTTGCGGATCCGACTGAGGTTGTACAACGGTTAAAAGGAATTCAGATTCACCTAAAATAGAAGTAACTGAAGGGTATAAATTGCGGAAGTAACTGAAGGTATAAACTGCGGAAGTCACTGAAGGCTATAGATTGCAGAAGTGACTAAAGGGTACAAATTGCGAAAGTGACTGAAGGGTACAGATTACGGAAGGTATTGTTTTCGGATAGGTACAATAAGGTACAAAATTGGTGCAGCAGATTGCGGAAGGTGCAGGAAGGATACAGTAAGGACATCTCTGAGTTTAAAGTATCTAAGGAAAGAGTTTGTCAAAGTCAAGACAATGATCTACAAGTGGTAGAAAGTAAGGAAGGTAAATTAGAGATTTACCTTCCTAACTACTTATCAAGAAATTCAGTTGCAAGTGAAAACAATTATGTCTCTATACATTTGATTGAGTAATTTGATAATTGAATTGATGAAATATTAAAGAAGAATATACATAAGCAAGATCGCAAGTAATTATCAAGAAGAGAATTTTTGTATTAATCTCAAGTCCTACAAATTCTCAACATGGCATCGAAGCTATGGCAAAAGAAGATCACCTTATTGGCAAGAAGATTTTGGAATTAGAGAAAAGTTAATGTCTGAGATCAAAATTCAGAGAGAAGAAGTTTGGTGCTTTTACAAAGAATAAGTTGGGTGCTATTGCAGAGATACAAGCTCGGTGGTATTGACACAAGTTTGATGCAATTTCAGTAATATATATTCTCAACAACTTTAACATTGTGCATCACAGTAATTGGGTCAAGGAAATCTAAGAGTCATCTCTGTCTATAATTTAGATAGGTCGAGGACTTCTTTAGTAATATATAGGTCTACCATATAGTGAAGACAAGGGTGATTGAAAGGTTGCAAGGTGTGCTAAAGATCTCGGTCTTGAGCTAACAAATTTTAGATAACTTAGAAGAACTAAAGATATACATCGAAGCAAGAAAGATCTTTGTATTGAGATCAAGGATAAGAAGACTGTAAGAGGTTGAGGCTAGAAGTGCAGAAAAATGAGTTTACTATGAATCAAGCTCTCCTAGGATTGGTGCAGAAGAGTGCAAAAAAGAAGGCTTTATCATCATTACAATAAAGATCTAATCCTTACCCTTGAAGATGATAATTCAAAGAGAAAGCACTAACACATCTTTTCTCCACTGCCATCGAAGAAATCAAGTTGAAGACTTTATCTTCACTTATCAAGTAAGTATCTTTCATTCTATAATCAAATTTGGTTAAATGACTTTGTTTTTGCAGGGAGATCTATAAGCTGGTTGGGTTACCAAGAATCCTTGCATAAGGAGAATAGTCACAGTCCTCGAAGAAAGTAAAGTCATGAAAAGCCTATGAAGGATTGGAAACATCAAGAGAATATAAGATAAGTTGGAAGAACTATTATATGCAATAAATAAGGTTATGTCACTTAGACCCAATTTACACAAAATTGAGGTACCAAAGGATGAAGGGATATCTTCATAAGATCTCAACTGTGAGATCTGGAAAAGACAATAAGATGGACAACGTAACAAATAGACAAGAAAATTACCTCATTCAACTTGTGGTATCTATACTAAATGGAAAAACCCAAATCAAGGGAAAAAATGTTGAAGGATAAAAGACTCAAACATTTGCAGAAGGAAAAAGGGAAGTTGATGAAATTACAAGAAAGATGGTCCTAAAGGGACAATCTCAATAGGAGAAAGAAAAGAAGATTCAAGGAAAATCACGCAAACTTATGAATAAGGAATTGATTTGTGTTGGTTATATGATAGGAAGCAATGTAGCATCTTGATATAAGCATGGCAGGAACTCCCGGTGAGTCAGCCCCTGGAAAACCTCTTTGACAAACCTTAAGAAAGTAGTCATCAAGAGCAAGGGTCATCATAGAAACATACTTATGGGGTGTGATGACATATTGATGAAACAAACCAAGGGAATGAAGCTATTCATTCCTAAAAATTGCTACAGGATGACTCAATGGAAAAAGATATGAGGTATGTATATATTTATATGCTGACATTGGATGTTATGATGTCATGTTATATGGTTGCAAGTAATGAACTTATGTACTTAGAAGTATGAACTATAAAAGAGTATCTCTCAGTGCACACATATGAAATCAACATAATATGTCCTCATGGTATATGAGGTGGTTGTTGAAAGTTCCTTGAAATGGAAAATGTGCAGAAAGGAAGAGATCATGAAATGCAACCATGTCTTGAGGCAGGTATCATTCAGAGGCTAAGTAAATGTGACTAGAAGATCTCCTGGGAAGATATGTAGAATCTGACAAAAGTCTGGAAACCCTTAGCAAAAACATATCATTATGAGATGTGTCAATCTGTATGAAGGATACCGATGCCTACAAGAAGATGTCAAGGTGAAATATCATCACTAAGGTAACTTTCATTCTAAAATTTAATATGAATATGTTTATCTAGATGAATTTGTGCAGGGCTGCTAATCATGAGAAAGGATCTATGATCCTTGGAAACGATTCGAAGGAAAGCATCATGGCATAACAATGGACCAGATAAAGGAAGTTTGATGAATCACTTTGATATCTGACATTACTCAGGATGGAAGTGATGGATGATTTGTGCCCTATGAAGCTAAAAGTTTGAGATTCCTCAATATCGAAATCCATGACATCGAGAACAGGAATTCTTCATGAGCAGCTGGGTGTCTCACCATTGTTGCTGGAGGTCCCTGGTTAAGAGGGAGCCTGATGGTAAGTTTTTTACTTGGAAGAAACTTGGTAATTCATAAGGATGAGCTTAGGTACATTCTTTGTATAAGAATGAGTACATTCCCTTGTGGAATAAGGTCCTCCCTGATTGAGAGGGAGAGATAGACACATCATTCTGGTCTTGGGAAGAAAGAATGGAGGATTGGGTAATCATCTGGCATTCGATACTCTTTGAGAATGTGATAGGGCATTCAAGATAAGAGTAGTCGGGGACCGATATTCTTTAAGGGCTAGCTACCCAAGAGAAGAATAGTCCAGGAAGATCATACTTTTGGAACACCCGGGTGGAGTATGTACCTTGGAGAGACAATGACGAAGGTGTCTATAAGTCATGTGTCTCGCTAGCATTCAAGCCCATTGTCTATTTGAAGACATGGGGCTATTAGTCAAGGCCTTGCACTAGTACAATGCTGGTTGATATGATGTTATACAGATGCGATTGCCAATCTGATTTTTCTTATGATATTCTTCAGTTTTAAAAGTGACCATGTACCTGTATGAATACCTCCCTAGTTAAGAGGGAGTGTTGAAAAGTGTAACTAGATCAGTCTTCATGATGAATATGTAATTATGTACTTATGTAAAGAAGAAGTAAAAAATAATAAAATGTATTTTTGGTTTACTTCATGGGTTTCATGAGAAAGACTTTTAGTATAGGTCTATAGACTTCTTATTGATGTCTATTAGGAACATAAGTGTAATTAAGAGTCATGTAAATGGTGTGTTTAGTCTGAAGAATATCCTCCAAGACATTGTAGAAGAATGGCCTTCAAGACTGCCCATATTCAACATTGAAGACAAGCCTATTTGCTGTAATGAAGTCGGCCTAAAAACAGTGTTGAAGTTGGCCTACATGATGGCTGAAAGGTTGGCTTAATATCTGGATGGAACAACTATTTATACCCGTACATATGCTGTGGTGAAGACATATATTTCTGCGGATCCGAATGAGGTTGTACAACGATTAAAAGGAATACATATTCACATGAAATAGAAGTAACTGAAGGGTATAAATTGCAGAAGTAAATGAAGATATAGACTGAAGGTATAAACTGTGGAAGTGACTGAAGGCTACAGATTGCGGAAGTAACTGAAGGGTATAGATTGTAGAAGGTATTATTTTCGGATAGGTACAATAAGGTACAAAATTGGTGCAGTAGATTGTGGAAGGTGCAGGAAGGATACAGTAAGGACATCTTTGAGTTTAAAGTATCTGAGGAAAGAGTTTGTCAAAGTCAAGACAATGATCTACAAGTGGTAGAAAGTAAGGAAGGTAAATCAGAGATTTACCTTCCTAACTACTTGTCAAGAAATTCAGTTGCAAGTGAAAATAATTCTGTCTTTATACATTTGACTGAGTAATTTGTAAATTGACTTGATGAAAGATTAAAGAAGAATATACATAAGCAAGATCACAAGTAATTATCAAGAAGAGAATTTTTGTATTAATCTCAAGTCCTACAAATTCTCAACAATCATGTTTGCTAATACATCTTGACCTTATACATGATATCATTTGCAAGATAGAATACAAGGTCAAAGGTTCATGTGTATAAACTGTAACTCGGACCTGATTCTCTAGTAATATTCAATGTCTTGGTCAAGAAGGCATGGGGTGTGATTTTGATGCATTAATTGTATCCTTGCCTGTTTTTTGGTGGTTTATTATACTCATTAGTAGGGACTTACTTGTTGAAAATAGAAACAAGAAATAGTGAAAATGACACCCTAGGGGGTTTTTGATTTAATTTTCCCTTAATTAAATTAGAAAAAAATAAATTTTAATTCCATATCATAACAACTTGTAAGTGTTAACTGAGTCAAGAAGACTTAGTTAGCTTGTTAATTCAAGTTGGAGGTCAAACTGGAGGCATGTAGAGTTCTTACTAAGTTTTAGGGGGTCTAGTTACAGTTATTTGTGAGTTGTAATTAGTTAACTCAATTTTATGAGTTAAAACCAGTTTAACTAGTTCTAACTAAGGGATGAGCTAGTGATAGGTTCAATGAATTAAATCTGATTTAATTCACAAGTAGTGATCAATCAGTTAACTGATAATTCACTATAAACAGTTGTTGCATGTGAGTTCTAAGGAAGGCCCAATTGAGATTGAGGTTAAAGGGAAGACAATTATCAATTGTATAATTAGAAAATTGTACATGTCATGCATGAGGTCATTAGGAAGCCTTGGATCTATTGCATAATAATTAGCTGAGAATTTCCTAATTAATATGGGGTCAATCAGTCTGGGAATGCATAAGCAAGGCTGGTAAGACAAAGGCTGAGAATTGGTTAAGTATTGGACATATTTTTCCTAGACCAGAGTGAGATAGTCAGCAAAGTGCAAAGGTTTCTCAGTGAGGGAAATAACATTGTATTGTTTCATGGTCTTGACTTGATGCAATATACAGATATCGAGGTTTTGAGTAGGTTCTTTCCCTAAATACATCTTGCATTGTGTGATTGATAATTTCTTTCTCTTACTTGTTATGTGATTTTGTGATCATAATTGGTTTATGCAATTTGTAGAAGGATTCAATATTTTGTTTTAGTACATTACAAGATCAGATTGAATCCCTTTGGATAATTTCTACATTATTGCTCTACAACTTCCCCCATTAATGCTTTAAATCAACATTCAAGGATCACCATAAAAACACTCTTATAGTGTTGGTTAAGATGAAAAGGGGAATGGAGCCCATGTTAATTTAAGTCCTAAAACCTGTATTCAAAGAGACAATTAATTTTTTAGGAAACTTAGTGGATGTGGTGCTTAAGAGACATATAGTTCAAATACTAACATCGACATGTACAATCAACTAAACATGTAAACCATAATAAAATATCAATGAAAATAAAACATTTAAATGCATATGAGAGAACTTAAATAACAAAAATAAATAGTTGCACACCATAAAAATTCACATGAAATAAAAATTTTACCCTGGAAAATATTAGTTGTGAAAACCAATCAACCTTTAAGCTTCACCTCTCTTATATTCTCGACAAAATATCAAGGTTGATTACAATGAATGTCGATCTTGGTCCACACCTAAGATCAATGTGCCCATACATCACCCGATCTATATTGATTATGATTATTCATTATTTTCATTAGTCTTACATCATGCTTTATTTATAGGCACACAAAATTGTAATGTGTAGCTTCACAAATCAGTACATCTAGTTGAATATCACTGGGTAATATTTTAGAAATCTAAGTATTCCTAACCAATTTTTTAACCAATTTTCACTGTATTCAATTTCTCTTTGACCACTAATTTTAGTTGAATATGAACGTGTTGCCAATTACAGTCCCTTCAATTACTCTAATCAATTATCGAATTCCATAGGTTGTGTTGAGAGGTTTGTTATTGATGTCAAAGAAAGGAACAATCATGGTGAAAATTAGATGGTCGAGAGGAGCTTGTATGATGCCATCATGATAGTTTAAATAGAAATTAAGAATTTCATACTTCATCCATACTCTTTGCGCTTCAAAAAGATTAGAAGAACCCTTAAGGCTCTTTAAGCTATGAAAACGAATGGTTGTTTTCCATATGTGCTGACTTATAACATCTTGACCAACAATTTTTTTCAAATAAGGGAAATTAGATCACGATTACCAACTTTTGGAAGATATGATCCAACAACATTGTGCTTCTAAAAAAATCACTTATTATCATCTTCTTAAAGAACATGAAAGATGAAAGGAACTAAAAAAAGTGTTGGAGAATTTCCAAAAATGTTAGAGAATATTTTTCATCAAAATATTCACATCTATATTCTATTGCTTGGGAAACTAAACAAGGCCACAATTATCTGTGAAATCTGGAGAGTAATGGCATTAGTGCCAAACTTGATGCTTACACAATATTTATATGCGAGATTCATAGTTAAGGGAAACCTGGAACGACTGTTGATATTTGGAATTTTATGAAAAAAGGGTGGGCCCCATACCAATATATTTGCATACACAATCTGGATAGAGGTGTTGTGTTCAGTCGGTGAGGTTGATTAAGCTTGCAATTACTGTGTTGAAATGATAGAGGATTGACTTAAAACAACACTTGGTAGTGACAAGCTTTCTCTCCGTTTGCGAACACTCGACAACATCACTAGAAAATGATACAAGTTGAAACTGAGTTAAATTGACAAGTATATTCACTCTAAAAATAGGCTAGCTCCCCTTTAGGCTCCACAGACACTATTGATTGCCACGATTCATATCCATTTGGAAAATAAATAGACCTAGTGAAATGGAGCTCTAATATGATTGCAAGGATTGAGGAAAGGCATATTTGAGGCAGGAAAAAACAAAGACTAAGGTGTGAAATGCAAAGAATAAGGTTAATCTTCTTCTAAGGTATGAATCTTTCTATCTTGTTGAGATAAGTATGAAATTGAAGGCTAGTTTATTGGGTTCTTAGGTATAATTATATTACATGGAGAAGTATTCTTGTTTCCTTGGTAGATTCGAAATCTAAAGGTCTGTCTAAAAGTTAGAGAAAGTCAATGTTTGGTATGAAATCTTGTTGAAGTTCAGACTGAGGTAAGTTCGAGGGTTAGAGCTGATATGGTGGCTGAGACTTGACAATGATACAATTTGAAGTTGATAGTGATATTGATTGTTTTTTTAAATGAGTATCTATACCGATTGAGGATCAAATTGGTGGAATATTTTTAGTAAAGAAGTTGAGTAGTATTAAAGGGAAAATTTGGGTTAGGTAGATATTCAATGATTATAATTAAAGAGGAAAACATTGAAGTCTATTGACTATGTGATGTATGGATAATGATTACTTGTCACTTGTGTTCTGGATCAGGAACATATGGAACCATGGGTCATGCTATAAAATACAAGCTAAGGATAGTTGGAGACAAAGCAAGTGTGGGATGGTGGTAGTGATTAAGATTGAAGTAACAAACTTTAGGATTGCATGGTCGACTATGATTCACTAATGTTTTAAGAAGTTGATGACGACTAATCTATAGTATAGATTGAGAGATGAGTTGGAGATTAACTATATATTAGAGTTTCTTGTGGGTTGGTGCCCACAACTTTGCTAAATTCCTGCTTAATTGAGAAGGTTGGAGCTTATGAAGTTGTTGAGTTGGTGCCGAACTAGGGGATTGGTGTCTCTCATGGGTTGGTGCCCAAATAGGGGATTGGTTCCTCTTGTGGGTTAGTGCCCAAAAATTCACTGAGTTGGTGCTTAGTTAAGGGATTAGTGTATCTCATAGGTCATAGCCTCCAAATTTTCAATTGGAGCTAATAAAATTTGAGTGCACTCTTTATATTAAGAAATTTGTTTTATTTTTTCTTTCAGTTATAAATATTTGATGTTCATGTGTTCATTTTTGAATTATTAATGTAGTGATTTGTTTATTAAAAATTGGTTAGTAAACAAAGCACTTATTCACCCCCTCTTAAAATTTCCAATAAGTTGCTCGATTTCCTATTAACTTCAACTGATGTAACATTTCTCGACTTAACCATCATCTTTTCAAATTGACTATTGACATGTATTTGACTCAACCATTGGCTGACCATTTCATTCACTTGAATTTGACTATCTTGTTGACTTTCTGTCCTAGTTGACTGCCCCTAATCAGATTTTTTAAGGTTCATTTCTAGTCGTATTTTCCAACCAGTTAGTCAATCGACTGATATTCCCTGCAAAGAGTAAAACACCTCAACATTCTCTCACTACTTGCCTTCTTTTCTTGAATTACTAAATTATACCATGCTTTTAGTGAACTAGGACCCCTAGGCGCAACTCCTGCCTGCACTAAGAGAATTTACTAGACTAAATTTTTTATAATGTTTGCATCATTCTTCACCATGACTACTTTTATTAGTAGCACATTCTTTCTTTCCACCATGTCTCTAATGAAATGGTACTATACATCAATATGTTTTGTCTTTGAATGGTAAGTCAAGATATTTTACAGGAAGATTTCACTTTGGATGTCACAACCTGTAACATACCCCCTACTATCCCTAGCTCGCAACTAAGGGTAGAAGGGGACAATTACGAAGAAATTCCATTTATGGAAATTAAAAAAATTTAGAGCTTTTTTTACTTCCTCAAAACCTAAAACAAATGACATCATTATGTTCGTATCATCAAGACCTTTCCAATGATATAAAATTATTCCTGATTCGACTCCCAGATCGAAATACATGATTGATTTAAGTTTTGGCCATTAAGATTGTGCCATGTCATTAGACCTGCCACGTGATGCCCACATGGTGCCTACGTCATAAGCCACATGGAAGTTTCCAATATGCTTATACGCTATACGCTTCCAAACAATTAAATTCTTAGACATTGATATAGGCGGGTGTAGGCCCCTCCTTGTCCAACTCATCCCTGAGATTAAATCTAGGGAATTTCTCTTGCAGTCTCTTTATAGTTCTTCCAGGGTAAATCTTCTGGGACTTCATGGATCCTCGTGGACCCCATTATTTTCTGCAACAATTTGCAGATGGTCCCATCCTTGCCATGACCTCCCAGAGATTAAATCTCAGGAATTTATTACGTAGTCCAGCATCGATTCTTCTAGGAAAAATCCTTCCAAGGTTACGTGGACGCCCCTATGGACCCTCCTAAACACATTACTTTATTATTTGATGTGGCTTATTACTTTTCTCCCCCACACCGCATTGTCCCACCCTGGGTTAGTTTTGCCTTGGTACATATTTTTCAGGGTTACATGGAAGCTTCACATGTCCTACCACCACCCCAACACGACTCAACCAATCAATTTTGGCCACATTTTTCCACACCTGTGTGTGTGGGATTCACTCGCCACATCACCCTGAGGATAAAATTCTAGTGGGGTTGAACCCAACTCCTTTATAAATTGCTGGGGACAAAGCGCCAGGGTGATGTCACTGACCCTTCCCACTGCGGTGGCATCACCCTACATGTGGCCCCAATCCAAGCACACCATGTGTCACTTTCTTTCAAGTCACTTGGGCCAAATTAACCCTTAAAACTAGCTAACACGTGTCCCACCTCCTGGGACACAATGTGGCCCTGTAACCACATCACCCACCATGCTAAGCGTGGGTATCACTTAGACCTCCATTGCACTGTAAGTTTGGATTTACATGTTATAAGTTTTTTTGGGTTTCCTACTATGTCAATGCACCAACACATAACTACCAGTCTCGCCTTCCAATTCACCCCAAGTAAAAATACAGGGAGTTTCCCTTAGGGCTCCCCTCAAAATATCTGGGGATAAAACTCTGGGACATGTGGACTATGCTCGTGCTTCCTCTCCTCTACAACTCATAACTCTTTGACTTCACACTTGGGCATGGAGATTGGTCTCACGATGCTTAAGCATAAGCCTATTTCTATGCCTTCAGGCCTTGATTTACAACTTTGTAGCATGAACATATGTACATGGTATGGGATTTTTAGCCCTTGGTATTTGGTCACAAAACCCATCACAGGAGCTTACTCATCCCTAAGGCCAAGCCCTATGGATCAACCTAAACTCATTACATATATGTATAAATAAGTGTAAAGTTTGGATTCAATGGCTTTTCAAGGGCTTCTTCCTTAGTGCTAGGTACTATTAACGTACTTACGAGAATCCATTATCTAGATCTCCAACACACAATTCATAAATTCATGTATACAAATATATATGCAATCCACTCTAGGCTATCTTCTCGAGCTTGAACTACTTAGGCCCAAACTCAACCAACGAAGGTGTAACTGAAATATGGGTTCATATATATATATATATATATCGATTGTGGAACATTACAGTGGTATAGGAAGAAGACTCCATCTTTTGGAGAAGAAAAAGGGGATAAGCTCACAAGGATTCTTCCTAAATCTGTACATATGATTCATGAAGAGTTTAGGGAGATCAAAAGGAAGATGCATAGAGAATCTCCTAGAGGGTTTGATTCCAAAGAGAACTCTAGATTTGAGGAGTGTGAGCAAGCAGCTACACATCCTAATACTTAGTGCAGTCACATGCTCAGGATTGCCAGACTTGAGATGGAAAGAAGAGAAGAAGTTGCTAGGAGGGAAACCCTTAGTGATTTCTTGAGGGAGTATGAGTGTCAAACACAGAAATTTTGGGATCATCTCAGTTTTTTAGAGTTTTGCAAGATGAAGGTGAAAGGAAGAGAGAAGCAAGATAGATTTCATCTATTTTACTTTGAAGGTTCACCTACATGTTCATCCAAAGCTTGGGTGGAGGAGTTAGAGACGTTCTTGCAACACCACCAAATACCGGAGGATGAAGCCACCACAGTTGCAGCACTGCATTTGAGAGGTAAGGCTTATGCCTGGTGGATCTTTGAATCCTTTTCTTCGAGAAATATAAACATTGCATCTTATGCTAGTTTCACTAAGGCATTAGTGAAAAGATTTGATAGAAGGATTCATGAGACACACATGGAGGGGATAAAAAAGAAACCTCAAACAAAACCCTTGCATAAGAATGCAGTATCATTGCAGAAAACCATGGGGAAGGCTGAAAAATTGCACTATACTTTTCCGGAAGAGCGGTTTTCATCTCACACCTTTGAGCAAAGGAGCATGGAGGTCTCTTTTTCAAGAAGGGATCTAGTCATTGTAGAGTTGCCCATACATGTTTCAGATATTAAGGGCAACAACGATGTCATGTCTAGATATTATCTAGTGCCTCATGCAGAGGAAGGAGGAGCTCTTTCTAAAAATAGAGGGATGCTTGCATCTTTGCAAGGAAGTCCCCAGGATCTCATGTGTGGAGATCAAGGCAAAATTCATGTTTTACATGTGCCATTGTTGAGGAGGTGTAGAACCATGGAGACACAAGGAGGAGATAGGGAGAAGACCCAACATCATGAGATGAGGAGTACACACCCCTATTCATTTATGGAGGTTGATGCACCTGAGAAGGTGATTGGATTGCGCAGTGGAGACATGGAGATATTTCTCCATTCATCTATTTAGTCATCTCTTGATGATGATGTCTCATTGCATGGAGACATTTTTCCTGGGAGACCACTGGATCAACAGACGAGGATGGATGCTTCACCTGTTGGGGCACCACTCATTGATTTCAGGAGGGTGGAAACCTTGGGAGAGCTTGATACATCGTTGAGAGCCTTGGGTAGACTCAAGGAGAGAGGGTGCATTCCCTCAACATCATCAGTACCCACTTCCATTTCAAACTCTGCGCTGTGGCAGAAGCAACAGGGGAAGGATAGCAACCTTCCAACTTGCATCTTTAGCACAGGAGATGTCAAAGAGGAGGATGACCATATGACAGATGCTCTTCATGAGAGATCATCAGCGCTGTCACTATGGAGGATAGATCCCTATTGGAACTCCCAGCTGTTGGTGGAGTATTCCAAGGATCTTTTCACTTTCTTGATCTTGGATGACCAGTTGCATGAGGAGGGATATTCAGTCAGAGATGGGGTCATATTTTATCATGGTAGGATATTCTTTCCTAGAGCTTCCAAGCTCAAGGAGGAGTTGCTACAAGCATCTCATGAGAACTTCCTTTTCAGTCCCACTTGTTCTATGAGTGCATACTTCACCATCATGGAGGGGTATTCTTGGATGGGATTTGAGGAGGAGATATATCAGCATATGAGCAAACGCATGGATCAGATGGAGATGGAAGTGAGACATAACTCTTTGGAGGAGTTATCACAACCACCTCTTTTCTTTTTGTGGATGATAGGAGACTCACTTATGAGTCACTCCACTTGTATGAGCAGAGAATATGGTAAGGGTATTCATTGTTGTTTACATCAGCATTTGTATGATGCATGTATATGTCCCTTAACCATACATGTGCAGGATGATGCTCCAAGGAGGAGCATTATTTTTTCTAGACCACATGGTTTAGATGAGGCCATAAGCATGATTGATGACCATTCCCTAGGAGGACTTGGGGAAGAAAGATATTATGGAGGACATGCTCATGTTACACCTTACATTCTTCACTTCCTCCATACTTATGAGGAGATTGGAGCAGCAGGCAAGTGGTTGAGAAGCCACTTATTTTATCAGTCTCTATTGTAGTTTAGGGTCAAGCTATGCTGGTTTCACTTGAGGGGCCATTGTCCTTCCCATTTGTTGCATATGGCAGCAATTATGATTCTCATTTTTTCTCCCTATGGCTCTATTATTTCTATTTTTATGAGGAGCATGTTTGGGAGAGAGACACATGGGATGGATGTGTCCTTTGAGGGAGGAATTCCTCACACTATTTGCACTACATGTTCTAAGGGGAGCATGGGTTATGATATGGTCACCTTGATAGGACATTTGTCTCTTTATGAGGTGAGCCATATGATGGAGGAGATGCCATATGATGATGACATCCAACTCATCATATATGGAGATACTTGGGCCAGCTTGATTTGCAGCGTTGGGGGAGAGATCTTTGGAGATCTAATCCTCATATTTCCACTTGAGGGAAAAATTATTGCAGCCCATGGACAGCCAACACTCTACACTTATCATAATTGGAGAGATGGACAATTTGGGGTAGGCTAAATGGTCTACCATGTGCAGGATGTCATCCCACCTACTTTGTCGAAGCCAAAGGTGGAGGACAGTTTTCAGGAGTTGCCTAGTTGGGAGGTAGCTCATTTTTCATGGCTCATATCTTGGAGATTGAGGATCCATATGGGAAATATAGTTCCCATTATATTTCAGATCCCATTCTTCAAAGGGACCTCTAGACATCACTTTGCTATCCTCTTGAGTATTCCACCTTTACATGATGATGGCCTGATGGCTAACTTGCATTCCGAGGAGGGGAAAGGTGGAGACTTGAGTGATGAGATAGCATCACTTTCCTTGGAGAATATCATTATAAAAAGATGCTACATGGAGAGGAGAATAAAAGAATTTAGTCTATCCTTGCACTTGCTTGAGACAAGCAATCTTTGAAAGGGGAGGACTGTAATTTTCCAAAATTTTCATGCAAATAATTGGAACATTAATTTTTTCTTATTTCATCTAGGAGGTGAATAAAATGGGTAAAAGGCCCATGAGTAGAAATAAGATCCTTCATAGTGGGAAAAGGATCAATGGAGCAGCTTGATTTTTCACCTTCCAGTGTGAAAAGGGGCAATTACATGAGGACAAGGTCAAGTTTGACCAAGTCAATAGCGCTGCCTAAGAGGTGTAGCTTGCTTGAGAAGGCAATGCAGTTTTGGAGGGAGAAAGATTCCTTGTGGATGAAACCCTAATGTGTGGGGTCCATGGAAAAGAGGCAGTCACTTGCATAAAAGGAGGAGGAGGCAGCCATAGTGAGATATATTTTGAGCATATTGATTTTAGTCTGAAGACTAATTTGCATACTCCGGCTGTTCAGCTGAGTTGCAATGCTGTTTAGAACGAGGGATTCCTATTTAGGATTTCCTCTCCTTCTTGAGAGGCCTCTTGAAGGATTGCACTTCATTTTCTCCACATATTGGCTCAAGGCCAAAGCCATTATTCAGTCACTGGGTTATTTCTGCTGAAGTATAACGTAGTGTTGCTGGGTGTTGCAGTGGAGGGGTTCCACAACACCATTCCTTGTCTCATCTTTCAGAGGGAGTCTCTATTCCTCGGAAAGGTTAGAAGGAAGGTTTCCAGAGCTTATTTTCATAGTTTGGCATCAAGGCCAACATCTCCCATCATAGACAATGCAGTCCATCCTCCATACTGCGTTATTACAGTGCACACTTGTAGTGAGGGGTTGCACCAGCTTCTTGGAGGGCAAGATCTTCAATGCCGAGGTCAGCCTTGCATTGAGAGATCCATTGGAGGAGGCTTCTTTTAGATTGTACATCTTATTCATCCATACCCATGTTATTATAGTTTTGAGTTGCAGCTGCTTCCCAACAACTCCGACATTTCTGCAGATTTGCCATTTTGATGTATATTGTAGCCAATCCTCCCGAGGATTGTGCATTATTTCTGTATTAGTGTTTTTAGGGGTTGAGAGCTTGCTCCCCCTCATTTATTTGAGCTATCATTGACATATCATGTATTTTTTTGTAGTGTCTCATATAAACTACGTTATTTTAGCCATGGTTTTTCATATGCAGTCTTTTCTTGTATATGCTCCATTGAGGCTTCCATTGCCTAGTTGAAGTGATTGATTCCTCCACACATTGTATACATTTGCTGCTATATAACATATTTTTTGGGTATATCTCTCTTCATGTGTGAACATATATAAGAATAACGCTGTCATTCCATCATTGGTGCTTACAATTGTTGTAGTCCCTCATCGGGCATTTTCTGAGGACATCTAGTAGTGGGAGATCTGTTTCACCACTGTAGAAGGATTTCTTTGGAGCCTCCTCTTAGATTTAGAACTTAGACACATTGTTATAAGGGATACAGGTCTTGGTTTCAATTCCTATAGCTGCCATTACTGGAAAATGCGTTTTCCAGTCATGCCTTGCTAGCAGTCCCAGATTTGGAACATTACAATCTCTCCTGAGCTTAGTGATATTTAGACAGGGCTTAAATAACCATTTATTTTGATTCTATAATGCATACATAGAAATATTTCCCATTCATTTTCATTATGGATCTTTAGACAAATTTCATTTTCTTAACAACTCACCAAGATATAGGTCTCTCAATCAATAATAAAAATAAAAACAAACCCATGGATACATGCATAAATCCCTTCCATTTACTTAATAAATATACAGGAACACAACCTTCCTTAAGCAAGCAGAAAATCACATTTCATGTCATAATATAGGGATTGAACCAACACATTAAATCCATATCAATACAAGCCTTAGGCCAACACAAGAACTTGAACCATTCCACATACATTCCTTTAAGTCACAACCTTCCTTACGCAAGCAGAAAATCAGATTTCATGTCATAATATAGGGATTGAACCAACACATTAAATCCATTTCAATACAAGCCTTAGGCCAACACAAGAACTTAAACCATTCCACATACATTCCTTTAAGACAACAATGTTCATTTAGTTAGGAATACCTTGTCCTTCAACATTATAAGCCATGATAAAGCATGCATTAAACAAGCATAACACATTTAGATATGAGACTCATAAGCATATGCTTATCTTTGATAAATTGGGCTAGGAAACTGGTATTGGGACTTCAAATATCCACCCAACCTTAGACACATTTTAGCCAATGGTCATTGTCGAGCTAGATTCCAAAGATTCAGATGAGTGCTTCAGGGATTAAAACAAATGTTCTAGCTGAAACAGGGACTCTAGAAGACCATCCACCTCCACCCACCAGCTACTTCATATAGATAATATCTCATAGAGAATATAGGGGTCCACCAAATCCACCATTCAAATCAGAAAGGGAATCCAAAGGCTGTGCCTCCACCCTCAAATATACAAGGAATCCAGAGGTTGTTCCTCCACCCTCAATTCAGCAAGGGAATCAAGAGGCTATGCCTCCACCCTCAAATAAACAAGGGAATCCAAAGGTTGTACCTCAAATCTCAAATAAAAAAGGGAATCCAAAGGTTATGCATCCACCCTCAAATCAGTAAGGGAATCCAAAGCTCACTCTAAGACCAAGAAAACAAGCAAATGGGGGGCTAAATAACTCTCCTACCAAGAACCTAAGGAACAGGCATCCAACCAAGTTGTCAAGGGAATCCAGAGAAAACCATCTCTGCCCTCTAGGTTCACAAGGAATCCAGAGAAAACCATATCCACCCTCTAGGCTTACAAGGAATCTAAAGGCTATTGTGCTCACCTGAGAGCTATTCTTCCACCTCCCATTGCGCAACCGAAGAATGGTTCTACTCCCCGCGTTCTAATGGAATCACAAAGTTTTTCTTCTCTAGATTTTTTCAACTGCATTCTCCTATGTTCTCTCTAATTTTTATTAATCAAAATTTGATCCTCCTCTATGCATGAGAGTGCTCTCTATGCACATTCTATTTGTTTTTCCATGCGCAGAGTGTAGTATCCTCCCCAAGGATTATTGTATTTTACTTAGGCCATTGAAACCATATTTGGTTGCATGGGTTAGTCATTGTTATCTCCCCTCTTCCTTCTTGGATATGGTGGTTCTTTCATGTTTTAATGGTGGAGAAAATTATGCATGTCAACACTTCATTCCTACCCACTTCTTGTTGGTTGATTTATCTTTCCCCCAACTACCAATGCAGCCCATTCACTATATAATTTTGTCATTTTTTATTTGTATATTTTACCAAGGAAATCATGGCTCTTCTATCCTTTCCCGCCCCATTAATTTATAAAAATACTCCATTTATGGTGCACCTACAATTCTTCAATGGTTGTCATGAAACAAGTTAAACTTCTTTCAAATCCCAAGAAATATCCTTCCTGAAACTATAGAATCTGTGTCCCAAATTCCGAGTCTTTTTTAATTATAAATTAAAATATATGAAATAATTACAATGAAGGGGAATTAGCGTGGGGCTATCAAAAACCCATCCCCCTTAGAGGAACACTATCGCCGGTGTTCTATAAACGAACACAAAACATAAATATGCTTTAAAACCAAGCACAATATATTTGGAGCTTTATATACACAACTCTACAACATTTACATAATTTATTTACAATTACCTCAACTAGAAAACAAAAAAGGACATGTTTCATGCATCTACAACTGCCAAATGTGGAAGAAAACCAAAGAAAATTGCAAGAAAAATCATTTTGCTACGCTTCTGGGAGGCAATGCGACGTTTCTGAGTGCTGGCGCGACGTTTCTAGGTGTTGGTGCTACACTTCTGTCATTGCGCTACGTTTCTACCAAAGGCGCTACACTTTTGGGTTTTAGCCTCCAAGTCAACCATTCAAGCCTCAAAACAAGTGTAAAAATAATATGTGGCATCCAAAATCAATAAGTGGACACTCTTAATGCCTTTTTTCAAGTCAATTCATTAGTGTATGAGTGATTTATCTCCTTAGGGTTTTTCTCCACTACATTTTTAGGGCCTCCCATTCTTGATTGATTTCAGTTGTTTAAAACCCTCATCCCACCATCTAAGGCATTCAAATATCTTCCACATACCCTACCCTAACACTCCCTATCGCTCAAAGCCATCTTTACCATTGTTTCCATCAAAACCCTAATTTCCCACTACATTTCCACAAGAAAACTAGGAAATCCCTGTGTTTTCACATTTTGGTCAATCTCCCCATAGATATTTCAATAAATTTCACTTGTAGCCTCAAGCTAACACATCACCCTACCTCCTCAACTTTTTGGGGAATTTTACTTAACTTCCTTATACCTCATCACAACTCCTAAAGTCACCCTATCCATATCCCCCGTTTTCCCAAAATTCACTGTCCCTACCCACTTCATCTAGCTAGGGTTTCATCCTGTTCACAAGCACTATGGAGGGTGAAAATAAGGTTCACAAGGGAGGCCACCATTCCATATTTGAGCCATCCCCTTTGCGAGAACTCAATGCTTCCCCTTATGCCAATATATGTTTTGAAAATGGTGAATGTTTGAGGTTTTGTGAGAGAATCATGGAGGTAGGCTGTCATGCTCAATTGAATAGCCTTTTTTCCACCAACTTCAACAGAGACAAGGCCATCATCGCAGGCATTAAATCCAATCTATCAGTGTATGCCATCACTTCAGCAACATGTATTCCAAATGAAGGAGAAGTCTGGTTCAAAGGCATGGAATTAGAACTTGAGAACTACCCGATGTTCCTAAAACCTCATTGCAAAGGTGAACCTGTGGATGCTTTCCATTTTAGGCATTTAATTGATAAATATTCCCTATTAATGAAGCTAATCATGAAATATTTTACATGAGAAGGGAGATTTTCAAGACTGTACCAATACCATGTCAGGTTACTAATGCACTTCACATCCACCAAATCACTCAATTTGTCCAACTATTTATTTAGGAGTTTGGTCAAAATGGTGGAGAAGGTTCAGAGCAAAGGTAAAAATCATCATCCTAGTTTATTCCACCATGGTTTTGTCAAGCTGGTTGTTTTTCATTAACTCTCAACAAAAAATATGACCTGGGAAACTTTCATGGAGAAAGTAGCATCAATGCCTGCTACTAGTCCACCTATTGTTCATAGCACATCATAAACATCAACACAACCAAATGAGGTTGGATCTTCAAGTAGGCAAGCAGAGGTTTCAAAATAACCTAAGGTTAAGATCACTCGAACCTATGAGAAGGGTAAGAGGATGGTTTTTGCTCCTAAGACCATCAAAGGTGTACTTGGACCTGAAACTACACCTGAGCAAAGACAAACAATAGAGCAACCACCTAGTAATGATGGTGAGTCACCATTGCAGTGGCATGATGAAAAAGCACCCCTAGAAGTTGACATGGCAGAGCATGTGAAGGAAAAGTTAGATGAGGTAATCATAAAGGAAAAATATGAAGAGATAGAAAAGTTGAGGGAGATTTTCTCAATGGAAAATTCTCAGATCACCTTCCTACAAAAAGAGAATCTACAATTAAAAGTGAAACTACTCCTCCAACACAAGCCAAAGGCGCATATTGAGGCAGATAAAGGAAAATACAAAGAACTAGTAGATGATGATGAATTTTAGGATATAGAAGTTGAAACAAAAGCAAGGAGACCAAGGACAAGAGGTCTCAAGAGGGCGCTTCACAAAGAAAAAGAATCAGCCCCTTAATAAGGTTGACAAAGTTTTGATGAATTAATTCTTGTTGAAAGCAATCAAGATAGAGAGTATTGGCTTGAAAGGGTGACTGCAAATCTTGAGAAGCTTTTGAAGAAATCCAAAAATAACAATGACCTCTAAAGGCATATGGCTAATCATTATTCCGCCAGAAACAAAATCTCCCAAATCAGGTTGAAGAAAATGAAGAAAAAGCTTAAGGAAGCCCAACTGAAGCTCAAGGAGAAGGAAAACTTGGACCTACTTGCTGAGGCATCCTTTTATATTTAGCCTATCATCCACAGGTGTGATAAAACACATTTTTACAAATTTTGAGCTTTTTGAGCATTTTTGGTGATTTTTGGAAAATTCAGGAAAATTGTCTTTCACAGAAGCGTTGCATAGCGACGTGCCGCTTAATTTCAGAGCACTCAAATGAAGAATGTATTATGTTTTTGGATACCTTTTGACTTCTACATTCCAGATTAGGCCCTAGTTTTTCATGACACCCCTTTATTGTGGAGAAAAATCCAAAAAAATGCCTCTTTTTCATGTTTCTGCCAGTGATTTTGACCAGGCGCGATGCTTCTGGAGTGAGGTTAGGAGAATCAAGTGGACATTTTCCCATGGGTGTATTCTCAATTTTGAAGGTGCATTGGAAATTAGACACATAGGGATACCTATCCAAACCTTCAAACTTGCAAATGGATGCTTTAAAGTGGGTCAAATTCACCTTTGAACAGGCACGACGCTTCTGCTAGACAAGCGCGACGCTTCTGCTAATGGCGCTACATCTCTGCATTGGATTCCCTTCAGACAACTGCCAAGCTAGGAAAACTTCAGAATTCGATGCTAATATGTCTCGTGAGGTGTCATTTGAGTATTTGAGTTTTTTTTTGCCTCTTGTGATGAGGAAACATGTAATTTAATGAAGAGGACACATACTCCTATTCTTTAGCTTAATTTTAGGGAATAGTTTCTAACTTCCCTAGATTCTAGGAAGTGACTCATATGATGTAATTATGATGCCTCTTGGATACCGTATGAGGTGTCATGACTCTTATTTTCCTATACGTAGTCCAAATCAAGCCATTTTAAGGGTTGGATAGTTGTTATTTGTAGTGGAGCTATTGTACAATATTTTGTTAATGAAATCAAAGATAATGTTGCATACATAGTGTTGAGACTTCAGTGGTATGCCTTTGGGCATTTGTTTTTTCTTTGTAATCTTATTAAGTTGAATGTTATGTTATCCTTCTTCCACATATATGCTTATTTATGTTAATCTTATCAATTTATATACATAAATCATGCCTTCCATGCTCTGTTCTTTTAAGATTTACATGAATATGTCTCTGCTCTTCTGATGAATGAATTCATTTTAATGCTCATTCTGACTCCTTCTATTCACCCTATACACAATTAAAAATTAATTATGATCCTAATCTTACCTACCTGGCCTCATCGTTTCCTTTGTAATATAACCTTTGAAATCTGACCTAAACCCTAGACCTAGTTTGCTAACTGTCATTCCTATCTAGCAAAATTCAAACAAACAAAAACCCTAATTTACTGAGCATCATAACTAGCCTAAGATCCTTATATCTAGTCATCTTTTTGGCTAGAAAGAGACATTGAGAGAGCCCTCTATGGTCTCGGTAGGGCTAGCTACCTAACCTAAAGGTTGGTTTGTGGTTACCTTCCTTCAATTCCATTCTCAGCCTTGGGAAGCAGGGGGTAGTGATAACAATGTATATGATTAATACTCCCACTGTATGAGAAATATCCAGTCGAGTACATACCATTGCATACATTAGACTAACTACAAAAAATTCATATGAAACATAACCCATCTCCTCTCTTTCTTCTCATGTCTTTTGAAATTTATCAACAATCAGTCTTACCCTGACAGGAATTAGTACCTTCACCAGTTTACAATATACATGTTAGAATGCTTCAAAGTTGTCACAACTTACTTTCTGTGATTTACCAATAGTTTCTTCACTATGTAGTGTTTTTATGATATCCATTCCAAGAATGAAACTTACAATATTGAGATCCTTCATGTCAAATTTGGAGGATAGTTGCATCTTCACTTTCCTGATTACACCCATGTTGTTTCGAACTAGTAACATGCTATCGAAATACAACACTACATATATGAAATACCTAACTTTCGACTTGAGATATACATAGTGATCAACTTGGCTTCTCACAAATCTAAATCCCTGGATGTACATGTCAAAATTATGGTACCATATCTTAAATGACTGCATCAAACCATAAATGAAAATTTTTAGCCTATATACTAGCTTTTCAATTGCCCTTTACTACAAAAATTTCAGGTCATTTCATGTATATTCTTACTCTAGGTCACCATGTAGAACTGTTATCTTTACATCCAATTGTCATATCTCAAGATAAAAATCCAAAACCAAAGATATTATTAATTTAATGAAATTTAATTTTGCAATAGGGGAAAATATATTACTGAATTTGACTCCCTTGACTTGGGAATGGGAATAGCCTTTTTCCCTAATTCAAGCCTTATATTTCCTAACCTAATCTATTGAATGCAACTTTTCCTTTAGCACCCACTTGCAACCAACATGCTTCCTTCTATTATGTAATTTTACCATATCCAATGTCTTATTATTATGCAAAGAATCCATTTCTTCATTCATAGCTCTTAACCAAATTAACCGTGTATCAAGTTGATTCTCTCCTCAAATTTCCCAGGTTCATCATCCGTGGCAGATAACAAAAATAATATCGAAAAGAATGTTGGGTATACCTTTAAAGCTCTTTCTTTAATTGACTAGACCTTCTCAGAATCAAAGTTTGATGTTCCATTTCTTTGGCTGAATCTGTTGACTCATCTAAGTCAATTTCCTCCAACTTCAAGTCCAACAAAAACTTTTGCTTTCCTTCTTTTTTGAAGTCTCTTATATTCTAGAATTACACCTTACTTCCCTAAAGATCACATTTTGACTATAAATTATCTTCCTTGTCACATAATTCTATAGATCATATCATTTCATTCCATCCTTATAGTATATGAAAATACACTTGATTTCCTTGTTATCCAATTTTTTCCTCTTTTCCATTGGAACATGGAAAAATGCATCGAAGCCAAACAATCTGAGATGTGCGAGTTATTGTTTCTTACAAAACCATACTTCGTGTGGAGTATTGTCACCAATGTTAATGATGAAGGCCTATTCACCAGGAAACACACAATGTCGATTATTTTTTTGTATAATTCTTCTGCTATTTCTGCATTGTTGGACATGCTCATTCACTTCTCCGTCAACATCTTATTCATTCTCTCAATGACTTTATTTTTCTAAAGAGTGTATGGAGTAGTTGTTTGGGGAACTATCCCATGTTTTTTGCATATTTTCTTAAATTTTTTACCATTAAATTCACTTTTGTTATCAATTCTCGTAACCTTTACCTTTCTATCTATTTGGTTCTCCATAAGAGATTTGAACTCTTGAAATTTCTTGAAAACCTTAGACCTCTTCCTTAGGAAATATATTCATGTCATCTTGGAGAAATCATCAATGAAGCAAACATAATATATGGATTGACCTAGTCACTACATTTCTACTATCCCAAATACATTATTATTATTTAACTCCATAATTCTCGTTGCCCTTGTGGTACCAAATGAGAATTTAACACGATTTTGTTTCCCATGAATACAATATTCAAATAAATCGACTTCTAGAGAGTTACTATACAAAACTTCGATCATACCTTTGCTTTGCATAACTCAAAGTATTTTCTCTCCAATGTCTCCCATCTTTTGATGCTACAACATGGTCTTGTTGACTAAACAAGCGGTTGACCCATAAGTTTTATGAACATTTGCACTATTGCAACCACTTTGGTCAATATGCCCTTACAACTTGTATAATATGCCAATCTGAACACCTCTCATCGACACCATCACACCAAGAATCATATTACATGAATCCTTATTAAATATGATATGCATGATTGCATCACCCGTTTGACTTATAAATATTAGATTCCTAGATAGTTTGAAAATATGTGGTACCCATGACAATTTTATACTCCAACAATCCTTTAGTAATAGTCAAAATTTACCTTGAACAATTATCCTAGTGGTAGATTCATCTTCTAGATAGTCATCCCCTATTTCATATTCTTCATATTTGCAATACCACTCCTTATAGGGTGTCATACATGATATGATGCTCTTGAGTTGATCAACCTGTTGGAAATATTACTAATATTGAGAGGGGGGATCAATCAATATTGGAAACTTTTAACAATTATTTAAAACTTCAAAGACAACATGAAAATAATACTTATCAATAACACATTAATTTATGCATGAAACTTATCTTAAATAGTTTCAATGTTTACAAGTACCAACTTGATGGAGGAAACACCCCCTAATTTACCAAGACCTATAGGAAGGAGGCACCAACACCCTCATATATAGGCTTAAAACTAAAGGAAGCTACAAATCCATTTCCTTTCTCCACCCTACCACCCTTTATTTAATGAAGAAAATTAAGGACTCTCGTACCAGGGATATTAGCTCTCTCACATACACTACACAAGAGAAAAAACTATAGTAGTACATGTTTTCCAAGACACCAAACTTGTAACAACCTTCTAACCAGAACTAGAAACCTTAAAAAAGTGTGCCAAAACCATTTTTTAAAATGTGCCAAATATAATTTCAAAAACTATGCCAAAACCCTTAAAAAATGTGCCAAAATTCCTTCCATAGATATCCTCTCCAATTAAATCTCTCCTCACTTATGGTTCATGATATATGAACCCCAGAAACCCTTCTTTTCTTTACTTGTTTAAATAGATCCAAATTTTCCTTGAGTGAATTACTAAAATGCCTCCTCCTTATTCTTCTATATAGTTTTCTTTCGGGTCCAAACCGTCATTGTGGGGCTGACTTGTCTAAGGAAGCTACTTAATAAACTTCAAAAATTCATATCTCCTCAACCATGAGGAGTTAGAGGGAGTGACATATACCATTGGAAATATATCAAAATAATATTTACAACCATCTATGTTATGATTCCATTTGAGCTGAGTAAATGGAGTAAAATTCAAATAAAGGATATAAAAGTTATCTTTGTCTTGGAAAACCTTTGACATCAATGATAATTTATTTCAACAATCTCCCCCTTTGTCATTGATGGCAACCAATATAATGCCCATGTGATCATGCTCCCCCTGTATCCATAATTTGCGGTACTTCTCTCCCCCTTGGAAATCAATGACAAAGGGTGATTCTTCTCTTTGGGGCTACTCCTTCTGAACTTATGGCACCTGATAATACTTCACCTTTATTTTATGTCTTCTTATCCTTTCCTTCCTTGTAATCCTTGGAGATATTTTGCATGGGTTCAATCTTATTTCTCTCCTTTTTGTCTAGGATGTACATGTTATTTGATATGTTGCAATCAATATTCCTAAGTCTTGTTCTCTAATTTCACATCTTTGTGAATCAAACATGAGCTTGTATCCCTAATCACATATTTTTCTAACACTAAGGATATTATTCTTCAAATATTCAAATATTCTCTCTAGGAATCTTATTGAGAGCAACCCCCTCACCCCCAGAATTTATGGCCTTCCTAAGATTCATAAAGAGGGGGCTCCTTTAATACCTATTGTAAACACAATAGGTGTTCCCACTTATCTTCTTGATAAATTATTAGCTCAGAAGCTTAAGCCCCTTGTGGGTCTCACCGAATCCTATGTGAAGGACTCTGCTTCCTTTATCAAGGAGTGGAAGGATATCAGGCTGGAGTGCGATGATCTGTTAGTAAGTTTTGATGTTGTATCATTATTTACTAAAATCCCCATCTAGGGTGCCATTGATGTCATTAATAAGGTCTCAGACAAGAGTACAACTAAATTTGTTGGCCTCTGCCTCACCTTAACTTTCTTCAATTTCCAAGGTGAATTCTATGAGCAAACTTGTGGTGTTGCTATGGGCTCCCCTCTCTCCCCTATTGTTTCAAACTTATTTATGGAGGATTTTGAGTCAAAGGTTTTGGCCTCCTCAATTTTTCCCTAAAAAGTGGAATATGTTTATGGATGATACCTATCTCATTTGGCCCCATGGTATGGAGAAATTGGATTTGTTCCTGAGCCACATAAAATACCAGTTAGACTCCATCAAATTCAAAATGGAAGTTGAAGTAGACAGATTCCTCCCCTTCTTAGACATCCTTATTTCTAGGAATAAAGATGGTTCTATATCCCACCAAGTGTTCCGAAAGGAAACTCACATAGAGCAGTATCTCCATGCTCGTTCCCATCATTTTCCTGCTCAGAAATTCGGTGTCCTTTGAAATATTTCTACCCAAGCTCTTAGAATATCCGACAACAACCACCTGGAGTTGGAGAAATCCCATCTCCTTGAGGTCTTTGAAAGGAATGGTTATTGTAGAGCACAAGGCCTTAAAGCATTTCAAAAGGCATATAAAGGGTTAAAGGAAAAATCTGTGCGAGTGGACCCCATTTCCAAGGTTCATCTCCTGTTTATCCAAGGGACAAAAAACATAATTTCCCATGTCCTTAAGAAGAATAATGTTTCATCGTCTTTCAAGCCCCTGTGTACCATTAGGAACTCACTCGGATCTGTTAAGGACCCTGTTGACCCTAAGGACTTGAAAGGTGTCTACATGATTCCCTGTTCCTGTGGTATCCCCTATATTGGAGAAACATGGAGATCCATTAGGCAGCGAATCCAAGAGCATGCTGCAGACAATAGACACGTTTGATCCCGCACATCAGTTCTTGCTGAAAATGCGGAAAAATCCTATCACCATGTGCATTGAGGACTCAAAGGTCATTGCTAATGTCAACCACTTCCACCATAAGAAGCTCCGTGAGGCTATTGAGATTGAAAGGCATGCCAAGAATCTCAATAGGGATGATGGCTAGAAATTGAGCAAGAGTTGGACCCCAGCTCTCTCGTTATGATTTATTTTATTTATTTATTTTTTTAACTTCTTGGCCTTGGTTTCCCATTAATTTAATTTTTCTTATATATTATACTATATTATATTATATTATATTATGTTATATTATTAATTCTCCCCCCTTATATTATTATTCTCTATCCTTATATTTTTAAAAATTTGAACTTTTTAATAATTAAAATATTTATTATTTCCCCCTTTTTTTATTAATTACTAGGATAATTTCTAATAACTGATTAACTAACTTATTAATGAACCAACTAAATAACAACTAGTTTTTAACAGATACATCCGGGTTTGATGCATCCTTACTATTTATTTTGGGTTTAGATTAATATCTTTTCACCTTGTCTTGAGGATGAACCACATTAGATGGTTCGAAACGTCGACCAATTCAGAATAATTTGATTAATCTGAAAGGTATTTATCTAAATTTATGGATCACAAAAGTCTTACATCTAACAGTAAGGAATTTGTTGCTTTTTCATTTTCACTTCCATTTCTTTTAACAAAGGAGTCATTTCTAAATGAAACACTGCCACTTTTTCAATTCTCCAAACTAATGAATTTGTTTTGGTCCCTAGTCATGTGTGTCAAGCACCTGTTGTTTATGTACCATTCATCTTCTTTATTTTCAACAAGCAATGCTAGTTTGCAATATTCCTTCTTTTTATTTTCCCATATTGTATTTATTTCTATTTCTTTATGAATGGAGCATATTTTTTTTTTTTATATTTTGAAATCTTGTGCCTTGTGACCAATATTATTGCATTTGTAGAATACAATGTTCTAATCCATCCGTGGGTCAAATGGATTGTAATTTCTGTTAACAAATCCATGAGAATTTATAGGTTTGTGGACATCATTTGTAAATCCATAATCATTTATGTTTCTTCTATAAATGTTTCCTGCATTGATTTTAAAACGAATTTCTTTATGTCCAAAGTTTTTACAAGAATAACAGTGACCGAGAAAAATGTACATGGTAGGAACAAATCTTCTTGGTGGCTCAATTTTCCTGAATTCTGATCTTCTATTCCAACTGGTGGTGACATGTTCCTTTTGTTCTTTAAATTTTGTTTATTTTTTGTTTTTACCTTTCAAATCATTGACATAGCTTCTAGACTTTTCTTCATCTTCCCTTGTTGGTGGTTTTGTGAACGCGTTATCTATGATTGTTGTTTTTAAACTGTTTTCATAACGAAGTCTTGTATTATCGATATGTGGCCTTTTTTTGTTGATCATTTCATCTTATTTTTCAGTACTTATTTCCAATTTCAAGTAATCATTTATCTTTTCCATTGTCAACATTAGATCCTTTCTTTTGAATCCAATTTCGCTTTCAATTCCTCATAATATTTGGCTTTATCTGATTTCTCCTTCAAACTGTTAATTGTCTTTTGAAGCTCATTATCTTCACACCTTTCCAATTGGATTTTGAGTTCTTGGTTTTTGTTTTTGAGCTTGATATTTTATTCTTCAACATACTTAAATCTTTCTTCAAGATTCTATTCATCTTCCTGTTCGGTTTATGTATCATCTTTGATTCCCCAAAAGGTGTCTAGTTCCATATTTTTTTCTTTTTTATCAAACTTAATTGTATTGTTTGAACTCTTCTTCGGAATTGATATCATTTGTTTCAGGAATTTTATGGCCGCAATTCTAGGTTTCTTGAGTTATAAAGATAACTTCTATTACATTTCCACCTTATCCATCACTTTCATCTGAAGAACTATCATCCTCTTTGGAGTAAAGACTCTTTTTCTTGTAGAAGATTTTATTTTATTCAAAAGGAGAATCTCTTTGCATAGTGTCCTTTTTCAGCATAATTGAAACATTTAAAGGGTAACTTACCTTTGTATCTTATGGTTCCCCTTTTTAACTTCCTTAGAAAATTTGCTTCTTCTCCATTTGATTCATCACCTGGAATTCCTTCTACCTTGTGTTCATTCTTCCTTATCTTTTTCGAGGCCTTAAAGGTCGCTTCTCTATTTGGTTGTCCATATTCTATGTATGTTCTCATTTTATATGTTTTGAGGGTGCCATTTAGTTCATCCATTGTCATTTTGGTATAATCATTGGTTTCTTCTATGGTAAATAACTTGGCATCATATCTCAAAGTAAGCGATCTCAGTACTTATTGTATGATCAAGGATTCTTGGACTTCTTATCCTAATATTCTGATAGCATTGATAACTTCATATAATATGAATAAATAGGTTGCAATATCTTTTGATTCATTCATTTTCATAGTTTCAAATTGTGCTATGTGTCATTGAATTTTGACCTTTTGATATCATTCATAAATACTTTGAAGTTTATACCAAACCTATTTAGTTGTGTTGCACCTAATGACCTTGGTCTTAATGATTCTTGATAATCCACATGCGATAACATGCTGAACCTTTGAATTATTACTAGTTTAATTCTTTTCATCAGGATCAATTGGAGGATTTTTTGGAACTTTGTAGTCATTAACAATAGAGATCTAGACACCCAATCCTAAAAAAATCAAGTATTTACATGCTATTGATCCATAATGCATAATAATTTCCATCAAACACGTGAATTGTGTTTGGGGAGACATTTCATCCATGATTTTTCATGATCTTCCTTCTAGTGATTAGAATATTTTGAAGGTAACATTCTCTGATACCAATTGTTGGAAATATTACCAATATTGACAGCGACAATGAATCAATATTGGAAAATTTTAACAATTGTTTAAAAATTCAAATATAACACACAAACAATGCTTATCAAAAGCACATTAATTTATGCATGAAACTTATCTTAAATAATTTCAATCTTTACAAGTTCCGGCTTGAAGAAGGAAACAACCCATTAATTTACCAACACCTACTAGAATGAGGTACCAACCCCCTAATATTCAAGCTTCAACTTGAAGGAAGCTACAAATCCTTTGCCTTGTTCCACCCCGCCACCATGGCTTTAATAAATAGACATAAAGACTTACGTACTAGGGATATTGGCCCTCTCACATACTCTACACAAGAGAAAAATCTATAGTATTACTCGTTTTCCAAGGTGCAGGCCTATAAAAACCGTATAATAGGAACTAGAAACCTTCAAAAAGTGTGAAAAACCCATTTTGAAAATGTGCCAAAAAGAACTTTAAAAAATTTGCCAAAATCCCTTCCATATATACCTTATCCAATCTGGCCTCTCCTGACTTCTTATTCATGAGGTATGAACCCTAGAAACCCTTCTTTTCCTCCCATGTTTAAACATATCCAAATTTTCCTTGATGAAATTACTAAAATTCATCCTCCTCATGGTTATATGTAATGCTCTTTGGGATCCAAACTATCACTATGGGGCCAAATTTTCAAAGGTAACATAATCAATAAACTTCAAAAATTCATATCTCCTCAACTATGAGGAGTTAGAGGGAATGACATGTACAATTGGAAAGGTCTAGGAATAAAATTTCCAACCATATATGTTATGCTTACATTTGAGATAGTTAAATGGAGTAAAAAATCATTCAAATAAATGGTATCAAATTCTATTTTTATTGGACAACCTTTGACATCAAGGAAAATTATTTTTTTCGTGGACAACGTTTGACATCAATGAAAAATTCTTTCAACAAAACCATACTTCATGATTTGATTGTGTACTTGTCAAAAATAAATATACATTCCCTCCTTCACCTGAATAATTTCTACCTTCAATTGACTACACATCAGATCCCTTCCTTTTCTCAACAATCTTTGGTTTACAATCTCTTTTGTATTTCCCCTCGTTATCACATTTCCAACATTTTCTTATCAACTTAGCAAGATACTTATATCTTACTTTTTTCCCATATCTCCCTTTGGATAATTTACCTTTACCTCTATTAACCGATTAACCTCTTATCAACAATGCATAAATGGTAGTCCTTCCATGTTCCTTCACCTCATATCTTCTGCTAATAGATATTCCACAGCATCATCAAGAGTCAGTGTGGTTGTATTACTCCCAATAGCCATGACCATACTATATTATGAGTTTAACAAAGAACACAATAGATTGATACACTTTTCCTTAATGTAACAAAAATATCCATGCTCAATCATCGAATTATCACAATAATGAATGCATGTAGGTGTTACATGACTAAATAACCCTCTCTCATCCTCAGAAGGTAAAGGTGTTAGAGTTAACACAGCGAAAACATAAAACAACTAACACACACAGCAGAAAACCAAACATAAAGACAACAGATTTTAACGTGGTTCACCCAACCAATCTGGGCTACGTCCACCTAACAGGGAATCGACAATCTCATTAATCAACTGGAGAAATACAATAGCAGAGTTTCTCATCTGCTCAGCTCTTCCTCACTACACATTCCTCATCATGCTCACTTGCCTCTACAGGCTTACATTTTATAGCTGTGAATGGCAACAGACTCATAAATTCTCTCACAACAAATATAGGATGCATTAACTCCTCATCAGAAATTGATGGAGCCAATGTAGCAACAAATCCTATTGTTGTCACCTACATGAGATTTTTCTCCAAATTTAATTAAAAATAAGAAATAAAATCTCAACAATCTCCACCTTGACAACAATTAACTTGATACCCTGTTTCATTATTATTTTTATCTTTTCTGCAAGCCAAGAGAAGCCAGACACCATCGTAGCTTCTCTAACAAAACTGGTTTCGTGAACATGTCTGCACAGTTTTCCTTTGTATGCACCTTTTCAAGAGAGACTCCCCTTTCAGTGATAACATGTCTTACAAAATGGTACTTGATAGGTATATGCTTTGATTTACTATGATAGGTCGGATTCTTAGCCAAATGAATTGCACTTTGACTATCACAAAATAACTTGATGTTGTCCTGTAACCTACCAAACTCACCAAACAAACCTTTCAACCAAACCGCTTCTTTGCAAGCATGTGAAGCAGCTATGTATTCTGCTTCAGTAGTGGATAAAGAAACAATGTTTTGTAGCTTTGACATCCAGCTAATAGCTCCACCTGCAAGAGTAAAGACATACCCTGAAGTTGACCTTCTCTTATCCAAATCGCCTGCAAAATCGGAATCAACATATCCACAAACATATTCACTGCTTCTGTTATAAGTGATACAATAATCACTTGTGCCTCTCAGATACCGAAGCACCCATTTCACTGCTGATCAGTGTTCTTTTCCTGGATTTGCCATATACCTGCTGACAACCCCAACTGCATGTGAAATATCTGGTCTAGTACAAACCATCGCATACATCAAACAACCTACTACATTTGCATATGGAATTCGAGACATATATTCCTTTTCTTCATTAGTGTTAGGACATAAAATTGAAGAAAGCTTAAAATGGGAAGTAAAAGGGACTGAAACAGGCTTCACATTGTTCATATCAAACCTCAAGAGTATCTTCTCAATATACTTCTATTGTGATAGCCATAGCTTACCATTGCTCCTGTCTCTGAAAATCTCCATGCCCAAAATCTGTCTTGCTACTCCTAGATCTTTCATATCAAACGTCCTAGCCATCTGAGCCTTTAACCTGTTGATCTCTATTATGCTTTTGCTTGCTAAAAGCATATCGTCAACATACAACACTAAGATAATGAACACGCCATTACTTAATTTCTTAAAGTAAACACAATGATCATATTCACTTCTTATATAATTTTGACTCATCATGAAAGAATCAAATTTCTTGTACCACTGTCGAGGCGACTGCTTCAGACCATACAATGATTTCTTGAGCCTGCAGACAAATTTCCTGTCGCGATTTTGAACAAACCCTTCCGGTTGTTCCATGTAAATCTCCTCATCTAAATCTCCATGTAAAAATGCAGTTTTAACATCTAGTTTCTGTAATTCTAAATCAAGTAAAGCAACTAATGCTAACACAATCCGAATTGAAACAATTTTTACAACTGGTGAAAATATCTCATGAAAGTCAATGCCGGCTTTCTGAGAAAAACCTTTCGCGACCAGCCTCGCTTTGTACCTGTCTTCTGTATCATCAACACCCTTCTTCAATTTGTAAACCCACTTACATCCCACAGTTTTCCTGTCTTTAGGAAGTTCCACCAAATCCCATGTGGCATTCTTGGCTAATGCCTTCATCTCGTCCTTCATAGCCTCTTTCCACTTACCACTATTAGAACCTTCTACAGCTTCCTGATAGCACAAAGGTTCATCATCATTAGTGGTTAAAGCAACTGAAGTAACATAATCATCATACCTTTTAGGAGGACGTCTGATTCTCGTGGACCTCCTTAAAGATGTTTCTGGTACTTTCACAATTTGTTGATTATTATCTGTAGGAACTTCTACATGATCTACATCTGAAACACGTTCATGATCTGCATTTGAAACTTGTTCATGATCTGAATCTGAAACT
Organism: Pinus albicaulis; assembly: GCA_034641835.2. Lineage (NCBI taxonomy): Eukaryota > Viridiplantae > Streptophyta > Pinopsida > Pinales > Pinaceae > Pinus > Pinus albicaulis. The sequence continues at coordinate 247,579,878 of CM076575.1, read as the reverse complement.
TGTTCATCTGGACTATCATCAGTATTTGAACTGGTTTCAAACTGAATGTGTTGAAGCTTAGGTACATTATCCTGTTTCAATTTATCATTTACATCTGGATTTTCAAGTGATGATTCATTAAATTTAACATCTCTGTTAATGACGATCTTGTGAGTAGTAGGATCCCACAACCTGTATCCCTTAGTCCCATCACCATATCTAACAAAGATATATCTTTTTGATTTAGGATCTAACTTAGAACGCTGATGTTTCGGAACTAGAGCATATGCATCACAACCAAAAACTTTCAGTGTAGAATAATCACATGGATAACCTTTCCATACCTCTTGAGGAATTTTGCATCCTATTGCAGTTTATGGTGATCGATTTACCAAGTAACAAGCTGTAGAAACCGCTTCTGTCCACAATTCCTTCTGCAAATTGGCGTTACTAAGCATACTTCTTGCTCTCTCTAAAAGAGTCCTATTCATGCGTTCAACAACTCCATTTTGCTGAGGAGTATATATAGTGGTTTTATGTCTTTCGATCCCAACGTCTTTGCAATAATTATCAAATTCCTTTGAAGTAAACTCACCACCATTGTCAGTTCTTAAACATTTAATGGTTCTTCCAGTGATGTTTTCAACTAATGCTCTAAACTGTTTGAAAACTGTGAACACATCAGACTTCTTCTTTAACATGTAGACCCACACTTTTCTAGAGAAATCATCAATAAAAGATACAAAATATGATGATCCTCCATATGAGGTTGTAGGAGATGGAACCCAAACATCAGAATGGATATAATCAAGGATTCCCTTACTAGTATGTTTTCCAGTTTTAAACTTCTGCTTGCTTTGTTTCCCAAACAGACGATGTTTGCAGAAATCTAACTTAGAAGATTTTAAACTAGGAAGTAACTTACGATCAGATAAAATTTTTAATCCTCTTTCGCTCATATGGCCCAACCGTTGATGCCATAAACGAATAGAATTTCTATTATTTTCAGATGCTGTAGAAGCATGATCTGATTGTGTTCTTCCTTCTAACTGATAAAGATTTCCAACCTTCTTTGCTTTCATTACTAGTAAAATTCCTTTATAAACTTTCATTACTCCACCTTGAATAAAGGTTTTATATCCATTAGTGTCTAGTACTCCTAGTGAAATGAGGTTTTTTCTTAGTTTAGGTACGTGTCTTACATCAGTTAGAATTTTATTTGTCCCATCAAACATTTTAATCTGGATGCTTCCAATTCCCACAATATTACACGAGACATAATTTCCCATGTAAACAACTCCATCATTGATTGATTTATAAGTTTTAAACCACTCTCTATGAATGCACATGTGATTTGACGCACCAGAATCTAATAACCAATGTTGATCATGATTAGACACACCAACTGATAACACTTCATCACTCATACCTGAAATAGATGTCGAACCTGTATCTATCGTGTTTGCTTCTTTCTTCTCTGTTGAAGAGTCTCCTTTCTTCTCCGTTTGTTGTCTCTTCCAACAGTCCTTCTTCAAATGTCCCGATTTGCTACAAAACCAACACTTTACCTTACTCTTCTTCCCTTTCGATTTTGAACGTGAGTTGTTGTGCTTACTAAAGCGTCTTTCTTTAGAACGACCTCTGACCATCATTGCTTCTGATGTAGAGGTTTCTGAATTTGACCTCTTCCTTGTTTCTTCGGACAACAAAGCTCCAACAACATCATCAAATTCAAGGGTTTCTGATGAACTAAGACTTATAGAAGTAACAAAATGATCCCATGACTCGGGCAATGAGCATAATAAAGTTACAGCTTTATCTTCTAATTCAAATTTTACTTCTATACTTTCTAACTGCACCAGGAGAGTATTAAAGGTATTCAGATGATCAGTTATCGTCGTACCTTCTTTCATGCACAAACTGTACAACTGTCGCTTTAGAAGAATCCTATTGGTTAAGGATTTTGTCATGTACAGCTTTTCAAGCCTTTTCCACAAACCAGCAGCAGTTTTTTCTGACACGATGTTAAAAAAAACATCATCCGCCAAACACAGTCGAATGCCGCTCAGAGCTCTTTCATCCAAGTCACTCCATTCATCATCTGTCATGGTGTAAGGCTGTTTGGATTTTCCCAACAACGCCTTCGCCACGCCTTGTTGCACGAGTAGATCATACATCTTCACTTTCCAGATCTCGAAGTTGTTTTTGCCACTAAACTTCTCGATCTCAAATCGGGCACTTTGTGTTTTTACCATGTTGTATCACAAAAAACAATCTCCAATTGCAACTTTTAATAAATGAAGTTTTATAATAAAAAAATAATGCCCTTCACCTTATAATATCATGGGATATTACAATCAAATCGATATACAATGAACATACAAATCGATATACAATATCGATATATCAAAATGTCAAACACAAATCGATTTTTTTTTTTTTAAATACACATTGAATGATTGCAATTCAATGCAAAACGATTTGAAAGAAGCCGTAGTATATCGATTTTTTACAAAGGTTTCAAACCGAAAATGTTTTGTTTGAACAAAAAAGACAAAAAAAGGAAATCGTTGAAGTGAAACAACGATTTACCATATCTCAGCGCTGGCTCTCCAAATAACTCGGCCTTTGAATAAAGCAATATGACTTAAATAGTAGCATTTCATTAACCCATATGGCAGCGTTTCAATAAATCGACTTTTATTTTCAAAGGCATTTCATAACAGCATTATAATAAAAACTTCAAATCGACTTTTTTTATGAAAAAAGGAGACCCATTTGAAATCGTTTTCTTTCTTTTTTAAATACCCAGTTCAAAAAACCGTTCCAAATCAAATAACAAATGATTCACCGTTTTGTGCAATAATTCACCGCCGTTTTGTGCAACAGTTCAACGCTGTAGGCTTACCATTCAACGCTGCCACCGCCGGCAGCCTTCACACGCAGTGAATGACACAACAGTCAGAGCATGGTATTTCAAAACAAATCGAGCAGCCACAAAATTCAACAGCTCACGCGCTGATCACTGCTTTCTGTCCACATCTATGGGCATTCACAATTCACGGCTGCAGGATGCACCACTCACTGCGAACCAAATGCAGTGACGGCTCTGCTTGGCTCTTCTCAACGCTTACGGCTAGTCTATGGCTCACGACCTCATGGCTTTGCTGTCACACTCAGCAGACCCAACGTAGGTACCAGCTCAACAACATAAGCTCCGATACCAAATGTTAGAGTTAACACAGTGAAAACATAAAACAACTAACACACACAGCAGAAAACCAAACATAAAGACAACAGATTTTAATGTGGTTCACCCAACCAATCTGGGCTACGTCCACCTAACAGGGCATCGGCAATCTCATTAATCAACTGGAGAAATACAATAGCAGAGTTTCTCATCTGCTCAGCTCTTCCTCACTACACATTCCTCATCGTGCTCACTTGCCTCTACGGGCTTACATTTTATAGCTGTGAATGGCAACAGACTCATAAATTATCTCACAACAAATATAGGATGCATTAACTCCTCCTCAGAAATTGATGGAGCCAATGTAGCAACAAATCCTATTGTTGTCACCTGCATGAGATTTTTCTCCAAATTTAATTAAAAATAAGAAATAAAATCTCAACAAAAGGTTCATTCAAATAAACAACTTATTGACCAACGATTTCATCTAGTATAAGTTTACCATATTATCCCACAAATTTTTGTTAGTGTCTTCCCCAAAGACATTCAACAACATTGAATTTGTAAGAAACAATTGAATTACACTCCTTTCTTTCCTTTCAAATTTCTCCCAATCCTCTATCAACATTCTAGTCATAAGATAGTGATCCATTGTTCTAAGTCACAAGGAGATCCTCTATTTTAAGCTTTCAAAGCTAAAAATTTTGGCCATTAAACTTCTCAATCTCAATTTTTCTATTGTTAACCATCCTTATTTAACTAAATTTTTGTCTTAAGACTCCCACTCAAACATGCTTATCTCAGATCTAATCAAGAATGTATTTCTTGAACAAATCCAAGTTCATGACACACAACCTTTGACAATAGAGGCATCCTCTACAACAAAAATTAGGGCTTAAGGCACTTGATTTACAATTCATATACCAAAGTTGTTGGGTATGTGTTATATTCTTTGCAAGACTAGTCCCATGCACGATTTGTTGCACTAGGTTTGATTGGGTGGGGGGCTCATAAGGGGGTGATAGCCCCCTTGCACAGGGTTTGGGAAACAACTCAAATTTTTTTTGGTAGACCCATCGATGGTTTTGCACATGGTTTTAAGCATGGTGTTTTTTCCCATGGTTTTATAGATTATGTCAAGGGAGTTATAGTTATATTCTAATCTAGGGTTAATGGATTGGGGGTTTATGAATGCTTTGGCATGTATGTAATCAATTGTGACATTGAAAGGAATATAAATGAAAAATCAATATGGTTTTCCTAGTTTTTGGTTCGAGGAGAAAAATATTTGTGTATATTTTATGTTCTCGTCATTGTATATTTTCTGTTTTTTAAGAATTCGTTTGCAGGTATTAATTGTAGAGGGTTAAGTCCTACAAAAGTCCATATGCAAAGTTGACTAAACATGTAAAATAGACCAGAAGCTCAATTAACATAAACCTTTAAATGCACATGAAAGGACTTAAAAAATATAAAATAAACAACTGTACAATGTAAATATTGACGCAAAACACAAATATCTTACCTTGAAAACCTTTAATCAGGAAAACCAACCAAACTTTGAGTTTCACTGCTCTTATATTCTTGATCGAATATGAAAGTTAGATTACAATAAAATTTGACCTTGGTCTACACCTAAGACTAATGTGCTAATACATCACCCAATCTCTATCGATCATGATTATTCATCTTCTCTCATCAATCTTACATCATGCTCTATTTATAGGCACTAAGAACTGTAATTTGCATCTTCTCGAATTAGTAATGATGACTTAAGATCATTGGCCAAGATCTCAAGAATGTTGGAGTTCCTATCCATTTTTGGACCAATTCTGATTATAGTCGATTTCTCTTCAACCACCAATCTTGGTCGACTATGTGTGTGTTCTAGACTATGATCCCTTTGAATGCTCCAATCAATTATTAAGTTCCATTAGTTGCTCGATTAACCATCGAAGTTGACTAATGTGACTTCTCCTGACTCGACCATCAACTTGTCTTCGATCCAACCATTGACTAACCATATCATTAACTTGACTTCGACTATCCTATCGACTTGCTATCCTAGTTGATTGAATTGTTGAGGTTCATTCCTAGTTGTCTTTCCCAACTAGTTTGTCGATTAACTAAACTCAAATTGATTGAAATTACCTGCAAAGAGTACACCACCTAAATAGTGGAGCCCTTCCACCTCATAGGTGTTAGATATTCTTCATTAATTGCAAAATAGGTTTTAAAAGTGCCTTATATTAGTGATCATTGTTTTAAGATTTCAAGGTAATAACAATTATGATTAATTCAATGCTATTAAGTTACAAAATTAAAATAAATATATACAAAAATATAATGTAGTTTTAAAAACATGTAAAAAGAATATCTATCACGATGCTAAGCAAGTTCAACCACTTAAAACTAATCAACTAATTAAGAAAACAAAACAGGGGAAAATATTCATATCATAAAGTACAAAGATAAACAATGGATATTTTCCAAAAGATATATTTATTGACGGGTTGATAACTGGGTAGGCTTATATGAATAAGAAGTTTGAAAAATCATACGCTACTCTTAACAACATTCAATTAAGTGGGAGAAGCCATAAATATTTAAGACCTCAGAAGAATTTGCACTCTTATTTCTCCTTTTCCTCTTTTAATTGAGGTTAAGATGGTAGATGAAAAGACATAATTTTGTCTTGAATATAATATAACAGATAATTGAATAATATGTTTATTTAATCGTTTGCAAGTGAAAAGTCACTTGGTAAAATATAGACTAAGGTTACCTAGGCAAACTAAAGGCCCAAAAGTAGTCTATTACACACATTGAATATTAATAAGACATGGATTCTCAAAAGTTAATTAATTATTTATTTTGGTATCCATATTAATAACTAGAAAGTTCATCAAATACTAAAATGCACAACATAAACATCATACATCATTAACCATTTGGTTTTTACAACAACAACAAATATATAAATAGATAGACATCAAACTATGATCTTCATCTTCAAAATTTTAAATATTGACAAAATACATATACATGTTCATTATTGGTGGTAATTAAACATCTCTTTTCAAGCAACAAAATGCGCTACAAGAAGCTCCAATAGTGATATAGTAAGTGTTGTGGAAGTCATTTCATAATAAATACTCCACGAAACAAAGAGTGTTTCAATTTGGTTTGGGGTTTTGAGCCCATTTTGGCACACTATTAACCAGGATTAGGGACACTATACTGTCAAAAACAAATTGTGAATTCCTTCTCCCTTTCTGTTGAAAGTAAACAAAACTTGAAGCTTTCAACTCAAACATTCATTACTTGATCATAGTGAAGGCAACATCAAGTTAATGCTACGAATTACACTTTAAATCCATATGTCATTATATATCATGCATGACATTAGTTTTGACGTAGAAAGGTACATGCCATTGTTACTAGTATGTACACAAAGGAGATGAATGATGGATGAAAGAGCAGACACATTTTGGAAAGGGGAGGTTGAGGGCAGCGAGGTGGGATGGTGAAAGACTCTATTAGAAACAAAAATCTGTTTGATACCATAGAGATGGTTTTACTATTTATTTCTTTTATATTTATTGAACTTATGTTTGAATTCTAATAGGGATAATAATTTTCTCATGCAAGCATATCTTTCATAGCGTCAAACAATAACTAAACCAATTGTTATTCAAAATCATATTGACACATTAATTATGAAACAATAATTAAACTAATTGTTATTCAAAATCATATTGATAGATATTATATATGTGTATTAATTGTGCCATGCATAGGTATTATAAAAATTGTTCAGTTTATCTCATTCATACTTAGGTCTAACAATAATAACACTAGCAATTGTCTTACAATTTTATATATGGGTCACTATATGGAAATTAACAATTAGAAAAATGAGGTTTAACGTTTCTTTGAGACATCATTTTTTTTTTCATTTTTATTTATTTTATGTATTGAGATGACTTTACTATTTATTGGCTTTATATTTTTTTTGAACTTATGTTTAAATTTTAATAGGCGTAATAGTTTTTCTCATGCAAACTATATATATATATTTTTCAAAGTTATATTAAAAATATATTTTTCTCTTTATACATAAAATATATTTCAAAGTTTAAATTTTTATTTTATTATTATTATTATTATTATCTAAAGGAATCACAATTGGGTTGGTCTCGTATTTGTGTGACACAAGGTTGATTCCAATCACTACCACTATAACCTCTAATAACTTATATATGCCCTTTTTTCAAGTGAGTCAAAAGGATTTGAACCTCGCACATAACACTTCATTTTGATGGACATCAACAATTGAGTTGACCCCAAGGAGATAAAATATATTTCAAAATTATATATATATTCCTGAGAAAAGTAATTATCATCCCTCTTAGACCATAAGGCTTGAAGCCATCACAATAATATTTAAAGACATTATAGCTCATCATGTCGCCAATGGAACTAACATGTATTTCAAAATTATATATGTACCCAAGAAAATAAATTATCATCCCTCTTAGCTCATAAGGCTCGAAGCCATCACAACAATATTTAAAGGCATTATAGCTCATCATGTTGCTAATGGAGCTAAAATGTAATTCAAAATTATATATATATATATACACCCAAGAAAATAAATTATCATCCCTCTTAGCCCACAAGGCCCGAAGCCATCACAACAATATTTAAAGACATTATAGCTCATCATGTTGCTAGTGAGGATTTACAGAAGATAACAACCATTCCCCTCAACCACTCAATATAAACTTGATTGACTAAAATTTTGGGCATTAAGGTCCGTCTGAGGAAATAAATCGACCTCTCTCAATCTGAGGGCAATAGAGAGGTTGTTGGTATGCTGCCAACCCATAGTATAGATTCACTTAAGAGTGCAACATAGTTACTCTATTCCAAAGCCACAACATGTCAAACTATAAGACTTGAATCTAAGTGGGTAGGATCTCAATGATTCCATCCAACCACCCAAACTAAACTTAATTGATATATATATATATATATATATATATATATATATATATATATATATATATATATATATATATATATATATATATAATGTAAATTAAATGGTTGGTAAACATCTATATGCATCAAACCATTTACTTTATGATACATTTAACATTGCCAATATTAAACGAAATCATAAGAATTAACTAAATTATAATTTTATTGTTATTTAAAAAATTAATATATAAGAAAAATATGTTAAACATATATAGATATAAAAAATTGTTAACCATGGAGATTCATCCTCACTTTATCATGGAGATTCTTAACCAATAAATAGGCTTTGTTACAATACCATGGGCCAATAACATGGCTTATCAATACCACATGCACAAAAATCCATAACTCATTTCTTATGACACTTGTTCTTATGACAATTTTTCTTAATTAATCCTTTTTAATTAAAAGGAAGAAAGAGCATAACTATCTTTAAGATAAATCTCAACCTTGAATTTGTGAATACTACATAGAATATTCTAAAATATCATATAGAAGTTAAATCTCCACTATCTATTTAATAATTATTGATAATTAAATTAAAATTTAAGAAATCTCATTTCAAATTATACACATATTTCCATAATTAATTACATATTCAATTATATTTTAAATAATATTAAAAATATATTAAATTATATTATTATTATAATCATAAAACCTACCGCAAGTACTTGTTGATTAGTCTAATTATGATATACTTGTTAATTAGTTTAAATAAGATCATATATATATATATAACGATTTAATTATATATATAATTTTTATTTATTTATTTATGTTATAATAATTTAATTTAATTTAATTTTACAAAAATGAAAATAATAAAAATAAAATATTAATATATATTAAAATTTATTGGAATGAAAAACAATATCATTAACCTTTTACCAAATTTATTAGATAACGAATAACGCTACATAGCAAAGTCCTTGCATTTATAGAGAATGTATACACACGTTAGTTATGGTTGTTTTATGCTTCAATTTAAAAAATGAGATCATAATTTAAATGTTTGTTTTCTGTAACTCAAGGACAAGTGCAATCAATATAAGTAAACATAGTGGTGCAATAAGATTGTTAAACAAGGGCAACTGTGTAGCTGTAGTCCTTGTTGATTTCAATTAGCTTAATGTTAGGTTATATAAAAATATGGTATTTGAGTTAAGCAAATGCCAGGATATAAACTGTATTTGAGTTTAAAAAAATCAAAGTATGGTTGAAATGTGATAATGTTAGTTATGGTTGTTTAATGTTTCAATAAATAAAAAAATAAGATCATATTTTAAATGTTTGTTTTCTATAACTTAAAGAAAAATGTAATCAATATAAGTAAACATAGAAGTGCAAAAAGATTGTTAAACAAGGAAAACTGCGTAGCTGTAGTCCTTGTCTATTTCAATAGAACATCAGTCAACTTAATGTTAGGTTATATAAAAATATGGTATTTGAGTTAAGCAAACGCCAGGATATAAACTGTATTTGAGTTTAAACATATGATTACAATATATTACATTATACTGATTACATATATTATACTCTTGTGGATTATAATATAAAAATAATGTTTATATTTTAATATAAAAATCATACTTATATTCTGTCCATTAATATCTCAAAATAATGTTCAATTTCCATTAATTAATACATTATGCTAATTTGAAGGTGTAACTATTTAATAATGTTATATAATGTTTATAATATAAAAATAATATTTATATTCTGTCTATTAATACCTCAAAATAATGTTCAATTTTTGTTAATTAATACATTATGTTAATTTGAACTATTTAATAATGTTATATAATATAAAAATAATGTTTATATTCTATCCATTAATACCTCAAAATAATGTTCAATTTCCGTTAATTAATACATTATGCTAATTTGAAGGTGTAACTATTTAATAATGTTATATATTTTTTGTACTTGACATTGTAAATATGAGTAGGTTTGAGGTCAATTAATGCACTCTATAATCCACTTAATAATGACATTAATATTAATTCCAGAACCAGTTTAGATAGCTCCTTTGGGCGGCAGGCCAGGTAATAAGACAATAAGTTGATGATTACTATAAAAGCAATCAAATGGTCTTCTCCATGTTGTAATTCTTTTAGCACAAAAGAACTGAGTATAAAATGCGAAGCATCAGATTACAATAACCCAACTTATGTGGAAGTTAATTAAGGCATCATATTACTAAACAAACGTATTGAAAAAGGGAGCATATAATCAACGAAATATAATTAAAACTTCACTTTAGATATTAGCTATGTTGCACGAGTTCCCGGTACGTGGGTACTTCTGGTACGGGGAAACGAGTATCCGGTACGGCTAGAAGCTTTGCTCAAATTTACAAGAAACTTTAAGTTGGGAGCGGCAATAATATAATATATTAAAAATAAAAATAAAATAATTTAAAGGTGCAAATTAAATTCCACCATGCAGATTCCATCTTGCATTGAAATATGTAAAAGATTGGACATTGAAACACCGCTAGAAAAAATCAAAGTATCAATCCATCAACAACTTGCCAATGAAATTCCTTGCCAGTGAAGAAACATGTGGAACTCCTAAACAAAAAAAAAAGGTTATTATTACTTGATTATTATGTGATTTCATGTAACACTATATTATATTCAATTTTGAAATTCAAGTTTGGAAATTTATAGAATGAAATTGATTAACACACTACTCTTTCTCTTTCTGGCCATCATTGTAATTTGTTGAATCTTATCATTAAAGCTTCAAGATAGGCTTCAAGAAAGTAGAGTTATTTGCAATTGTTGAACTTCAAGATTTGCAACAGAAGCTGCGAAGGAATGACTAGCAACTGTATATATTTTGTTGAAATCTTTGGTAGATCTCCACATCTCTGTTGCTTCACAGAGCCCATGCAGTCCAATCCCCTGACCTATCATGTATTAGTTATGAAATAAACAATTGGTACCCTCTCTGCTCAAAATAGGTACCCAAAAGTTGAAAATATGCTTAGAATAGGTACTCGAAAGGTGAAAATCTACTCAAAATAAGTACCCGAAACGTCAAAATTTGTAGTAGTGAAGCTCCCAAAAAGCTCCAAAGTACCCTTTGAAGCTCCCAACAATTTTGGAAAGTTTCCTACAAGCTCCCAAGCTCCCAGGAGCGGGGGAGCGTGGGGTACGTGCTCTCCAATGGCTGGGAGCGGTACCCGTGTTACAATGGATATTAGTTAGTTACATTCGATTGGGGAATTAAATAATAGAGCCGTTGAATCACAAAAAATATAGATAAGAACGATCATTTCATTCTTGGGCCGATAATAAGAAAATAACCATAAAATACAAAAATACAGAAAATCTGAACACATAAAATAACATTCTAAGAAAAAAAATGAAATTTTTCCTCTTTTCTTTGTGGGATTTAGAATGCCTTCATAGAAAGAGTACTAAAGGGAAGCTATAATTATATGGTTTCACTTTTTGAGAGCCAAAACTAATATAAGAATACAGAAAATAACATTACAAGAAAACCGAACTGTTTCCTCTTTCTTTTGTGGGATTTAGAATGTCTTCATAGAAATAGTACTTGTTAGCTCCTATATTACTAGTGTAGTCCCTTATTGTTGTAGTGTATCCCCCTTATTGTTATTGTTTTACCCCTCTAGTCCCCATATTATTATTATTGTGCTCCATAAAACCCCACTATTGTTATTGTTGGCCCTTAGATTATTATTGTTAGGTCGGATAGGATTATATTGTGACCCCATGGACTCCTATATATAGAAAGGAGGTTTTTTCATTTGAATCATCCAAGAATTGTTCATTTATGTATTGTAAAGGAGGTTTCCCCCTTGAAGTGGTTGATTTCTAAGGCGTTGATCTCTCTTTTCTTCTATTTTAGAGATGGTTTCATAACATTTGGTATCAAAGCTTTGGATTCTAAGGTTTCACTACTTCAAACAGGTCATCGTGACATTTTCGATGGACATAACACTTCATTTTGATGGACATCAACAATTGAGTTGACCCCGAGGAGATAAAATATATTTCAAAATTATATATATATATATATATATTCCCGAGAAAAGTAATTATCATCCCTCTTAGCCCATAAGGCTCGAAGCCATCACAATAATATTTAAATACATTATAGCTCATCATGTCACCAATGGAACTAACATGTATTTCAAAATTATATATGTACCCGAGAAAATAAATTATCATCCCTCTTAGCCCACAAAGCCCGAAGCCATCACAACAATATTTAAAGACATTATAGCTCATCATGTTGCCAATGGAGCTAAAATGTAATTCAAATATATATATATATATATATACACCCAAGAAAATAAATTATAATTTATCATCCCTCTTAGCCCACAAGGCCCAAAGCCATCACAACAATATTTAAAGACATTATAGCTCATCATGTTGCTAGTGAGGATTTACAGAAGATAACAACCATTCCGCTCAACTACTCAATATAACCTCGATTGACTAAAATTTTGGGCATTGAGGACCGTCTGAGGAAAGAAATCGACCTCTCTCAATCTGAGGGCAATAGAGAGGTTGTTGGTATGTGGCCAACCCATAGTATAGACTCACTTAAGAGTGCAACATAGTTACTCTATTTCAAAGCCACAACATGTTAAACTATAAGACTTGAATCTAAGTGGGTAGGATCTCAATGATTCCATCCAACTACCCAAACTAAACTTTATATATATATATATATATATATATAATGTAAATTAAATGGTTGGTAAACATCTATATGCATCAAACCATCTACTTTATGATACATTTATCATTGCCCATATTAAACGAAATCATAAGAATTAACTAAATTATAATTTTATTATTATTTAAAAAATTAATATATAAGAAAAATATGTTAAACATATATAGATATAAAAAATTGTTAACCATGGAAATTCATCCTCACTTTATCACGGAGATTCTTAACCAATAAATAGGCTTTGTTACAATACCATGGGCCAATAACATGGCTTATCAATACCACATGCACAAAATTCCATAACTCATTTCTTATGACACTTGTTCATATGACAAATTTTCTTAATAAATCATTTTTAATTAAAAGGAAGAAAGAGCATAACTATTTTTGAGATAAATCTCAACCTTTAATTTGTGAATACTACACAAAATATTCTAGAATATTATGTAGAAGTTAAATCTCCACTATCTATTTAATAATTATTGATAATTAAATTAAAATTAAAGAAATATCATTCCAAATTATACACATATTTCCATAATTAATTACATATTGAATTATACATCAAATAACATTAAAAATATATTAAATTATATTATTATTATAATCATAAAACCTACCGCAAATACTTGTTGATTAGTCTAATTGTGATATACTTGTTAATTAGTTTAAATGTGATTATATATATAAATATATATTGAAAATAATTTTTTTTTTATGTTATAACGATTTAGTTATATATATAATTTTTATTTATTTATTTATGTTATAATAACTTAATTTAATTTAATTTTACAAAAATGAAAATGATAAAAATAAAATATTAATATATACAAAATTTATTGGAATGAAAAACAATATCATCAACCTTTTACCAAATTTATTAGATAACAAATAACGCTACATAGCAAAGTCCTTGCATTTATAGAGAATGTATACATACTTTAGTTATGGTTGTTTTATTCTTCAATTAAAAAAATGAGATCATAATTTAAATGTTTGTTTTCTATAACTAAAGGACAAGTGCAATCAATATAAGTAAACATAGTGGTGCAATAAGATTGTTAAACAAGGGCAACTGTGTAGCTGTAGTCTGTGTCGATTTCATGCAATATCAGTCAGCTTAATGTTAGGTTATATAAAAATATGGTATTTGAGTTAAGCCAACGCTAGGATATAAACTGTATTTGAGTTTAAAAAAAATTAAAGTATGGTTGAAATGTGATAATGTTAGTTATGGTTGTTTTATGCTTCAATAAAAAAATAATAATTTAAATGTTTGTTTTCTATAACTTAAAGAAAAATGTAATCAATATAAGTAAACATAGAAGTGCAATAAGATTGTTAAACAAGGGAAACTGCGTAGCTGTTGTCCCTGTCTATTTCAGTGCAACATCAATCAGCTTAATGTTAGGTTATATAAAAATATGGTATTTGAGTTAAGCAAACGCCGAGATATAAACTGTATTTGAGTTTAAACATATGATTACAATATATTACATTATACTGATTATATATATTATAATCTTGTGGATTATAATATAAAAATAAAGCTTATATTCTAATATAAAAATCATGCTTATATTCTGTTCATTAATATCTCAAAATAATGTTCAATTTCCACTAATTAATACATTATGCTAATTTGAAAGTGTAACTATTTAATAATGTTATATAATGTTTATAATATAAAAACAATACTTATATTCTGTCTATTAATACCTCAAAATAATGTTCAATTTTCATTAATTAATACATTATGTTAATTTGAAAGTGTAACTATTTAATAATGTTATATAATATAAAAATAATGCTTATATTCTATCCATTAATACCTCAAAATAATGTTCAATTTCCGTTAATTAATACATTATGCTAATTTGAAGGTGTAACTATTTAATTATGTTATATATTTTTTGTACTTGACATTGTAAATATGAGTAGGTTTGAGGTCATTTAATGCACTCTATAATCCACTTAATCACGACATTAATATTAATTCCAGAACCAATTTAGATAACTCCTTTGGGCGGCAGGCCAGGTAATAAGCAAATAAGTTGATGATTACTAAAAAAAGAAATCAAACGGTCTTCTCCATGTTGTAATTCTTTTAGCACAAAAGAACTGAGTATAAAATGCGAAGCATCAAATTACAATAATCCAACTTATGCGGAAGTTAATTGAGGCATCATATTACTAAACAAACGTATTGAAAAATGGAGCATATAATAAACGAAATATAATTAAAACTTCACTTTAGATATTAGTTAGTTACATTCGATTGGGGAATTAAATAATAGAGCCGTTGAATCACAAAAAATATAGATAAGAACGATCATTTCATTCTTGGGCCGATAGTAAGAAAATAACAATAAAATACAGAAATACAAAAAATCTGAATACAGAAAATAACATTATAAGAAAAAAACGAAAATTTTCCTCTTTCCTTTGTGGGATTTAGAATGCCTTCATAGAAAGAGTACTAAAGGGATGCTATAATTATATGGTTGCAATTTTTGAGAGCCAGAACTAACATAAGAATACAGAAAATAACATTATAAGAAAACCGAACTGTTTCCTCTTTCCTTTGTGGGATTTAGAATGTCTTCATAGAAAGAGTACTTGTTAGGTCCCTATATTACTAGTGTAGTCCCTTATTGTTGTAGTGTATCCCCATTATTGTTATTGTTTTACCCCTGTAGTCCCCATATTGTTATTATTGTGCCCCATAAAACCCCACTATTGTTATCGTTGGCCTTTAGATTATTATTGTTAGGTCGGATAGGATTATATTGTGACTTCATGGACTCTTATATATAGAAAGGAGATTTTTTCATTTGAATCATCCAAGAATTGTTCATTTATGTATTGTAAAGGAGGTTTCCCCCTCGAAGTGGTTGATTTCTAAGGCGTTGATCTCTCTTTTCTTCTATTTTAGAGATGATTTAATAACATTTGGTATCAAAGCTTTGGATTCTAAGGTTTCACTACTTCAAATAGGTCATCGTGACATTTTATATATAATTTTTTTTTTCTACAAAGATTTAGACACTAAAACAAAACCCACTTTGAAAATACAACATGAAGAAGTTCATGTAAAAATTTCAGATATTGGTTCGCAATATTTTCGGAGATATGATCTGTGGAAGTTAGGGTTTTAGCAGGCTCCCGAATTTCATCTCAAAGAGGTGACCTTGGGAAAATAGTCATAACTCTCTCTCTGAGCATCGGATTGGAATTTTGTAAAAAGTGGTTGAAAGTACATGGACTGCAGTTTTCTTTATATCAATGTCAGAGTTGAAGGAGGAAATAGTGACACGTAGAATGTTGTACAAGTTATCTCTACTGAACTAGTCCATAATTAGGTCATTGTGGGAGATTGGGCATAACTTTTCCTTGAAGAATCCAAATTAGGTCTGACCTATGGCATTGGAAATAAGACTCATAAGGATATTACATGACCAAAGATTAAATATTGAGGATCCGAAATTATAGATATAAATCATTTTCAATATCGAGCTCATTAAAAGCAAGTTGAAGGTGTGTATTGTTTTTTAAAATTGCATAAGTCTTGTTTGAAAAATCAACTTGAAGTGATTCAAAGGGAATATTGAAGAATATATATAAGTATTGGGTTCTAAAATCCCCCCTAAAAAGAATTCAACACCCATTAAACCCTCAGAAGGATCAACTATGACTCATGAAGAGGAAGAAGTGCAACATGATATATCAAAATTACAAGAGCAAGCACACCAAATTTCTCTCTCGCAAAGAGAAACAAAAAATGAAATGGAAGTTTTGAAGAAAGGAATGGAAGACAAGATGGATGGTTTGAAGAAATGAATGGAAGCTAATATGGATGGTTTGAAGAAAGGCATGGAAGATAATATGGATGGTTTGATGGAAGACATGGAAGCTAAGATCGATGGTATAGAAGAAAAAATAAAAGACAACATGGAATACATGAAGAATGATCTAAAAACAGACATTTAAGGTTTGAAAAATTTGGTACAAGAAATTATTCCTAATGGTGAAAAGGTAGTACAGGAAACTCTGATGAGAACAAAACAAATAATCATGATTTCATAAACTCTAATGTTGGATTCAAGACCCACCATATTCCAAACATGGATATGAGGAAGTTTGATGGCAAGGATCCTGTAACATAAATACTAAAGATTGAACAATATTTTGATCTCCATAATGTGAAAAACACACTAAAGGTGTGCATTAAAACTTTACATTTAGAACAAAATACATTTGTATGATATCGATGGTTTTTTCTCTCGTAAAAAAATTGTCACTTGGTCAATTTTTATGGAGGAAATGATAGCACATTATGAGGATACAAAGAGAAACACCTTATTTAGCCAATTGATAAATCTAAAACAAAAGGGTTCAATGGTGGAACACATTGAGGACTTCCAAAAATTGAATATAAGGGTAACTGATATTCCATAGGAAAACATGATTGATGTCTTCATAGGGACTTTAAAGGATAACATCCAACATGAATTTCACCTTTGGGAACTTGATTCATTGGAGAAGGCATTCAGGTTGACAAGAAAAATTGAGAGTAAATTTATGGCGACAAGGAAGCCTACCACTAACATCTATAAAGATGGAAGTGTTGCTACTCCTAGACTTCCAAAACCTACAAGGATGACACCAAAAAAATTGGAAGAAAAAATAAAAAAAGGGCTTTGCTACAGTTGTGATAGAAAATACACTAAAGGTCATAAGTGTGTTGAGAAGAAATTATTTTACATAGATTGTGAAGAGGAGGAAGAAAATGAATAGGAAACTTCAAAAGAAGAGGATATACACCAAGAACCAACCATATCCTGTAATGCATTGGCAGGAATTACCACTCCTCAAACTCTCAAGATAGAAGGACATATCAAGAAGAAAAATGTAATATTGTTTATTGATTCAAGTAGTACCCATAATTTTATTCATTGCAGGGTAGCCAAGGAATTGAATTGCTTCGTATACCCATCACGAGAGTGTCAAGTGATGGATGCAAATGGATGGAATATAAATTTCTTTGGAAAATGCCATAATATCAAGCTAACCATGAGGGAATATTTATTTAAAAGTCCAATGCTTTCCATTCCGATGGGAGGTGTTGATGTGGTACTAGGAGTACAATGGTTATAATCTTTGGGGATGGTAGCTTTTAATTTTCAAGAACTTTTCTTGAATTTTTTTCTGGAAGGAAAGGAAGTTGAATTATGGGGTATCACAGGGAAGTCGAGAAAGGTAATAAGCTCTAATTTCATGAAAAAGATTCTGAAGAAAGAACAACGAGGCGTAATTTCACAATTATGCTCACTAGAAGTTCCAACATCAAAATCATCTATTTTTCCAGATCTCCAAAAAATCTTGGACAATCATTCCAAGGTGTTTGAAAATCCCATGGGAATCCCACCTATTCGTGATCATGATCATTCTATTCATTTGATTCCAGGAAGTGTTCCTCCAAACATCATGTCTTACACATATCCTTATGTACAAAAGAGCAAAATTGAACATATAATTGCAGAAATATTAGAGGCTGGTATAATTCAACCTAGTCAAAGTTCTTTCTTTGCTCTAGTAGTATTGGTGCACAAGAAGGATGGATCACGGCGCATGTTTCCGGATTATAGGGAGCTCAATAAGCTCTCTATTAAAGATAAATTTCCCATTCCCATGATTGATGAATTATTGGATGAATTACATGGATCAATTTATTTTACCAAGTTGGATATTTGTTCAGGATATCATCAAATTAGAATGAAGACTGGATATATTCCAATGAAACTCATGAGGGTCATTATGAATTTTTGGTCATGCCTTTTGGCCTTATCAATGCACCTTCTACATTTCAAGGGTTGATGAATTCCATTTTTAAACCCTTCCTTAGAAAATTTTTGTTAGTATTTTTTGATGATATACTAATCTACAATAGGTCTTGGAAGGATCATGTTCAACATGTTGACAGGGTGCTCAAACTATTGGAGGAGAAACAAATATATGAAAAAACCTTCAAATGTTTCTTTGGAGTACAAGAGGTGGAATATCTGGGTCATATTGTATCTCACAAGGGTGTTAAGGTAGACCCTAACAAAATTAAAGCCATCAATGAATGTAAATTCCCCACAACCATAAAGCAGTTACAAGGATTTCTCAGGTTAACAAGGTATTATCGCAAGTTTGTTAAGAATTATGGGAGAATATAAACACCTCTAACAACATTATTGAAGAAAGATGCATTTTCATGGACTCTTGAAGCAACTAAGGCCTTTGAACATCTTAAAGAGCCATTGTGCCTAGCACCGGTCTTAGCTACGCCAAACTTCACAGAAACCTTTATTATGGAATGTGATGCCTTAGGAAATGGAATTGGCGCTGTTTTAATGCAAGAAGGAAGACCCATTTCTTTTGAAAGTCGTACAATCAAAGGAAAGTATTTATAGAAATATATTTATGAGAAGGAAATATTGGCAATACTACATGCATTAAAGAAATGGCGACCTTACCTAATGGGAAGACAATTCAAGGTAAAAATTGATCATGATAGTCTTAAATACGTTTTGGAACAAATGCTATCTTCAGAAGAGCGACAAAGATGGGTCATAAAAATGTTGGGTTATGAATTTGAAATCATCTACAAAAAAGGGAAGCTAAATTTTGTTGCAGTTGCACTCTCAAGAAAGGATGAGGATGTGGAAGCATTTCTTTATGCTATTTCTATTATCCAACGAGATTGGATAACCAAAGTATGGTAGGAATGGAAGAATGATGAAGAAGTGTGGACACTCATTCAAAATTTGCAACATGATCCCAGTACATTTCATACATTTAGTTGGAAAAATGATTCCTTATGGTACAAAGATCACTTATATCTTTGTAAGAATTCCCAACTAAAACAAAATATTATTTTGGAATTTCACACCTCTCTCATTGGAGGAAACTCAATATTTCCTTAACTTGTCAGAAATTTTAGTCCTCAGATAGATCTTTCTAACGATGTATCATGTGCATCAAATGGAGATAGTATGCCAAAGTTACAACCTCGGGAAATTGATGTACCAATTTACCCCGACAGGGCCCCTATTCTAGCGTTTCATCTCCTAGGGTTAGGTTTTTGGATGTTTAGGGTTTTCCATTGTTTCTCAATAATATATAAGCCTTTGAACCTCATTGTAACATAGATTTTAGAGGCCTGTATTCTCCAGATCTCTTTTCAGAGATAAGCTACCAGTGCCCTAGCTAGTTTATTTCCATTATGTCTGTAAACAAAATTCAGTTCTTTGATGTTAATGAAAAGAAATGTTATTTCCGCTGCATATTTTTATTTATGGTTATTTGTGTAATCTGTTGTGTTCCTGCATAAATTCGAATCAGTGGTATCAGAGTGGTCTTCTCTTTCTCAATCCCCAATGAGGTCGGGGTATAAGAAGTTAGGGCTCGATTTGGTTGAACCTTTGCAATATCAAGCTTGCAAACTCCGACGACTGCCCATTGGAGACGAAAATAAAGACGAGGGAGTAGGAGATCCTGTCAAAATATTGCTCAAGGAGGCCCTTGAAAAACAAAGGAACGCGATGATGGATAACTTCGCCCAGATCCTTCAATGACTGCCCACTAGCGGCGCATCTGCATCCAACAGCCACTCTAGAGGCACAACCCCTTTTAAGGTAAAAGTAAACTTTGACATTCCCATATTTGATGGCCAAATAGATGAGGACACCATAGGTAGATGGTTAAATATATTAGAAGGATATTTCTTGGTTCATGACTTTTCCGACTGGGAGAAGATTAATTTTTCACTGCTCAAAGCCGCCCCCCATGTCAAAGACTGGTGGGAAACCTACTGTGAGAAAAAGGATGAGGGGGAACCCTCTCTGTTCTTGGCCTCACCCACATGGAATTATTTCTGAGATGCCATAAAGGAACAATATTATCCTATGGGGAGCTATGAGGACAAGTACATACAATGGACTACGTTGCGACAAAAAAGGGATCAAGATGTGCATGAGCTGTCGAATATGTTCCATACCCTGCACACAAAACAATGTAGTAAGCTCATTTCCAAAACTGGGAAATTTTTTTTCCTGATGATCTACCCTCAGGGAAATAAGAATACTATGGCCATGACCTCCAAATAGGGCTCCTCCGCACGAGAACAACAAATGGACAAGGTCGTGAAGGAGTACCGCGACATCTTCACCTCACCCCCAAGGGTGCCTCTGCATTGTCAGGTCAAGCACCCCATCGATATGACCCCAGGTGTGTCGTTAACCAATGGACCTATCTATCAGTGCTATTTTCTGCAGAACGATGAAATCAAGAGGCATATTCAGGAGCTGCTACAGAAAGGTCACATCCGACCAAGTTCATCGCCCTGTTGGAGCCTGATCGTGTTGGTACAGAAGAAGGATGGGACTTGGAGACTCTGTATTGACTATCGGGCGCTGAACAAGATCACATCCAGAATAGGTACCCAATCCCATAGATTTATGACCTTCTGGACCAACTCAAAGGGGTGAAATATTTCAGCAAGATTGACATGAATTCTGGGTATCACTAGGTACCAACCGAACTGTTCGATGTGTGGAAGACTGCCTTCAAAGTCAAGGAGGGAATTTTTGAATGGCTGGTAATGCCTTTCAGGTTGATGAATGCTCCCAAAACCTTCATGAGGTTGATGGATGACATCTTGCGGCCATTCACCAACTAATTTGTAGTAGTGTACTTTTGGCAGGTCCTCCAAACATCGCGAAAACACAAGTTGTGTGCCAATTTGGAGAAGTTCACTTTTGGCATGACCCAGGTTTAGTATCTGGGATACCTTAGTGATGAGTGGGGGGTGCATGTGGATCCAACCAGGATCCAAGTCATTCGGGATTGGCTAGCCCCAACCACTCTAATAGAGATTCGCAAATTTTTGGGTCTTTCTAATTTCTACCGCAGGTTCGTGCTGGGATTTTCCCATATCACCTGGCCCTTGAGTCCAGTCACCAAGGGAGGAGCGAAAGAAAAATTATTTTGGTCAAAATCTCAACATAATACATTCGTAGAATTGAAACATCGCCTCTGTTGTGCCCCAATGATCACATTACCAAACTTGCAACAACCATTTGAGATCAAGGAAGATGCCTTTGACTATGCTATTGGAGTTTTTCTTACTCAACAGGGGCATCCATTGGCATGTCATAATGAGACACTGTCTGACATAGTCTGAAAGTATCCCACTTATGAAAAATATATGTATTTCATTGTGCAAGCTTGCTGACAATTGAAGCATTACATTTTGGGGAAGGAAACAATCATCCACACAGACCACCGACCTCTGCAGTTCATACATACACAAGGGAAGCTGTAAAACGACCCCCATCAGAAGTGGTCCACAAATCTACAATAGTTTCATTTGAACATCAAGTACAAGAAGGGAAACATCATTAATGTTGCAAAATACCTCATCCGACCACCGATCGTGGCGATAACCACCGTGCTCAACTCTTGTGGGCATGAGACTTTTGATTGGCTGCTTCTCTACAAGAGCGATCCGGAATTCGACCACACATACAAGACACTCTTGAATGGTAATCGAGTTCCAAATTTTCACCTCCAAGATGCACTGCTATGTCACATGGGACACCTTTGTGTTCCTTCAAGTGAGCGTGCCAAGATTATTTTGGAAGCACACTACGATCGGGTCGTTGGGAATTTCAGGGTCGAGAAAATAGTGGCAATATTGCAGAAGTATTTCTATTGGCTAAACCTTCGACAAGATGTCAGGAAGTACATCAGATCCTACATTGCCTGTGCCATTTCCAAACCAACCATTAAGAAGTAAGGCCTCTACACTCTACTACCTATCCCTAGTCAACCTTGGGAATCCATCTCCATGGATTACATGTTGGGCCTTCCTTATAATAAGCATGGCAACGCCTGTGTTTTCGTGGTCATCAACTGATTCTCGAAGATGACCATTATGGAAGCTTACAAGAAGAATATCACAGCAGCACAAATGTCACTCAAGCAAGCTAATAAGGATAATAAATTATCTCCAAAGTACTATGGTCCTTACAAGGTGTTGCAAAATATTGGTACTATGGCATACAAATTGGATCTTCCTACTTCTTCTCGAGTGCACCCAGTTTTCCATGTTTCATGCTTAAAGAAAGTTATAGGTGACAAACTTCCAGTTCAAACAATATTGCTATAACTTGATGAGGAAGGAGAATTATATTGGAACCTGAAGTAGTTATGGAAACAAGAAATCAACAACTACGAAATCGATCAATTTCAAATTATCTCATCAAGTGGAAGAACTTACCCACTGAAGATTCCACATGGGAGGATGAGAATTTTATAAAAAAGCATCCAGAGCTACTCAAGCGTTGAGGAAAACACTTTTTTGAAGGATGTTAGGTCCCTATATTACTAGTGTAGTCCCTTATTGTTGTAGTGTATCCCCCTTATTGTTATTGTTGTACCCCTGTAGTTCCCATATTTTTATTATTGTGCCCCATAAAACCCCACTATTGATATTGTTGGCCCTTATATTATTATTGTTAAGTCAGATAATATTATATTGTCATTTGAATCATCCAAGAATTTTTCATTTATGTAATGTAAAGAAGGTTTCCCCCTCGAAGTGGTTGATTTCTAAGGCGTTGATCTCTCTTTTCTTCTATTTCTGGAGCTAGTTTCATAATAGTACTAAAGGGAAGCTATAATTGATATGGTTGCACTTATTGAGAGCCGAAACTAACATAATCATTATCATTTTTAATATTATCTCTTCCAAACAAGCATAATTGAGACTTTTTATAAGAAAAAATGGTCTTGTTAATTCCCAGTAGTTTCCCATCTGGCAGAGGCTTTGCCTTTTAAAGAAACAATACAAGATGATGAAGCTCAGTTAGAGGCTTACATTAGAGCTTGTATTTGGACTAGGTGTCAAGCTTGGGATTAACCAATTCACACATTATGGCTTCATAAATAGCAGAAATAAAAAGAAAATATGGTCAGAAATATTCTACTTAACTACTCCATCCTGTGATCATGAGTTCAACAATGTGATAAATAGATAGGAATAGCATTTTCATATAATATTTTTGTCTTGATCAACAGATATGAATAGAATTTGAAATTTTTATTTAATAAAACACAAATTATAAGAATCCATGTAATTTATTCAGTTGGATTTTCGTTTACTGACCCATATGTGTCTGACATCTTAGGCAAATGAAATATTTATGCACGAAGAGGAAGAATTACTTTTGTAGGAAGAGGAAGAAGGAGAATGAAATATTTCTGTGGCATCTCAGGCGAATGAATTTTTTTTGTAGGAAGAGGGAGAAGGTGAATGAAATATTTCTATGGCATCTCAGGCGAATGAAATATTTATGCGGGAAGAGGAAGAATTATTTTCGCAGGAAGAAGTAGAAGGCGAATGAAATATTTATGTGGGTAGAGGAAGATGCAGGAAGAGGAAGAGGTGGTTTGATATAGGGAAAAGTAACTATGAGGAAGCATAGAAAATATAGGGCATCAAAAAATCATGGGAAGTGAAGTGCCAACATGTTCCAATCATATATGAAATCTGTTAAACTTAAAATTGAATCTGGTATTAAATCCAGAAAAAGCTATTCGATGCATTGGATATAAACTTAGGGTATATGTAATCAAAGCGAAAAATGAATCCGGCATAAAATTTGGATATGCATTTGACATGGGAGAATATGGGAGAAGGAATGATCGAGGAAAGTAAAAGTTCATTTATCCAAATTTTTGTATCAAAATTTCCCCAATAAGACCTCAAACCTGAGTGCCCAATCACCTTTAAAATAAAATTTATTATTTTTATTATATAAATAAAATATATTATTCGCTTAGGTTAAAACATCGATGGACATGTAATATTAAAAATCAATTCCTTGATTAATAAGCGATCAATTTTCTATCGAATGCTATAATCCCAGGGCCCAAACTAATAAAGTTTGTGTAGCACAATAGTAAAGAGTAAAGGGATCTCTACTTGAATGGTTCATGAGGCACAATAGTTGCTAAGGTTTTGCAAATGGGGTAGCAAGCTAAGTGGGCTTGACTGTGGGGAAAACTCCACAGTTAAGCGTGCTTGAGCCAGAGGAGTTCTGGGATGGGTGACCTCCTGGGAAGTCTTGGTTACCGGGTGCAAGCCTCGGAAGTGATAATTGACGCTATTTGATTCATTTCACTAGTTTCAATCCCACTTCTTCACCCATGTGAGCATCACCCGATGCAATGAATGCTAAGTGGACTATTCAAAAATCATGAGAAATTAGTCAGTTACGACTACCTCTCATGGAAATGGTCATAGATGAATGACTTAATTAACACAGTTGAATCCTGAAAATGATATATAATTTAATGCACTGCGAAACCCCTCATAAATAACTAAGTATTTTACTTATAACCTATGCACGTTCCAATCATGATTTAAATAAAATATCAACAAATCATTTCATTGAAATATCTATAAAGTTAGAGCATCATATACCATCCACGTGTTGTAAGAGAACTCATAACACAAGAGAATACATGAGTAGAAAGGTGCACCAATACTCGAAGAAGCATTCATTCAGTGGAAGAGACAATATTCACAGCATGATCGCACAAGAGACTTCCGTCAGATTCAATAGTGAGATCCAATAACACTTCTTGTATTCCAAAAAAAACATACATTCGAAAAGCACAATATCTCTCTCTCCAAAGTCCTGAAACCAAAAAAAGTCCCATACAATATCACTTGAGCATGTACATATAGGTCGAGATGACCCTTGAGTTTCTCGTGGCCCTTGGCCTTCCATTGACTCTTTGGCTTACTTGTGACCGCGGGTTTCTTGCGACCTAGGGACTATTGCAACCTATGGAAAATTGTGACCTACAAGTGATTTCGACCTAAGGACTCCGTCATGTTTCTCTGAGATCTGGTTCAGTTTCCCCTAAGCTATCACGTTGTGCAGCAAAAATAAGATGGTCTATCACGTGCATCAACCTTATGTTAATGATATGGTGATTGATAAGGCTATGAAATCAATCTATAACTGATCCCTAAGGTAGGTCTTCCATGCCTTCTAGTCTACAGCTATCGGGGCCAGCTGAGACATGTCTTCACCATGGATGTGTAGGCATTCCACTGCGTCATAAATCAACATGACCTTCTTGGCGTTGACCTGGTTGGATAAGGTAGCCAGTTTTGTGTATATCCTAACAGGTTCCACTATGTACTGCATTATATTTACCTTGGTCACCTATAAATCACTCGAGTTGGAGGCTCATCGAATTGGATCAAGAAACACTTGAATTTCCTGCAACACTTCTTCTCAGATCCTTGGAGCTTCCAATGCCCCGATAGATGGTGTGTGATGGACCTTGATCATTGATCTATCCCGCTAAGGAAATGATTATACGTGGATATAACCTTGTCCACATATTTGGCGAGCTTGTCCCAGGATTGAATATTTATGCACTATTTTACTTTATCATTTTACGTAGTGATCCAATATTTCTTTGGTAGGGTGTCTGGCCGCCTCGGGGTACTTTTTGTTCCATTCCATGATGTCATACAAAGTTGTTGAGGCCTCCTTTAACTTGGATGATTTCTTATTTGTATCTGATTACATAGCTACCATAGGATTGACCGAATGACACATCTTCATCATCTCCTCATAGACTAGTATCATGGCTCCGCCTAGCGTGTCAGTTTCAATTTTGATGGCAGCTTGTAGCTTGATTGCATTGGTGAGTGTTAGTCACAACACTTTGTTTTCCTCTTGCAGAGCCTTCTTTTCCTCTTCCACCTTGGTGGCCCTTTGTTCAGCTGAGTGGAGGCTGCTCTGTTGGCTTGAGGGGTCCTAACCCAGGTTCGGTGTGCAAGGTTTTCCAACAAACCCCTATACTACTGGCCCTTTCGGCAGTGACCTAATTGCGCAGGTCACAGTCTCACCCGAAGTAGTATGGGTGGGTGCTGGAACCAAGTTTCCGCACCTTGAGAAAGGAAGGGTAAGGAAAGCAGGCTGTGTTTATTCAGATTATCGTGTCTCTACGCAGGGTTAAATATGCATCCAATCGCATCCACGTGCACTAGATCTATTATTATATACTTCTTATAATATCAACACAATAGTACATAACCCGAACAGATCAGATCTAGATCTATTTCAATACACAGACTTTCACAGCATAATATAACAAGAACAGAATAGATCCAATCATTCAAGAGATAGACCTTCGCAGTGTAAAGACAGATGTTGCATAACACAATAATTATCAGCTATCCATTCAATAGTACTCACAGATTCAGATCTAATAATCCAGCATATTCATTTATTCATCACCCTTACAATTCCCTTCCCAACCTGCGCACAAAGTAGCAGGGTCTGCACACAATTGGACTAGGATCTCTACGCACACAGCCAATAAGAGTCTGTTCCCCAAAAACCCCAACAGATCGCTTACACAATAGATCGCACCAATATCTCATCAAATCCTTGCCTCTTACAATTGGAAATGCTTCTCTATTTATATCAATCTATCCTTATCAATCCTATGGTCCGCAACCCATGGTTTTCGGACCCCTAGTTTACCCTTTAACCCCATTACAATGCTTTCAGGGCTTTGACCCACCCCAAAAACCCAGCGCTATACTAAATATAACCAAAATGGACTGGTTTCGCAGCTTGTTTAGGAGACCCTGTTCCAACAGTCCCCTAACACAATCTTGTGACTCGTCCCGAGTCATGGTACTGTTGCGACCTCAGGAGTCGTAGCTTGGTAGGGTTTGAGGCGACCTCCATTGACAAAACCAGGGACAGGGTCACCGGGCAAGGTAGCTAGCCGGACCGCTCCGACATTTGTAACCTGTTGAATTATGTAGGGACCAAGCCAATGCTGTCGGAATTTGCCAGGATGTTTCGCAAATTGGCTATCGTATAACAAGACAAGATCACCTGCAATAAATGTCTTCTGGTGAATGTGGCGATCATGCCAGGCTTTATCTCTAGCTTTTTGTACCTGCTGTTGAAACTGAGCAATAAACAGATCTTCTTCCAATGCTACCAGTTGCGCGAGGCATTCTTCTATGATATCAGAGGCTAGGAACAACATATTCTATGAGCATGATGGCTTCCTTGCCATAGACCATTCGGAAAGGTGTCCTACCGGTCAGATTTTTGCAGGTTGTTCGATAAGCCCATAGGACCGAGGCAATGTGAATATCCCAGTCACTATGGTCAACATTTCAAACCTTTGTTAATGTCTATTCCAAAATTTTGTTGAACACTTCCACTGTCCCATTGGCTTGAGGGTGGTATGGTGTACTCTTGGCATGGTGGATCCGGAACTCATCATTCAAAGCTTGAATCGTGTGGTTAACAAAATGTGTACCTCTGTCGCTCATTAGGATTTTTGGGCAACCAAACCTGGTCAGAATCTTCTCAAAGATGAAGTGCGCAGCAGTGTCAGCGGTACAATCCTTTACAGCCTGTGCCTCAGCCCATTGTGTGACATAGTCAGTGGCAGTAATAATGTAGCACGCGCTGGTTTCTTGACTGGTGGATTGATGGGTCCTATAAATTCAATGGCCCATTTATCAAAAGCCTGTAAGGCCATTTGAGGCTGTAGCGGCATATCATCTCGTCGTGAGGGGCGGACGGTTCGTTGGCAGGTATCACATGTTCGAAAATAGGTGTAGGAATCCTGATGTAGGGTAGGCCACCACAAGCCAGCCCTCAAAATATTTTGTGTTGTAGCCTTGCCTGCGTAGTAGTCACCAATGACTCCCTCATGGGCCTCTGTGAGGACAGTGGGGCGTTCATGTTCTAATACGTATCTACGAAGTATTTCATCGGTGCCTAGCTTGTATAGCTACCCTGCGATGATAGTAAAGTTTGTCGCTCAGGTAACTAACTCCTTTTTTTGTTAAACCGAATATGCAATAGGGGCCAGGCCCGTAGTAAGGAACTCAAGGATATCAACAAACTAATCATCCACCATCTTAATGGTAAACAACTGCGCATCAGGTAAGCCTTCGTCCAAGTTAGTGGGTTCTTCCCCTGTATCAATACGAGACAGATGATCCAGGCCTGCATTCAACCTTCCAAGCTTCACGATGATCTCAAAATCATATTCTTGAAACAACAGTAACCAACAACAAATATTTCCCCCCAACACAGGCTTGTTGACCAGGTATTTCAAAGCCGAATGGTCTGTGAACATCTTAAAGTGTCCCCCCAGCAGATAGTGTCGATATTTTTGTAGTGTATACACCATATCCAGTCCTTCTCGTTCAGTGGTAGAGTAATTCCGTTCGGCACCTGAGAGTTTTCGGCTGGCAAAGGCAACCAGATGATCAATGTCTCCTTCGCCAGGCTGCGTAAAGACCGCACCCAAGGCAATACCTGATGCATCAACATGGACATGGAATTATTTTGACCAGTTAGGGAATATCAGTATGGGCGCAAAGATCATTTTCTCCTTGAGTATTTCAAAGCTCTTCT
Organism: Pinus albicaulis; assembly: GCA_034641835.2. NCBI lineage: Eukaryota > Viridiplantae > Streptophyta > Pinopsida > Pinales > Pinaceae > Pinus > Pinus albicaulis. The sequence goes on along the minus strand of CM076575.1, from coordinate 247,550,403 downwards.
GACATTCATCATTCTAAAAAAAAGAGACATCTTTCTTTAGCAGTTGTTCCATGGGTGCTGTGATCAGGGCATATCCTTGAATGAATTTTTTGTAATAACCTATGTGATCGAGAAAGGAGCGCAACTGTTTCTCCGTTGTAGGGGCTGTTAGGTTGATAATTATAGCTATCTTCGTAGGATCAACCATTATACCCTGCCGATAGACAATATGACCCAGCAAGATTCCGAACGGTACGCAGAAGACACACTTCTTGACATTCAGGGAGATCTGATGCTTCCGACACGCATCCAACATTAATCGTAGGTTTGAAACATGATATTTTACTAAGCCAAACACTGTCCAGTCATCGAAGTAAACCTCCAGAAACTTATGGATAAATTATTTGAATAAAGCTACTACGACCCTTGAAAAGATAGCAGGTGCGTTCTTAAGACCGAAGGGCATGACCGTATACTGGAAGGAGCTCCATTCGGCGGCAAAGATGGTCTTACTATGATATTCTGGTGTAATTTTGATTTGATGGTATCCCAAGAATACATCTATGAAGGAATAAGCCTCCTAGCCACCTACGCTATCCAAGATTTCATCGGAGAAGGGAGTAGGGAAGGGGTCGTGAACGCAGGCGTCGTTTAGTTTTCGGAGGTCCACACAGATACGTAATTCTCCTTTTGGTTTTATTCTCCCGAACAACCATCTGGCTGATCCAATCTGATTGTTCAACTGGTTCGATGATACCTGCGGTCAGCATCTTGTCCAGCTCTTCTTTGACCTTTTGTTTATATTTAGGATTCAACCGGTAGGGCCGCTGCTTCATGGGTCGTGCCTCTGGCTTTAGAGTGATGTGCATAATGCCAAGGTCCCCTGTAATTCCCTTGAGCTCAAAAAATTTTGTAGGGAATAAGTCTTGGTACTCTGTGAGTAGCTTGGCGACTTTGCCCATAGTTCCCTTGTCCCAATAGTCCCCAATTTTCGCCAACTTAGGGTGTTCTTCTGTCCCAATATTTACTTCGTGTAACTGGAGAGGTTGCGTTACATCGACATTTAAGAGTGATGGTCCGATAATGGTACGTTCCCCTTCAGATTCCGGAACAAAGAGATTCCATGGGTTATCCTTCCCTTCCTAAATCACCAAGCTATGGCAGTTGACTATGTCTTGCATCTCGGCCTCCCATGTCAGAAAGGTTGGTGGAGTGTGAGGGTGAGGCTTCTTAAAGACGAATTCATCAATGTCTTCCAGAGCTTCGTCAAGAATTTATGTCCCCCCAATGAGTCCGAATGTGCCGAGGAAGTCCTCTTTTAATAGTTCCCAATGGTGGGTCCGCTGATGTAATTCAACATCTAAGTACCAAGTAGCGGGGATGGGGCCCAGGGCATGTATAAACAGATGGATCCACTCGTATGGGTTTGGTCGACCCAGTTGGTTGTCCATATACGCAAATGCGTACGGGGATCTCCAGGCCCCAGGAATATCTTCGTGCGCACATCTACAGGGGGTGTAAATCACAGCACCATCTTATCCCGAAACATTTCCCAGTCTAGGAATGCCTTCTTGTGGGTATCCCACCATCAAGAAGGTGTGCTGCGCAATGCCAGGTTGAGTGCCCAGAGTCGTTGATCCTCGGGTACCCTAGCTTCTAAAGTTCGGATGAAGTCCTGGACAGTACTAGACCCATCAAAGTGGGGAAGGTCCCTTACCTTCGAAGTGATGCAGTAGAGTGTCCTTGTGATCCGAGGGCACCGTAGGGTTGACACATCGTGTAGCCAGGTCTGCCACTTCTCGAGTTCCTCCTCTGGATCAGAAAAGTACTCCCTGAGTCTTTCACCTGCTGCAGGATTATCCTGGCCCCCATCCTGTGCTGTCATCCTGTAGATGTGATCGAACTCCTTGTCTTCATATGCCGGTTCGGTATACTGTGCACCTTCATTGGGATCTAGTGGTACTATTACACGTGTCCCATTTTTCTCAAACACCATGCTACGTTTCTTTAGATTAATGATACCCCCTACGTCGATAGCCCAGTCCATCCCTAGGAGCGCAGGGTAAGGGTTTGTATCTTCCACAATTTCTATGACTTGAAAGTCGGCCACGACCTTTACTCCTGCGATATCAACCATAACCCTTGGCAACCGTCCCATAGGGATGATCTTTTATTGATTCTCCATTCACAGCTGGATGGTGGACCAGTCTAATTTCGGTTCTCCCATGCGTTTCCAGGTTTTTTTTGGTAATACATTCGCCTCAGATCCAAGATCTAGAATAACCTGATCTATCTCATAGTCACCAATCTGTGCAATCAAGCGCATCTCTCTCTCGGTGCGCCTTTTATAGCTATGTAATTGGTGTACTTCCATAACCTTAGTCATCAGGCTGGGTTGGGCTGTGCAATCCTGCAGTAATACTTGAAGATTTTCTTCCGCTCGTGGGCTGCGTAGGAGCTTCAAGTATGTCCGCAAAAAGGTTTCCACTTCGTCTTCTGGCAGCTGCGCAGGGGCTTCCTGTGATTCCTGCTTCCTAGGGGCTGGTTCCTTTCGAATAGCAAGTTCCTCTCTTGCTTTTTGGGTGACCATGTTATGTGTTACGCTCCTTAGCTCCATTTTGACTCTCTGTATGTTTCGTGTGGGGGTGGACTGTTTGTCCTTCATCTTTGCTAGCAGAATTGGGCAGTCTTCGAGTTCATGATCCAACTGTCGGCAGTATTTACGGGTCTGATTAGTAGGATTTGAGCAGTCCTGAGCGAAGTTCCCTACCTCTCCACAGTTGTAACAGATCAGTTGGCCTTGTCCTCGTCCAACACTTCCTCCCCGCCCCCCCTGCCTTGTGTAGGGGAGCCACCGAAGCTCGCAGGGGATCTCGGAGAGGCAGGATCAGATTTTACCCTATAGAGGGTTCCCCGATCTACCAGTAAGTCATATGTGTGAAAATTCTGATCATCGTGTCCCATAGAGTGGAAAAAATTGCACCACTGTTGCTTCAATTCTCCTCTATTTATCCGCGAACACTGGGTTGTCTCATGCAGTCCTGCCACCCGGCACTCCTCGCACCAAAGGTCCATGGTTTCTCCCTTCCCTCGTTCCATTCGTAAGCTCTGTATTTCCATGTGCATGGCCCCGAGCTACTCTTGAATTTGTTGTACGCCTTCCCTTGTGTCATCCTTAGGTGCCACTTCAAGTTTCATGGCAGCTTCCAAGGCCTTTTCTTGTGATTCAAAATTTTGATGGCCCATGGGCATACGCAAGTGAGGTAGGAGGATAGTGATAAACCATTCTGTGTACTGTTTGTCGTCGTACTTGAACTCGCCTTCCCATATTACTTTCTTTAACCGCTGATCAGCCTCCCATACTGACTCAGATGCCCCTTGTTTGAATTCTTTTACTTCTGATACTAGTTGGGAATAGGATCTCGGTTTCCGGAATTGCTGTTTCAGGGCATCCTTAATGTTTTGAAGTGTTGCGCTCCTGTTTTGAGATGTGTACCGCATATACCAATCCAACGCCCTTTCCTCAAAAGCCAAGGATAGTTGTGCTCTTTTTACAGTATCACTTACCACCCCTTGCGCCGTCCATACCAACTCGGCCACGAACCAGAATCGTTCTAGGTCCTCCTCGACTGCTCTTTGAAGGTGGGTAATTTTAAGTGTGCCGCCATGGGTACCTCCAGTTTATCCTCCAAAGGCCCTAGCGTCTCGCGTAGGTCTTGATGGTATATAGGTAGGGCGATCTTCTTCTCGCCTGTTTTAATAGTTCTTCACAGTTTGGTGCTATTCCTATGCCAGATCTCTGATGCCACTACCCAATCCGTTCTCAGATCTCTTCCGGTCCCAGCAACGGAACCATTTGTTGGCTTAAGGGGTCCTGACGCAAGTTCGATGTGAAACGTTTGCCAAAAAACCCCTATACTGCTGGCCCTTTTGGCAGTGACCTACTTGCACAGGTCACAGTCTCACCCGAAGTAGTATGGGTGGGTGCTGGAACCAGGTTTCCGCACCCTAAGAAAGGAAGGGTAAGGCAAGCAGGCTGCGTTTATTCAGATTATCGTGTCTTTGCGCAAGGTTAAATATGCATCCAATCGCATCCACGTGCACTAGATCTATTATTATATACTTCTTATATTATCAAAACAACAATACATAACCCGAACAGATCAGATCTAGATCTATTTCAATACAAAGACTTTCGTAGCATAATATAACCAGAACAAAATAGATCCAATCATTCAAGAGACAAACCTTCACAGCATAAAGACAGATGATGCATAACACAATAATTATCAGCAATCCATTCAATAGTACTCACAGATTCAGATCTAATAATCCAGCATATTCATTTATTCATCACCCTTACAATTCCCTTCCCAACCTGCGCACACAGCAGCAGGGTGCACACACAGCTGGACTAGGATCTCCGCGCACACAGCCGGCAGGAGTCCGTTCCCCAAAAACCCCAACAGATCGCTTACACAACATATCGCATCAATATCTCATCAAATCCTTGCCTCTTACTATTCGAAATGCTTCTCTATTTATAACAATCTATCTTTATCAATCCTATGGTCTGCAACCCATGGTTTTTGGACCCCTAGTTTACCCTTTAACCCCATTACAATGCTTTCGGGGCTTTGACCCACCCCAAAACCCCAGCGCTATACTAAATATAACCAAAATAACCAAAATGGACCGGTTTCGCAGCTTGTTTAGGAGACCCCGTTCCAACATGCTTCGTATTTTTGCAATATGTTTGCTCATTCTCCCTATGTTCATCTCGGTCATAGCTGCGAAAGCGGTTCCAGCCGAAGCAATCGTTTCAGGATTGGTTCTAGTGTCTAGGACTATGTCCTTTTCTGTAGTTACTACCAAAGGTTTAGCCAGATTCCTGGCGAATTATTTTCTCCTTTATTTTCCGATCTTATGGCTGAACTCATCGAAGGAAAGTCGAGTTAAATCTAGTATCTCATCTTCTCTTTCCACCGAGAGGCCTAGCTCTGAAAGGGAAAAATTACCACCAGTGATGGGAGTGGACGAGGGAACTTCTAGTGGGGGCATGTCAATCCACTCTTTGAGGTGTAGTTTCTACGTCCCAGTGCTCTCTGCTTCCATGCTCATTCCCCCTTTCTGCCTTCTTTCTTCCTCCTCTTTCTCTTTTCTTTCTGCTTCCTTCCTTTGCTTCTTAAGAAACTTTTGCTTCATTTGCTTCTCCTCCACAACATGCTCCTGCCTCTTTCTTTCCTCTTCTTCTTTTTTTATCAACTCTTCAACTCTTCTCTGTTCTTCTTCTACTTTCTTGGTTCATGCCTCTTGGTTTGTGCCTCCTTGTGTTAGTGCATTTGGTGCATGCATGTACGAAATCACACCAACTTAAGGGGTGTGGTTAACCCACTTAAGTTATTGGTCACAGGAAAAAAAAGAAGTGGAGTCAAGAAAGTTAGTGGAATAATATAGAATCATAAACATACTATATAGAGAAATAACATGCATATATAAAATAAAACTAAAAAAAATAAAAAAAAGCTCTGAATAGAGTCAAACAACTACAATAATCCAAACAGTGGCTCTTCGGTCCCTCTTATTGAGTGCTGGTAGGAAATGAGGATGAAAATTTAACTCTCTTGCCAAAGAGCCCCTAGAACATGGGTTCTAAGTCCCAATGAAATGATGTTTTTACTTCCAAGCTTGCCTCTGTACAAATTCTCCCTCTCTCTACTGTGGTGGACTAAACTTGTTTGATGGCCAACAATGGAGTCCCCTTTATCTTCAGCTCCGGATCACACACTGCTGGTATTGATTGGGAAATTCTGGCTAGCATGACAATGTGTTCTCCAATTCTTCATCTTATGGTGGCCTTATATAGGAGAATTCAAATCCTCCTTCCCTCGCTTAGTACATTATGGATGGTGACCCAAGAGAGGGGGATGATTCCTTTGTGTGCCACAAATATTCCATTGTGTGCTCCCTTGATGTCTAAGGAGGATTTGGTGGTTGTCCTTAGGTGGCTTCAACTGAGGAATCACTATCCTAGAGTGTGATTTTTGTGGTCCCAGAAAGTGACTTTCGCCACTCCTAGGATTGCATGCATTTCGGGTCAAAAGGTGCGCAAAGGCGCTCTTCACGAAGGATTATGCAGGCAAAAGCATTTATGACTTGCTCAAATTTTATTTTTCCTTAGACCTTAGAGATTTTTAAATACTTTTCAGATTCTCTAATGTCTTTTAGCCCTGTAAATCCTCTTGCCTGAGATTAACTAATGTCATCTTCTGCTTGTACGATTTTCCAGTGTTAACAGTTGCCCATTAATGTGTGAGGTCTAGGAAGAACTGTATAGCCGAAATACATTATAGTTTCTTTTCTATATATTGTGCGTAGAGAGAGAGAGAGATCTGCGTGAAGCTCAGAATTGGAAACACCCTGCACCGGTTCGAAGAATGACCATGTCCTATGGGACCCCTGTAATCAAATATAATACATATACAAATTTTCTACGAGGCAGACATGTCCCATGCTTGTGATGTTGTGGCTAGTTAAAAAAAACTTTTTGACAAATAAATGTTCTATCTGTGTCACTAATATGGTAGTGATCTGGTGGTTGCTGACGACACTAATATGGTAGTTATCTGGTGGTTGCTGACAACGACTGCTGACGCCCTCCGGGGCATTTTTTCTTTGACAATAGGTGGAATGTGGTACCCATATGCATAAAATTGGTATGGAATATAGCTGCACATTGTATGCATAGGTGCTGACTGGGACCTTCCCCTGTAATCATTTCTGAAAGAGACACTTACGAAGGCACAGGTCTTCAATGAATTTGATCAAAGTGAAATGGTTGTAAGGTATGATACCATCTTGACATGAAAGCTTTTGTTGTAGTCAAATGTCAGGAGGATCGATGAAATCTGTGGGAAATGATGTCTCCCGCAGTGCCACTCGAGGATGCCCCTTTTATGGAGAGGGGTAATCCAAGGTACTTCTTCCTTTTTGGAAAATAGGTGTTGAAGTTGACAGAAAGGAAGCCTTAACCGAATGGGGGGTCACTGACATGAGGGGTTAGGGACCTGGATGTGATGAGTTTAAAATAGGCATGTTGGTGAGAGGTGACTGAAAACTAATGGTGGGGATTCAGTGGCCCAAGGTTAGAGTGTACTAAGCAGCTTGACGGTAGTCATAGTTATTTCTGATGGGGAAATCCTTGGAGTTGGTAGGACTTCCAGGGTGGGTAAAAACTAGCTATGAATGTCATGGTGGCTTGTGCATGGGGGTGTGATAATCCGACCAAGGGTGTTTAGGGACTGATTCCATGGGGAAAAGATGAATGAGAGGGTGGGGGACACAGTGCACCATTTGCGGTATTTTTACACTTACCAAAAGAATAAAATAATGGGGTTTGGTTTGTACAAAACACAGAGACGAGTGCCCCAAAACATGAAAGTGTTCGCTCACTGATGTTGTGAGGAAGGTGTTTTGCTGAGGGTGGGGGCCCCATTGGTTGGTATCATGTGTGGGGTTGATGAAGCGGATGAAAAAGTATTGCAGATGGGATTATGTTGGTGGATGTATGGTGGGCCAAATGCAAGGCGCGGTAGTGCGCTTTTGATCTGCTTATACAACCTAGTCGTCTGGGGAGGAATTTTTATTTTGTATGGTAAAACTTGACCTTTATGCATGGTGGATGGATGGGCATGAGGTGCTTCCTGGACTAAAGTGGTATAGCCATGGTGTCATTTTTGTTGTGATATATGGTCTACTATGGGTGAAGAGCGCCATGGAGGGGAGGCTCTACTGACCAACGAGGATGCTTATCATGTGCAAGGTGAGGTGATGATAAACATGGTCGGATATGTGGAACCTATGGTTGATTTCTGATCGAGAAATGATGTCAGGATATGCAAAGTTTACTAGGACTCTATCATGCTAGGGGTAGAATGATACCTACTCTAGAACTCTCACTAGATGGAGTTGTGAATGGTTTGCGAGATTTTCCTGAAAAAACAACTACCTCAAGTGAAAGCATCTTCTTTATCAAATATTATTGTAAGTCATGAGCTTTAAAAAAGAAGATGAGAGACGACATACCTACTAGTGCTGAAAATTTATTTTTTTGGGAGTGTGACTATGTGGCCTCACCTCTGTTCATTATGGAGTGTTGATCATGGTGCAGCTTACGATTCGGAGAACAGACCTTCTGATCTCTTGTTATGGTCCTCCAAAGTTTTTGAAAAGGGCGATATATAGGTGAATATGTCCCTAATTCAATTCATTTGTAATTGTTGAGTTCTTGAGAGGCCAGAGGCTTCTGCGTAACAGTTCTTGTCGTTGCGATCAGCCTGAGCACCATGGATTAGTGATATCATGCCTTGGTAACCTCCATGATGTCCTGCACTTTAATTTTTTTAGTCTGATGGTGCCAGGGTCCATATAGAATTTGTTTGTGCAGATTCTGAGTATTTTTTTCCCTAGATTGTGCGGTTGATCAGGGAAAAAGTGCACCCTCTGTGCACATTTTTCAGGGATAAGCATGCTTTAAGTGGTTTTCTCCCTTTCTTTGGTGCGCCTTAAGCGTGCCTGTGGAAAATACAGGTGCACTTGTCTAAGGGAAAGTAGCACAAAAGGCCGAGGAAATAAATTTTTTGAGTTTTTCCTATTTTTGATGTTTTTTTTTGTTGCTCATGGGTACATGTTTGGATGATAGCTTGTTATGGAGGGAGCGAGACTGGCCTGAGCTCCGAACTACATTGGCTGCTGATGCTGAGGCACGATGTCAGCTGGTGCAATGGGGGCTCCAAAATCTTGCGGAGAATGAGCTTCTTCAATCGTAGGACCGATTTCTTCGTTACTTGATCTGGCATTGACGCAGGAGGCGCAAAATGTTTGTGTTTCACAGGATGAACCTGGTTGATGCAGTGCTGAAGAAGAAATCAAATAGCTCAATAAAAAAAAAACCCACAACTTCGTGTCAATGGATCCACGGAATTGGTGTAGAAATTTCAGAATAACTTACAACCTTTAACGCGCTTGAAACACTTTCCACTGTAGCGAGACCGCTTCTGTGATCCAATGGTTGCGATTTAATCGCACAATCGCAATCGCAATATCCCCTTTGCCAGGCTCCTTATCCTTCAATGCCGTGATCCGATCAGTCGTTCGAATCTGATAAAATATAAATTCATACCTATAAACTTTCAATATGAATATATGCAAGGCTTCCAGTGATGTGATATGGATCAGCGATGCGGTATGGATCGACAATGCATGGCTTTCGGTGATGCGATATGGATTGGCGATGCAAGGATTTCGGCGATGCGATATGGATCGACGATGTTCCCTTTAAAATTGCTTTCGACGATGCGATATGGAAAACACAAAAGAGTTCGATGCGATTGGGTTCTACGAACCCAATAAAAATAAAACTCCACTCTATAATTGCTTGAAGTCCTGATCTCTGTTAAAAAATGATTTAACCCGATACTCAATGTATTTTGGTTATTTTTTCCTCTGAAATCAGAAAGATGCAATACGCCACTAATTGTCCTTTAATGTAACAATTTCCTTAAAAAGAAATGAAATATACAGGCCAGCATCAAAACATTCGAAGAAAACAAACGTTCGAGACCTCCATGGGCCGGTTAAGGAATGATACGCACACAATATTTTTCAATTTAAATAAACAATACAGAGTCTCGGCCTTAGACTAGATTACACAGGAAAAGACCTCTATCTCTAAACACATACAATTCCAAAAACACTCTCTGAGCACTCGCTCCACTCCTGCCTCTCCAATCCCTTTCTCATTATGTTCTTCCTATATTTTATTCACTTGAATATCTCTCTAACAATAAACAACAAATCCTCTATTTCTTAGCTCTCCCTCACACCTATGAAAACAACTCTATCTCTAAATCTAAATAAAGATAATCTCTAGCTTATTACATAAATGAATTATAACAAATTGTTGAGCGATCCAACCCTCTCAGTAAAACCGGTTTTGACCCATCAGTTAATGAATTTCAACCTATCTAGCCACAACATGTGAACAAATTTTCACATTGCTAGCTAAGTCTAGATGCTCTTGCATCAGACTCCCGGGGAAGAAAAGTCTTATCCTTCAAACTTTAACGACTTACTCCATATTTTTGTAGTTTTGCTTCTGTTAACCAACTAGAATCTTCCATTGGCTGCAGCTTCCATTTGACTAGGTACTGGAAATATGTCTGCCCTCTGGTTTTCTTGGATACTCTTTGATCCAAGATAACTTCAACTTCTTTCTTGATTTCTTTTGGTACCTGTTCCTCCCAATTCATGGATCAAACTTCATCACCTGTATCTTCTTTCTGCAACTCTGTCTCTGCCTCTCTGAATGAATATAAGTCTGCAACATTAAAAATGGGGGATATTCCAATCCCTTCTCGTAACTCGATCTCATATGCATTAGCTGAAAATTTACTTATAATTTTACAAGGTCCAATTTTTTTCATTTTTAGTTTGTTGTAAGTTTTTGTAGGAAATCTCTCTTTCCTCAAGTGCATCATCACTAAATTTCCCACTTGGAACTCTTTCTCTCTTCTTTTCAGGTCTTCTCTCTATTTGTATTTACTGTTTTTCTCCTGTAATTTACCCTTGACTTCATCCTGTAATCTCTACATCTGTTCGGCAAAATCTTCAGCACTTGCACTCCTGGCTTCCTGTTTTCCAAAATCTCTAAGCTCATACACTCCTCTCGGATGCATTCTAAAGACTATCTGAAAAGGACTCATTCTAGTGCTTTGGTTTGGTGTATCATTGTAAGTGAACTCAACTTGAGCTAATGCCAAATCCCACTGTTTGGGATTCTGATATACTAAACTCCTTAATATATTCCCCAAGCTCCTGTTCACTACTTCAGTTTGTCCATATGTTTGAGGATGGTATGCTGAACTAAAACTGAGATTAGTTCCCAGTTTCTTCCAAAGTGTCCTCCAAAAATGCCCTACGAACTTAGTATCATGGTCAGATACAATGCTTACAGGTAAACCATGCAATCTTACAATTTCTGAAAATAATAAATTAGCTATGTGTGTTGCGTCACTAGTTTTCTTACATGCAATGAAATGTGCCATTTTGGAAAATCTATCTACTAAAACATAAATGGAATCATTCCCTCTCTGTGTTTTTGGTAATCCAAAATTAAAATCCATGCTAACTGCATCCCATGGTCGGTCTAGTATTGGTAATGGCTGATACAGTCCTGTATTCTGACTCCTTCCTTTGGCATGCTGACATATCCTGCATTTCTTAACAAAATTTTTAACATCAATTTGCATTTTGGGCCAGAAATAAAATGAATTCACCTGAGTGAAGGTTTTATCTTGTCCAAAATGACCAGATAACCCTCCACTATGCTTTTCCTTGATTATGTTCTCCCTCATGGAACATTTGGGAATACATAGTTTGTTGCTTTTGAATAATAAGCCTCCTTGAATGAGGTAGTCCATCCATTGACTTCTGTTATGGTTCACTGGATTTTGAACTGTTGTGTAGATATCTCTGAAATATTCATCATCCTTGTACATTTCTATCATTTCCTCAAAACCTACAACACCCACTTTGAACTCTTGCATAATAAAACTTACCCTGCTCAATGCATATGCTACTTTATTAGACTTACCACTCTTATTCTTTATTACAAAAGTAAAACTTTGCAGAAATTCTACCCATTTAGCATGTTTCTGATTCAACTTCGACTCGTTATCGATAAACTGTAAGGCATGGTTGTCTGACTATAGAATGAATTATTTCAGCAACAGGTAATGTCTCCATTTTTTCAATGCCTGCATAATAGCATAAAACTCCTTGTCATAAGAAAAATATTTCTTCTTTGCATCAATCAGTTTCTCGCTGAAATATGCTATTGGCCTTTGCTCCTGACTTAGAACTGCACCAACTGCTACCCCACTTGCATCTGTTTCTACTTGAAAAGCTTTCTCAAAATTAGGCAATGCTAAAATTGGCTCCTCTGTTATCTTCTTCTTCAGCAATTTAAAGTTTCTATCGGCTGCTTCTGTCCATCGAAATGGCTGATTTATCTCCTTGATAGTCTCAAGGATTGGTGCACAAACTTGACTAAAACCTCTTATAAAATTTTTGTAAAAACTTGCAAGTCTATGGAAGTTTCTTACCTCAAATGTAGTTCTGGAAGTAGGCCAATTCCAAATTACTTGTACCTTCTTCGGATCCATCTTCAAGCCTTATTTGGAAACTACAAATCCTAAGTACACCAGCTCCTCCTTCATAAAACTACACTTCTTCAAATCGATTAGTAGTTTCTCCTTCTGTAGAGTTCTCAGGACCAACTTAAGATGTTCTAAATTTTCCTCTTTACTTTTGCTAAAAAACAGAATATCATCAAGGTAAACTATGACAAATTTACTTGCATACTCCTTCAAGACTTCGTTCATTAGCCTCATGAACGTGCTGGGTGCATTAGTGAGCCCAAAAGGAATCACTAACCACTCATACAATCCACTATTTGTTTTGAAGGAAGTCTTCCATTCATCATCTTCCCAAATCCTTATTTGATGATACCCACTCTTCAAATCTATCTTAGTAAAGTATCTGGATCCACTTAAACAGTCCATTAAATCATCCATTCTGGGCAAAGGAAATCTATACCTGATTGTTATCTTGTTTATAACCCTGGAATCTGTGCACATGCGCCATTCTCCTCCCTTCTTCAGACTGAGCACTGTCGGTACAACACATGGGCTAAGACTTTCTCTGATCAGCCCTTTGTCCATCAATTCCTGTATTTGTCTTGCAAACTCTGCATTTTCTTGGGGAGTTAGTCTATATGCAGCTTTATTGGGTAGACTTGCCCCTGGTATTAAGTCGATATGGTGACTAACACTTCTAACCGGTGGTAATACACTCGAAAATTCATCCACAGTGATATCCATAAAATTATCTAACACAACTTTAATTTCTTCAGGAAAATCATTTAAATTTGTGGAAGTCAAGATTAGCTTGGGCCTCCCTACGATAGAAAATATCAATTCCTCACTTTTTTCAACCTCGTGTAGCAATTCTTTACCACTTATCAACATGATACTATTTTCAGGCAATCCTTTATCCACATCATTCTTCAATGGCAAAAACACATGCTTGTTTCCATCCTTCTCTATGGTATAGGTGTTTCTCCTTCCATCATGAACCGCTTTCCGATCAAACTGCCATGGTATCCCCAATAATATATGACATACATCCATAGGCATTACATCGCATAAAATCACATCTTTATACGTACCTATTTGTATTTCAACATTGCACTGTTCTGTCACAATGATTTGATGGCCCTTCTGCAACCAAGACACTTTGTAGGGTGCAAGATGTACTGTCTTTGTTAACCCAAGCTTATCCACCATCTCTATGGACACAAGATTGTCAGTGCTTCTACTGTCTATTATTACCTTATAACACTTACCTTTTGATTTATAGGTGGTTTTGAACAAGTTCTTTCTCTGTGCAGGTTCTCTAGTCTCATTCTCTGCTTTAAGCAAAGTTCTCCTCAACAACAGTGATTCACCTTCTTCAGGGGGTTCTTCTTTCTCCATATGTTGCAATGGTTATAGTTTTGCCTCAGCCACATTTTCATTCCTCTGAATCACTGATTTATTATGAGGAAAATCCCATGATATATGTCCCCACTCTCCACATGTATAACACCGAACATCTCTTCCTCGCCCTCTTCCTCTGGGCATGAATCTTCCTCTGCTAGATTCTCCTCTTTATGGTGCGATGCTACTTGAGCTCCCTGCTTCATGCTGATGCTATGATCCTCTGGATCTGGTAGCTCCTCTGCCTCTGGCTGAGCTTCTTCCTCTGTTTCTCTGACTCTGCTTCCTCAAGATCTTCTCCTTTGCCTTCAAACTTGCTTGATAGGCATCCTCAATAGTTTTCAGAATTACCAAGCTAATCTCATCTTGTATCCATACCTTAATCCATTAATATATCTAGCTACCTTTTCTAGATCATCTTCAACATGACTAGATCTAATACTCAGTTTTTAAAATTCTTCAGTATATTCCTTAACTGTCATCCCTTTTTGTTTTAAGTTCTGCAATTGTCTAAACAAATTTAATTGGTAATCCTTCGGAAAAAACTTACCTTTCAGCTTACTTACCATTCTATCCCATTGCTTAATTTTGGACTTCCCTTTTCACTCCCTGGATAGTTGCAATTCGTCCCACCATAAGGATGCATGGCCTTTCAATCTCGTGGTTGCAAACTTCACTTTCTTCTTGCCATCGACTTATTCATATTCAAAGTACTTATCCAACGAACTTACCTAGTCCGTTAGTGCTTCCACATTAAGACTTCCATCATATAAATGCACTTCTATCCTTGGTCGACTTCTGGCTTTGACTAACATCTTCATAACTTTAGCTACTTCATTCTCTTCCTCCACTTCTTCATCTGTGGATTCTTCCTCATCGGCACTAGAAAATCCACCCTCTGCTACTCTTCGTTGCGTAGTTTCCATGGTAGCCATTCTTGTGCGCAAATGCCAGATCTCATCTAGAAAAACTGCGTTTGCTATATGTCTCCCTCGACCTACCCCAGCTCCTCTTTTGGGTGGAATTCTATCTACGATGCTCAAAACAACATAACAAGCTTTGATACCAAAAATTGATGCAGTGCCGAAGAAGAAATCAAATAGCTCCAGAAAAAAAACCCACAGCTTCGTGTCAAAGGATCCACGAAATCAGTGTAGAACTTTCAGAATAACTTACAACCTTTAATGCGCCTGAAACACTTTCCACTGTAGCGAGACCGCTTCCGTGATCCAACGGTTGCGATTTAATCGCACAATTGCAATCACAATATCCCCTTCTCCAAGCTCCTTATCCTTCAATGTCGCGATTCGATCAGTCGTTCGGATCCGATAAAATATAAATTCACACCTATAAACTTTAAATATGAAAATATGCAAGGCTTTTGGCGATGCGATATGGATCGACGACGCATGGCTTTCAGCGATGCGATATGGATCAACGATGCAAGGATTTCGGTGATGCGATATGTATCAGCGATGTTCCCTTTGAAATGGCTTTTGAAGATGCAGTATGGAAAAAACAAAAGAGTTCGATATGATTGGGTTCTGCAGACCCGATAACAATAAAAATCCACTCTATAATTGCTTGAAGTCTTGATCTCTATTAAAAAATGATTTAACCCGATACTCAATGTATTTTGGTTATTTTTTCCTGCGAAATCAGAAAGATGCAATACACCACCAATTTTCCTTTAATGTAACAATTTCCTTAAATAGAAATGAAATATACAGGCCATCATCAAAACATTCAAAGAAAACAAACGTCCGAGACCTCCACGGGCCGGTTAATGAATGATACGCACAGAATCTGTTTCAATTTAAATAAACAATACAGAGTCTCAGCCTTAGACCAGATTACACAGGAAAAGACCTCTGTCTCTAAACACATAAAATTCCAAAAACACTCTCTGAGCACTCGCTCCACTCCTACCTCTCCAATCCCTTTCTCATTACGTTCTTCCTATATTTTATTCACTCGAATATCTCTCTAAAAACAAACAACAAATCCTCTATTTATTAGCTCTCCCTCACACCTATGCAAGCAACTCTATCTCTAAATCTAAATAAAGATAATCTCTAACTTATTACATAAATGAATTATAACAAATCGTTGAGAGATGCAACCCTCTCAGTAAAACTGGTTTTGACCCATCAGTCAATGAGTTTCAACCTATCTAGCCACAACATGTGAACAAATTTTCACATTGCTAGCTAAGTCAAGATGCTCTTGCATCACTGGTCATCCACCCTGAGCAGATGTATATTTTGTGACCAGGTTACTGCCTCATGGTGAGGCGCTGAGGTATCCACTCTCCTCTGGGAGGGTGGATTTGGAGAGGCTTCAGAGACGTCATTGTGTTGGGGTGCCTCTTACGGAGGGGTGCATCAACATTGCATCAATGATAGATCTGGCAGAGCGATGTGCTCTGGCAGTGATTGTGTGACTTGTAGGGTCGTCGGCTCCGCATCGGACATCAAGCCCGCAGGTTGGATTCTTGCGTCGGTTGAGGTTCGGGCACTTCTATGATTTTGCCCTTTTTTTCTATCATGGGATGTTGACGCAGCTCAACAAAGTCCACAATGGATCGAATTTGTTTGCATATGCCAACATTTTGTGCAACATTATGTACGAGAAGGTGGTGCTGTTGAGACCAGTGGTGGTGGCACTGCCTCCTGAGGGGCCACGGGAACCTCGTATGAGGAGGTGGGCTTCAGTGATGCCGCGAGGTGGTGGGGGCATGGTGGGACGTTACTGGGATGCCACGATAGAGGCTTGGTTCGAGGTGAACCCCCAGATGTTCTTGCATTCCCATGTGTGGGGATGGACTTCCAGGGGGATCCAGATATGGGTCTCCCTCCTGGTTATGCTTGGGGGCCAACAGGTACATTTTTTATGTTTTCTGCATTTATTTCATTATATATGTTCTTATGTGTTTTTATGGTGATACTGACATAGTTTTGGTTACTCTTTGTAGATGTTGGTGAGGTAGGTCGCCCCGTGGCTCAATTGGTTAGCCATGGTCCTCTTCAGAGACCTCGGGGTGGGCAGGGAGGAGATGCTACTAGAGGACCTGGTGGTGGCATTGGCCCTTCAAGGGAGGGCAGCAGCTCGGCCCCTGCCGAGGCTACAGTTGAGCAAGCTCGTGCTGATGTAGAGGCGATACATGTAGATATGGCGGAGGCTCGCATTGTGGAACTGACTTCTCGAGTGTCAGTTCTAGAGGATGCCTAGGGTCGAGTGGACTGCTTGACCTAGGGGATGCGTTCTCGGGGTTTTATGGATGATCTCGAGGAGGTCTGGTTAGAGACGGTGATGGCCCAGGAGAGGGACTATCGACCCATTTTACGTCGGGTGGCAGTCTCAGTTGTGACAGCAGCTCCAGTGGTGGTACCGGGAGGAGTTGTGGGTCCAGGTGCCCTTCTTGAGGGGGAACTTCCCTAGAGTATACTTGTACACAGGGAGAGCGCCCATTATGAGGATGCTTCCCCTATTTTTGACAATATTTTGTGTATCTTTGGGCTGGTCGATGGGTCAGCGACACTATTTTTTTTGTACTCAGATATATACATCTTATATATGAGAGATATTTTTTGTGGCTCTACATGTTGTGTCACCTGTTTTGGTTTATGGATGATGTTATGCGGATAGATATCTATGTTTTTGGTTTTTTATGTATGATGGTTTGTTCAAGATACATTCCAGTTTAGGATATTGTTAGCTACGCGATCAGCTGCTTGGTTTTGACTCCTTGGTACTTGTGTAAATGTAATATAGTCAAATTTTCTACTTAATATTTTTGCACGCAAATATTTTCTAAATAGATGTGTATCTCTTGTCTCAAATGTTTGGTTTAACTGTGACACTACTAACTGGGAATTGAGGTAGACATGCATATGGCGTATGCCCTAATGGAGGGTGTCGCACATAAGTCTGATGACGACATCATATTCTGCTTGATTTTTTGTTGTTGAATCGATGCACACATCATTTTTGTAGAGTGGTGATCGGTCAAGGTGATAGATGACCCAGGAAACTACGACTAAAATTTGAGACCATTTTGATGCTCCATCATCAAATCTGAAATAAGGTTTAGGTTGGTGATCCATGGTGGCACTTTGAGCATGTTTGATAAGTATTTTGGTCAAAAAATTTCATTGGTTGGGTCTGCGTATGTTCACTCTAGGGAAGGGCCATCTTGGCCCTTATTGGTAGAATTTCTTGAGGTAAAGGCCGTTGACAAGGTTGCTGAGGCATGTCCCATCTGATTCCATCAAGATGTGTGCCCCCTATCGGCAGAAATGTTTGATCATGTAGGGTCCTTTCCACAAGGTTTCAAACTTTCCTGGTCCTAGGGATTCTTTTGTGACATCATAGCGGAGGACTAGTTCTCCCTCATTGAATGAGCGAGGGTTGATGTGGCGGTCGAATGACGCTTTTACCCGTTTCTTGTGGGCCTCGTTGTGTTGTAGTGACTGTCATCAGCTTTCATCAATGAGCTCTAGTTCTACTAGGCATTGTTCTAGAGGGTGGGTATCATCAAGGAGTTCGATCGTGGCATGCAAATTTGGGATCTTGCGGAAATCAATGCAAAAGCGCGAGGTGCCTTGATTTTTTGTGATCAGAATAAGGTGGAAATCTTGGGACGTGGGGGCAGTTACAATCATATTTTCGATATGCGATGATACAAATCGTATATGGTGAATCGTGTCGTTACTGTTCGGTGGGGGAAGAATCTTTGTGATGGGAGTTTGCATAAGCACAAGGTTGGGTTACTCGCTAGGATGGTCAATTTCCTGTGGGTGGAAATTGTGCCTGCTACAGAGGTGCCTGAATATTTCCATTAGCAGGCATACTTCTGGTGTGTGATTTTGGCCAGTGCAGAGAGTGCATGGTATCACTGTGCCAATGGAGTAGATTGTATGGGAATCAACACTACTCATTGTCCCTGATGTGGATGCTTGGAAAGGATCTATGGTAGAAGAGGGGGTATTTTGCTTCCATTTTTGTATTGTTTGCTTGGGTGTGTCTGACTCTTTGGGGAGTGTAGAATAAACATTGCTCTTTCCGCTCTTAGCTTGGGGAGGTGCACACATTTAATCGTATGGTGAAAGTGTGAAAAAATTCGGCAGTAGGTACGCGTGATCTTCTTTTGGTTAAAGAGAAGTTTATGAGGGAGTGAAGAGACAATGTGGAAACTATTTGCAAGGGGCTTCAGTTCTCTGCACTGATTAAGCCGGTGGTCATTCAGGTCGCATAGTCCGCATGTTATCCTAGGCTTGGCCTAGGTCATTCTTGTTTGGTGTGTCATCCTAGTTTTCCCATCATGCCCATGTGGGTGTGGGGTCATTGGTCGAGGGGTAATGTACTTTCTAAATCGCCTAAGGGTATCGTCTCGTTTCTTTTCTATGGTAGGACGAATTTGTGAGATATAAGTATAGTGTTGTTCATAGTGATTGCCTTGACATATTAGGAAAAATAGCCTAGATATGGGGGTCCCATCGTGCTCAGTTTGTGGCTTGGCGGGGAACCAACATCATAACGCTGCTAAATCAGGGCAAGTGGCGACCACATGATTGGGAATTTTTCATAACGTGCATGTTGTTCTTCTCTGTAGAGAGCGGTTGGGGGTAACTAGGGGTTCCCTAATTGGTCACTTTTCAGCTGACAATAATAGAATGGATCTGCTCGTCACATCCTCTTGGGTTGTGGAGCTGTCCATGGATCCCACGTCCATGTCATCTTCTTGGGAGAGGCAGACTATGGCTGAGCATAAACTAGCAAGGGCTAGCCTGAATCAGGGGATATAGTTAAAATTCTCCAGAAGGTGATTGTCGGCGCACAAAGGACATGTGAATTGCGTTGCCCACAATCCAACATAGTAAACTCGTTCTACAGGATACCATTCATGGATGAGTTCCAGGGTCGCGCATTCTTCGAGGAAGTGACCACGTTCATCGCACAATGTGCAGCGTATAACAGGAGGGGGCATGACTGGGGGTCTTTCTGGTGCCCTTCATTCTTCCTGTAGGTACATGATGGTATGGGGTTCATTTCCGGATGCCTGGGTGGAGGGATCCTCTTGATAGGATCACTCGATGGCGTGTAAGGCATTCCTATATTGTGAGATTTCTGGGCAATGATGGGTATAGTGCCCATAGTTGCTGCAGATAGCACATGTGTGATTGGTATGCAATGCTTTGCTTTTACCTTTGGTGGTAGGTTCCTTTTTACAGGAACGTGTCGTCGCGATGTCTGTCTTAGAGCCAAGGAGTGCTTTTAATTCATCCAGCTCTTGGCAGATATGGGTAGGGTGACCTATTACGTCGCATATGGCACAAACCGGCGATTCTCGTTGTATGGCGGTAGTCAACATATTCTTTCATCTCTTATCGGTTTTCATAGCCACAATCACCGGTTTTGCAATGGAAATTTCCTTTGCAGGGGTGATTTCGACCATTTCTTAGACGAGTGGGGCCTCCTCAGGACTGAGGGGCTTCAACCCTGTGGCAGTGATGTGAGTGGCTCATGTTCCCGTAGGGGGAATGAGATACCAAACTAGTATTTCCAATGATATGTTTGGTAACACCAGTGTTGCCAAAATCTGCTGGGAGATGAAACCAGCTGGGGGGTAGAGGAAAGGGGTTTGGGAAGCGGCGTAGGCTAGAGAGGCTGCTGTGGACAATGAATCGGTGCCATTACTGCTCGTGTCTGTTTCCTGACTAGCTTCGGCGCTTGATGTGGACATTATGCACACTAGATCCCCTGTGACATCAGGTGATGACTCAGGGATAATGGGAGGATCTCCTAGGAATGATCTTAGAATGGAAGACGGTTTGAACTGGCCGGGGCCATATTCTTGGTACCGTGAAAGCGCATCCGAGGATATATATACGTAGCATAGAATTACATTAGTGTTTTTTAGGGGTCGCTTCTCGCTATGCGTCAATTGGTCTATAGTAATGATGTGGTCCTCGTGGGGAAACATCATAATGCAGAAGACAGAGGAGGCTATGGCTGACATGGCATACATATAACTCTGCCCAAGGAGTATATTATATTCCAAGTGAGTGTCCAAGACTTTGATGTCTATGTGGACTGTCTTTTCGGCTAAGCATATTGGGACGTTCTGGTAGAGGCCGACAAGGATCAAAGGATGACCGTCGTATGCTCTAAGCGTGATGACTGAGGGTTTTAGCTCGGGATGCCCTAACTTCTGCCAAATTTTTTTGACATGATGCACATGGATGCACCCTTGTCAATGACACAACGATGAATTGTGATATTCTAGACTGACACTAGTATCTGGAAGGTGACCATGGAAGGAAGCTTGGGGGTGGATTTTTCTAAGTCAAAAGCCATTAGGCGTGTAGCGACAGGGTCGATGGCACCTAACATGGAAAGTAAGGCTTTCCATTGTTTTGGGCATGACTGTAATACTTCCAAAGATGACATAGCAGTGGGAGATTGTGCTAAATCATCCATGATACTATAATTATGGGCTACTTTGGAGTGGTTTCCTTCTCACCTATTGGGTCCCTTCGTCATCTTTGGAAATGGTTCGATAGGAACCTTTGAAATGGTCAAAGGTGCAGTCGGTGGGGTGTCATAATTGCGATTCCATGTTTGGAAAAACATCTCTTCGCCAGTCATGTATATTTCGTGGCTATTTTTCCCAGAGTCATCTGGTTTTGTTGTTGAGTGCTTACCGTCCCTTGATGGGGGAAAGGTTCCTGCATCATAGTTGTTTGCTGGGAATATCCTCCTTGTCCTCGGTTACTCTGTAGCTTCTTCAACTTAGGGAGATCAAGATAGTGGTGAGTGTAATGGCCGTACTCACCACATATTGAACAAGAATGGTTTGTTTGAAGAGGTGGAATTTTGCTCTGCCGTTGGGCATTGCTTAGCTCCTAGCTCTGATTCCGGTTGGCGTTGCCTCCAACCTAGGATTGCGGCGGGCATTGTTGGTTGTTGCTCCCCTATCCAAGATTCCATTTTGGATTTTTTTTTTCTTTTTTATTCACCACGTTAGGAGGGTAGTTCTCTTGGTTATATTGGTGAGGTTGGTTTTGGGAAGGCTGCACAAAGTTCACTTGTGCATTGGCTTGCATAGGCGGGTCTTGTGCTGAGGACTGAGCATAACGTGGTCACTGGTTTGCACCTGGCTATTGGAGGGGAGATCTTCCATCAATGTTTCTCTCTGCATACTGGGACCCCTGAGCTGGAGGATAGGGTCCTCCGTGGTGATACGCTTGCACCCTATTGGTCAAATTTTACTGAGGCATCTGATGAATTTGAAAACTGGGTTGAGGTACATTTTGGGTAGAACTGTAAGTGTAACCTGGGTTTTGACTGCTACTACCTAGGTAACCTTGGGTCAATGACTTAATTAGTCCGTCTGCAGAGTTCGACGTGCCTGGAAATTCTTGATAAGTTTGCAGGCATGGGGCATTTGGCAGGATATTGTAAATATATCCTGACCGGGTATAAATTAGCTCAAGCTACTGGGCTTTTTTGATGGCGTCTTCTTCGGATGTGGTCCTTTGTTGCACCAGATCCTTTGAAATCTTTGTCGTGAGAGTTTTCAGGAATAAATCTAAAAGAACCTGGTCGCTAAGTTTTGCTTTACATAAACTATGACGCTGCCTCTATTCGTGGAGATGGTTCGAGATATGGATGACGGGGGTTTGTCTAAAATGTGTCAGTAATTACATTACATAATAATGGTGAATGGGTAACTTAAAATATGTTAGGAATGCAGTGGCGAGGGTGCTAAAGGTTCCATGTGAAGCAGAGGATTTCTCCACGTACCATTTCACAGCTACTCCTGTCAGAGTGCATTGAAATAGTCTCAATCGAATAGTGTCGTCAATGATATTGTTCAATGAGCACCACAGGTGGAAGGTCATGACACGATTACTTGGGTCTTCCGCTTGCTTTCCTTCAAACTTTGGAATATCCGAAGGGAGCTTCGTGGGCATGGGAGGCCATGTAGGGTTGTGTGCGATGGGGTCATTCTTCAACTTGGTTAAATCGGGTAGATTCAACGAAGCTAAGAAAGGTGATTGGGAGGTTGACTGCAACTTTCGAAAACACAAAGTTTTGGTTAGGAAGAGGGTTGGTCTATGACATACCCTGCTATTTATTCGACTGGCTTCCTGAATGGGTCACACCCCTCTGGCCTTTAGGGGTCTTGGAAGGAGTGGTGTGTGGTGTGGTGTTGGGAGACTAACCAGGGTTCCCAACTAAGGATGCCCCAATAAAGGACGAACCAATAATGGTGGCATCATTCCGTCTTTGATGCCTAAATGATGAAAGACCTGGAACCCCTCCCTGTAATGGGGGGAGGTCTAAAAGATTCCTAGATCGACGAGGTCTCATTGGGTTTCTTCTGGTGTCGACTAGGTCTGGTTTTGGAAAATTTTGAGAGGATAGAGTCTATGATCAAAGCAAAATTCTAGTCACATATATAAAACAAAGAGAAAATAAAATAAATTTTCCGTTTAAATTAATTCTATATGATCAAGCAATAAAAAAAATGGTTTTTGTTTATTTGCATATGATACTCAAATCATAGAAGACCTATTCGCCCTCACACACTCAAATGTAACTGGGCCTTGAGAAGATATCTTGCGAGTGCTGGCACAACGTCCTGTAAGAGCTGGCGACGCCCCCAGTTAGCCGAAGAAAATCCACCAAGTTAAGGGTAGAGGGTCTTGTGCTTGCCTGCACCGTCACCTATAGGGAAAGGATGCCCTAGATTTGGCCACTAAGTACCACCATCCCACGTGAGTGTTCGAGTCTTAGGCTTCTTGGTAAGTCAGCTAACAGTAGCGAGTATCATCCAAGTCAGGTAACCCTAATTGATACCTTCCCGCACTGCGCCTAAGCCTAACCCCCTCTGAAATGGGTCTCTGCCGCACTTAGATTTTATTTTTCGTGGGCTGGTAGGTGGATTTAAAGCTCCCTAAACATTAAACCTCTATGTTTCAAGATGAAGAATGATCAAGGCGGTTTATTGGATGCCTACCCCCTTGATCCTAACTTAAACTATAAATTCTTTTGTGGCCCATGTGGGGAGAATTTAGTGAGTTTGGTTAAGTTATTTTTAGGTGTCTTTGCTTTGCTTAGTGGGTGGATGCGTGTGAGAAAAAAGTGGACAAACACATAGTTTGAACGTGTGGACATGCGATGATCCTTTTCAAAATCCCCTATTAAACTATGTTGTATTGTTCCTTGCTCAAAAGAAAAACATGTGTGGATATGGGCCGCTTTCTATTTTTCCTAGTTAATCTATGTGATCAACTAAAGGGAGATGGCAAGTTGTGAATAGAGAATGTTCATATGCTTGCCTAGGATCACTAGAGGGTGCAAAGGCAACATAGATTACTTGCTCTTCTATCGACAATTCAATCTTAGTCCTGAAATCCCAGTGCAAAAATTGAACTAAATTAATAAATTTTACACTAGAAAAAATAAACTAGCTAAGCATGCATGGACTTGGGCCACTTACTTTGGCTAGTTATCTAGGTGTGTTGGTACCTAAATTTGCAAAACATAAAATTCTTTTAGAATGCAATTTATTTTTCCCCCGTACTTAAACTATGTGTGAACTTTGCAAAAATCAACTTGAAATAAAAATGACACTAAGCCTACAAAAAGCAGCTAAGAGTGAGCTTTAGCAAGCTGCAGGGTACCTCAACTAGTGCTGGTAGATGTATTATGGGCTGCCAAGCATTTTACAAGCAGGAAAAGATAGAAATGTGGGAGAAATTTCTCTTTCTGTCTTTTGCGTGCAAAAGGCTGAAAAACGCGCGATGTCTGCGCACAGGTCAACTCTAAACGCGTGCCCTGGGCACGTTTGTGGGAGGGAGAAGCACACAAATTCCTACAAAAGTAATTTTTGGAGCTATTCTGCTTCAGTCTATCACTTGGGATGAACTAGGGACTGCAAGAGAAAAGGGGGGAAATTCAGCTCCACTCCACAGCACAGACTATAGAAATTATATAACTTATGTGTTATATATCTAAGATTCTCCTGATCACACACTATTTTAACTTCATGCACAATACATAATCTATTCCACCATTGATCATCACATGTGGAAATTAAATCAATTGCAATGCACACATGAAACCATAAAAATTCACACACATAAACACAGTGATTTAACGGGAAAGCCTGAAGCTAAAAACCCCAACTATCTGTATATAATATATGTCATAGAGATCATGTAAAAATCCTCATACAAATCTAAACATGTCAAGCTCTCAATACAATACAATCACTACACACTAATTAGGTCTGATCTAGCAAATCCATGCACTGATCTCTGCCACCTGCTAGCCTGCCTCTACTGCGCAATCCCTGCTGAAGAATGGCTCTGAATGAACTCGAATTGCTCCAAGATTGACTGCACAATCCTCATTGGCATCTCCACTGAGTGTTGGATGCAATCAATGCATCACTATAGTCACAACTGATAGTCTATCTTGCCCTTTCACCTATCTCTCCACTGATCTCCACTGAAACTGTCCATGCACTATAGTTAACTGATGTATTCTTCAGTTGATTAATGAGTTATTATTTGGTGAATTAATTATTAATTACTTCACACCACTCTCACTAGTGTATCAATCAGTTAGACTAGATACAACTAGCTCAACTGTGTCTAACTGAGTTAAACTAAATACAACTCCACCAACTACTTCTCCAACTCCACCAAACTCTGTCACATGAGTTCTAACCGAAGTCCCTGCGATTAGCCCATGAACCCTCAAGAATAGCGAATTCTTCCGTCAAATTACTTTGGAATTTTAATTTGAAGTGCTCCAAGAGAATAAGATAATGTTTAGAGTCCAAATATTATTAAGAGCTAATAATATTCGACATATCTATTTTTAGACTAGCAATCTAAAAATAGATTCCGCCCAATATGTCTAAAAATAGAAGTCCATCTATTTTTCCAACTTGACTAACCATCCACAAATAACATCTTGAAACTCATAGAATATGATCGACATGTCTAAAAATAGACTTTGCACCAAAAATAGCCTGCGGGCCCACTTAGTGAAGGTGACTCTTTTCACTAAGCTCATCATCTTGTTGAATCTCAACACTCCCTCTCAACAAGATAGGGATTATCTGCCACCTCGATCCTGTCTCTATGGTATTCGAATTTGCTTCTGGTGAGCGCCTTCGTCAAAATATCTGCATCCTGATCCTCCGTGGGAATGTAAGAAGCAACATGATCTTCTGCTGCACACAATCTCTGATATGATGATACCAGATGTCAATGTGTTTAGACCTATCATGAAATACTGGATTAACCGAGAGTTTAATGCAACTCTGATTATCACAATATATCACAGTAGGATCTAAGTGTGAACTGAACAACCCGACCAGGATCTTCCTCATCCATACATATTGCATGCAAGTTAAAATTACTTTATATTTCGCTCCATTTAACTTCACTGCCACGGACTTATTTCCCCGATGTACCAAGAAACTCAGAATTCAATTATTATTTCTAAATGCCTTTTCCATTGGGTTTCTACCTAACTGCATCCGAGTCATGCAACTTCACCCATCTCTGACCGTCTCTGCACTAAGGCCCGCGTTATCCCGATTTGCCCCTCGAGATACCCGCATGCTGCTTGCCCTCGCTCTTCCAGACCAGTTTTACCATAGCTTGTGAAAGCTGGTTACCACAGTTAGAGGCCGTGGCCAAAGTATTCTTTAAATACACATTAATCAACCAATCGCTTTACAACAAAGTAAGTATCTACTACCTTCACGACAAGCATCTCTTTCTCAATCCACTGTGAAGAGTGAGTGTTTATAGTTGTACTGCATGTTGACCCACCAAAGAGCCTCCTGACATACTTGCCTTGAGACACAAATAGTCCACCCTTCCGCTGCCAAATTTATAATCCCAGGAAATAATGAAGGAGGCCCAAGTCCTTCATCTCAAACTCCTTTGCAAGATCTGCCTTGCATGAGTGTATCAACAGTTCATCACTTGTTAGTACCAAATCATCTACATAAAGTACAATGGTCAGCAACTTACCCTCTACCACAATCTGGTATAGGTTCGTATCCGCCTCACTCTTGGTGAATCCAAGTCTAGTGAAATAACTGTCTATCCGTGTGTACCAAGCACGAGGTGCTTGTTTCAGCCCATACAACGCTCTTTTGAGCCTACACACATGCAAATCGCTGCTGAATATTTCGAATCCTTCAGGATGCTCTATGTACACCTCCTCCTCGATGACTCCATTGAGGAACACAGTCTTCACATCCATCTGATTAATGTGCCAACCCATCTACGCTGAGAGAGAAAGGATGGTCTGTATGGAAGAATACCTTGCGACAAGTGCAAAGGTTTCTTCATAGTCGATCCCCTCGATCTGTGAGAAGCCCCAGGCAAAAAATATTTCCTTGTACTTCTCAACGCTCCCGTCAGCAGCTTGCTTCACTTTGTAGATCCATCTCAAACCTACCACTGATTTCCCTTCCAGCCTTGGGACAATCTCCCATGCACAGTTTCTGACAATCGAATCATACTCTTCCACCATGGCATCTACCCATGCGGGATCTTCCACAGCTTCCTCGAAAGAAGATGGTTCTATCATGATACACTTGCTCATCAGAGCCATCTATCCAGTAAATCGGTCAGGTGACTGTCTCTGTCTGCGTTGTGATGTAGGTGCTCCTACATTTTGCGTTGCATCAAGATTCAGTCGCTCAGCTTCTGTAGTGCGCTTCTGCCCTCTGATGTTTGGTGCTACATGAGTGGTTTTTTCCACTCCATGAACCTCCTCTTATGGCTGATCCACATCCATAGGCTCATCTTTAGGAACAAGCAGCTCCTCATCTACATGCAAGTGTAGCACCCTCTCAAGCGACAACTTCATGGCTTTCTCCTCATGAAATTTGATATCCTGTCGCACAATAGTCTTCTGACTGTTTGGAAAATACACACGATAGTTGTGGGGTGTTTCTGTGTACCCCACAAATATCCCAACCTCTACGGTTGGCTCCAAATTCTTCCTGGAATCCTTCGTCACATGAATGTAAACAAGTGAGCCAAAAATCTTCAAATGAGAAATATCAGGCTTCTTACCATAAAACGCCTCTTCGGGTGTACTCATACCAAGTACTCTATGAGGACAATAGTTTTGCACATAAACCGCAGTATTGCATGATTCAGAACACAAGTGTATGGGAAGGCCCTGATCATGCAACATCGCCCGTGCAGCACCCACGATCGTTATGTTCTTTCTCTCTGCGACCCCATTCTGTTGTGGGTTATGAGGCGCTATGAGCTCTCTTCGAATTCCTTCTGCGCTGCAAAAGTCTTTGAATTCGCCAGAGATGAATTCACCACCATTATCACTCCTTAGAGATTTCACCTGCTTCCCCGACTCTTTCTCGACCAGTGCCTTGAACTCACAGAACTTTTAGTATGTCTCGCTCTTCTTCTGCATGAAGAAGATCCAACACTTACGAGAAAAATCATCAACAAATATCACATAATACCCGTGCTTTGCTGTCAAAGCTACTGAGAAAGGTCCACACACGTATATGTGAATTCTCTCAAGGATCGCCGTGGCACGAATATCCTTCTCATGAAAAGTGGTCTTCACAAAATTTCCCAAAGTATATCCCTTGCACTGATCTGACTGTGCAAGTGTACCCTTGGGAAGCTCGGTAGAAATCTGCTTCAAAATTTTCAAAGCGCCATGGTGAAGATGGCCCAATCTCCTTTGCCACAATTCGCCCTCATCCCGACTCACCACTCCTTCTGCTTTGCCTACCATTGCTGCGCAGCCATCTACCTACAATTGATAAAGGTTCTTAACTCGAACCCCTATCCTCCAGGTTTCACCAATTATTTTACTGCGCAGGAAAGCCTTTCCCTCGCTAAAAACAACATCATAACCCTTGTCTTCTAACATCGCCACAGAGATCAGATTCTTCTTCAATCCTAGAACATGCATGACATCCTTCAATATGAAAGTTTTACCAGACTCCCTCTCAAAGGAAATGGTCCTGATACCAGTCGCACTATATTTACCATCATCGTCCATCTCGATGTGCACTCCAAGATCTTTCTCATCCAGATCAGTAAACAAATCTTTGTCTCCGGTCATATGGAAAGACGCACCACTATCAAGAAACCACACTGATCCCATCACACTTGAAACCAAGCATGCGATCAGCGAAAAATCCAGCTCAAATTGTGAGGCTAAGGCCTCTCCAGTTGCAGATCCAGCAGCCTGCTTATTTTTCTTCTTCTATGGAGAATTAGTGGTGTAATGTCCGTGTTGGTGACAGTGAAAGCACTTCACCTTGAACAAGTCCTGCTTCTTGCCTTTCACACCGGATTGAGAAGGATTTTTATTTCCCTTCCCTTTCCTTGCTTTGGCAGCCAAAGCGCAATTTTCTTCATCTTCATTCTTCAATGAAGATACATCCCTGGTACCCCGCCTTATCTCCTCCTACACAAGATCCGACCAAAGTCGCTCCCATCCTGGCAGTTTCTCCTGACCATTGATAGAGTCCTCGTAGCTATGCAAACTCTTTGGAAGCCCAAGGAGAGCCAAGCTCACCAAGTCCTCTTCATCTAAAGTAACCCCCACACTTCCCAGCTCATCCTTGCAGTGGATGAACTTCGTGAGGTACTTGGGTATACTGTCGCCTTTCTCCATTTTTATTTTCCTGAACTTGTCTTTAAGCGCCAACTTCCTTTGGTCGCTTCTGCTTTGGAACAAGTTTGTCAAAGCTTTCCACATCAAGAATGGAGAAGATTTACCATGAAGGCTGGACACTATGTGATCCTTCACACCTTCCAACAGAATCCTTTGACACTTTGCTGTCTTCTTTTTCCATGCGTCAAGTGTGGCTGCATCGCTAGAAGCAGGTTTTGGAATTTCCGCATCTATAAACTCCTTCAACCCATTATCATCCAGCACCGCCTCCATCTTGTCCTTCCATGCAATATAATTCAAGTTTCCCTCAAGGGAATACTCCAATCGCAATCCATTGAAAGACATTTCAATTGAATTCTCAACTTCGACACAAAGAAAACACTGTAGCAAATTCGAATTCCACCAGCACAAAACTCAACCGCTTCAATAATTGCAGTTGCTCTATGATCAATATTGCTCCGATACCATGTAGAAATTATATAACTTATGTGTTATATATCCAAGATTCTCCTGATCACACACTATTTTAACTTCATGCACAATACATAATCTATTCCACCATTGATCATCACATGCATAAGTTAAATCAATTGCAATGCACACATGAAACCATAAAAATTCACACACATTAACACAGTGATTTAATGGGAAAGCATGAAGCTAAAAAACCCAACTCTCTGTATATAATATATGTCATAGAGATCATGTAACAATCCTCATACAAAGTTGAACATGTCAAGCTCTCAGTACAATACAATCGCTACACACTAATTAGGTCCAATCTAGCAAATCCATGCACCGATCTCTGCCACCTGCTAGCCTGCCTCTACTGCACAATCCCTGTTGAAGAATGGCTCTGAATGAACTTGAATTTCTCCAAGATTGACTACGAAATCCTCATTGGCATCTCCACTGAGTGCTGGATGCAATCAATGCATCACTATAGTCACAAATGATAGTCTATCTTTCCCTTTCACCTATCTCTCCACTGGTCTCCACTGAAACTGTCCATGCATTGTAGTTAACTAATGTATTCTTCAGTTGATTAATGAGTTATTATTTAGTGAATTAATTATTAATTAAT
Organism: Pinus albicaulis; assembly: GCA_034641835.2. NCBI lineage: Eukaryota > Viridiplantae > Streptophyta > Pinopsida > Pinales > Pinaceae > Pinus > Pinus albicaulis. Next base: position 247,520,031 of record CM076575.1, on the reverse strand, counting down.
TCACACCACTCTCACTAGTGTATCAATCAGTTAGACTAGATACAACTAGCTCAACTGTGTCTAACTGAGTTAAACTAAATACAACTCCACCAACTACTTCTCCAACTCCACCAAACTCTATCACATGAGTTCTAACGAAATCCTCCGTGTATTAGCTCTAGTAAACCTTCGGAATAGTGTAATTCTTCTCGTCACCGTCAGCGCATCTCGCCTGAAACTAGTGCTCCAAGAGAATAAGATAATATTTAGAGTCCAAATATTATTAAGAGCTAATAATATTCGACATATCTATTTTTAGACTGGCAATCTAAAAATAGATTCTGCCCAATATGTCTAAAAATAGAAGTCCATCTATTTTTCCAACTTGACCAACCATCCACAAATAACATCCTGCAACTCATAGAATGTGATCGACATGTCTAAAAATAGACATAGTCTAAAAATAGACTTTGCGCTAAAAATAGCCTGCGGGCCCACTTAGTGAAGGTGACTCTTTTCACTAAGCTCATCATCTTGTTGAATCTCAACACAGACAGGGGTCTCTGCAAAAAGGAACAACCACATAAAATTGGTAATAAACGTTAGTGGAGTTGCCAATCCGTGTTAGTGTGTTTGGTGCACGCATGTACGAAATCACGCCAAATTAAGGGGTGTGGTTTACCCACTTAAGTTATTGGTCACAGGCAGAAGTGGAGTCAAGCAAGTTAGTGGAACAAGCTAGAATCATAAACACACTAGATAGAGAAATATCATGCATACATAAACTAAAACTAAACTAAAACTAAAACAAATAAAGAAAAGCTCTAAATAGAGTCAAACAACTGCAATAATCCAAATGATGGATCTTCGGCCCCTCTTATTGAGTGCTGGTAGGAAATGAGGATGAAACTTTAACCCTCTTACCAAAGGGCCCCTAGAACATGGGTTCTAAGTCCTGATGCAAGGATTTTTTTACTTCCAAGCTTGCCTCAGTACAAAGTCTCCCTCTCTCTAGTATGGTGGACTAAACTTGTTGGATGGCCAACAATTGAGTCCCTTCTATCTTCATCTCCAGATCACACACTGCTGGTATTGCTTAGGAACTTCTGGCCAGCATAACAATGTGTTCTCCAATTCTTCATCTCATGGTGGCCTTATATAGGAGAACTCAAATCCTCCTTCCCTCTCTTGGTACATTATGGATGGTGACCCAAGAGAGGGGGATGATTCCTTTGTGTGCCACAAATATTCCATTGTGTGCTCACTTGATGTCTAAGGCGGTTTTGGTGGTTGTCCTTAGGTGGCTTCAAGTGAGGAATCACAGTCCTGGAGTGTGCTTTTTGTGGTCCCGGAAAGTAACTTTCGCCACTCCTAGGATTGCGCGCATTTCGGGTCAAAAGGCGCGCAAAGGCGCTCTTCACGAAGAATTATGCGTGTAAAAGCATTTATGACTTGCTCAAATTTGATTTTTCCTCAGACCTTAGAGATTTTTAAATACTTTCTAGATTCTCTAATGTATTTCAGCCCTATAAGTCCTTCTGCCTGACATTAATTAATTTTGTCTTCTACTTGTACGATTTTCCAGTGTTAACACTCCTTCCTCCTTTCTTCTCAATTCTTCTGTTTATATCCTTTGATGTTCTTATTCTTGTTGCTTTCTTTGCTGCTCTTATTCTTTTTGTTGGCCCTTGGTGCCTTGTGACCTCTTGGATTCTTCCTCCCTCTTCCTCCTAAGCTCTTGTTTCGGTTTCATCAGGAAGGCATTCCTTTCTTCTCAGGTCTCATTGTTCCCTTCTCCTTCTTGGCTGGTCGGAGAGTCTTCGATTTTTGTGTTCTTGGGTTTCTTTGACTTGGAAGAGGACCCTCCTGTCTGCATCCTTCTTTTGATGGTCGTGGACCTTTCCTGCAAACTCATGTTCTCTTGGGAATGTCCTTCTTGCTCCTCTTCCTCTTCTGGCTCTTCACCTAGGCCTAGCTTCCTATCTGCGTTGTACCAATTTCTTATTTTGTCTTCAGGGGTTGCCTCTGTGTGTTGATAAGACCAATTAAAATGGGGCTTCTTACAGTGGGCTGATACGATCCTCTCAGGGTCATAAGACTGAAAGTGTCGAGGTACGAACTGAAACACTTTCATTTGTTTAGCTTCTGCCTCCACTTCCTTAAATCTTTCAATCGTGTAAGCTCTGATAATGAGAGGAAGGATCGGCCAAGGCTTCTTCTTCCCTTTGCTCAACATCTTCAAGAATTCACTAGTCATCTGGTAGTATACCTCTTGCAATAGCAACTTATCGGTGACAAACCTTGGTAGCGTGTGGGGCGGTTTGAATGAACCAAAAACCCTGATGTAAGTGCCTTCTTGGATTGGAAACTAGTGTGTTGCCTTGATCACTGTTTCCATGGCTCTTCTCAACATGCAGGGCAGATCTTCCTCGTGTATCTGTAGGTAGAGTGGGGTGATGAATGAATCTAATATGGTATTGAGGTCTTGCTTGTACTATGAGTCCCAGAAGATCTGTAACTCCTTGTGAATAGGGCTCCCAAACAATGGGTTATAGTTGTGGGGCCAACGATCAAAGTGACATCTAGCACTGACTGCATCCAATAACTACGAGGCCATATAAAACAACTCGGATGCTAGTCCTTCTTTCGAGACTTATGTCGCGCTTATGTTTTCCCTCAATGCTGATAATAACATGTGAGCCCAATTGAAGATTATACCGTAGGTGGCGACTGCGTCCATTAGGGGAACCCATGTTACACTGAAAGTGCTGACGTCTGATCTCCCGTACAATCGACACATCATAGCTGCTATGAGGCGATAGAATTTTCAGAGCCCCTTCATTTTGTACTCTTGATCTTTCTTTCCTTTGAACTTAGAGGGATTTTTCCACCAACCCCTTATCATGTCCTAGATTGGGACATCGTGCATCGCTAACTATCTGGTGTTGAAGAATTCCTCCTTCTATGGTAGCCCATAGTATACCTCAATGTATTTGGAAAATATATTGGTGAACGGTTTCCCAAAGTGATCTCTTATTACCCACGTAGTAGAATATGTGTTGTGCAAGATCCAGTCAATGACTTCTGCGCACGGGAAGATAGGAGGGTGTGTTGCGATGCTGTGTAACTTTGACCTCTTGACATTTATATACACTTGGAAGTCTTCTTGGTCCTCCGGGATGTCGCAATTCGAGAACTCAGCGTAAACATCATACCATGCCATTTTGGTACTTCTGCAGAAGACACAAGCCATGTCCCCATAGATAGGTGTCGACATAGGGACTTGATAGCTTTCCTGCACACTGACCTCTAAACTTGTTTGTCGTCTTTTAACGATTGGAGGTGCCATATCACCTGAAAGGGAAGAGATTGAGATGCACTCAAGTTCCATGTCCACGTCACCTAGCATGTTCAAAAAACAGTCCCATGTTAAGATAGATGGCATGAATGCAACAATATGACAATAAAATTGACTAATCCAAACCACTAAAGGCCCGAGAAGGTATAGGTACTAAAGCCACCAACAATGAGGGTCGCACAGAGGATAATGGAGGAAATTTGTGACCTGTGTAGCCTGAGTGGTAGGTCGCATGTGACCTTCACGACTATGTAGCATGGTTGCAGAGTCGCTAGGTCGCGAGGTCGCAAGGTCGCGAACACGAAAGATCGCGGGGTCACAACTCACGCTAGGGCACTTGTCTTGAATTTACTCGGTGCAACCAGCATGCGTGGGGCAGAAATGGAGGAGAAATTGAATGAAGGACTTAAGTTTAGGGACATTTGTAAGCTTGGGAAATGATGCCAAAGAGGGGGAACATGCTAACAAAGTGGAGTTTGGACTTAGCCATGAAGCAAAGGGTTGTCTAGGTTAAACATGAAGCGAAAAAGGAAAATAAAAGGGCTCGCGGTTAAACAATGAAGAAAAGAGGTAAATAAATCCTTCCTAGTCTTAAGTAAGGGGAAGTCGGGCGTAGGTAAGCACATATGGTGATAAAAAATTATTATTGGAAGTTAGAGCGACTTATTTGGATAAAAACACTCTCTTATTGAGCAGTCAGACACCTTTGAGAGCTTCGTCGTGCTGGTCGAATGCGACTAGTGCGAGCCTCCTATATATAAGAAGTCGCATGTGCGGGAAATTAATGCGGTCGAGATGTCACGAAGTTGCGAGGTTGCAAATTCATGAAGTAGGGTAAGATCCCCTTGTGCGACCTATGTGACCTATACGATCACACGACTTAAGGTGGTCATTGGGTCACAAGGTTGCATGAGTCACACATTTGGTTTTGAAGAAGTCTCATGACCTATGTGACCTTGCAACCTCTTTCTAAATTGCGCAGGTCACAAATTTGCGTAAGTCGCAAGGTACAAGTTTCAAGGGGGCTGCAAATTTTGCGACCTTGCAACTCCTTTAGGGTCGTTGGGTCGCAAAGTCATAGGGAAGCAAATTCAAGGAGGATGAGACCTATGTGACTATACTTAGGTGAAAAAACCAAAATAAACTAGGAATCATTGTTTTGCCGGCTTTAGACTTGAAAGCTATTGGGCGAGGGGAATGATCCAGGCCCATATGCACTGACTAAGGGGAGCTTCTAATAACATGAATCTCACCAAAGGTGCAGGGGTTCCGAAATTTCGAATGGGTGCCAAATTTCGGAAGGTAGTTGTAGCAGCAACAACAACTCTTTATCTTGAAGATGGATTCAACTACTTATTTGACTCTTTGTCTTGAAGTTAGATTCAGATAATAATCCAAAAATTTGAGAAACTTAACATAATTTATATGATAAAGTTAGTGATTTTCAAAACTCAATATATTTTTTATTCAAAATATAAAATTATCAATAACTCATTTATAATTTTTTGGCTCATTAAATCAATTATAATATTTTTAATAATTTTTTTTAATAATGGTTCATCACACCCATAGTCATATGCTTGTCTCAAATATAAAATATTAGACTGTCTACCCATGCAACTTTTATTATTTGAACGGATTACTCTAGAAATTGATTCGTCGTTCTGCAAATAAGTGCATCCTTATCGGGAACCAAAAAGTATCTGTCTGCCACCTTTCGATCAGCACAGCGAAACCGAAGTATTTTTTATCCGCTTCTGATGTAGTGGAGAGATGATGCTCTGCCCTCTGAGAATTCAATGAACAAAACAGTTTCTGATTGGAATCAAGTATTTTGAACCTATGGATGGAGCTTCAGCCCCGTGGTATCATAAACAAAACCATGATTCAAGTGAAATCATGAACAGTCATGATTTTCACTGGAATTGCACTGAAATCTATCCAAAAATAGTGGCAGGGTATGGCCGCCAGAATATCTTTCCACAAAGGAGAGGGTTTTGTCTGGTTTAGCATACGTAACCAATCCAAGCCCTAGGTTTTCCTTAAAGCCTGCCATATATGTACTCCGTCGTTGAACTGTGGGTTACTGCGAGCAGGGATTCGATTATTGGCGCGCTGCTATGTTCATTCGAATTCTACTTAAAAATCATCAAAACTACTTGCTCCGGAGTTTTCGTACCCTTTAGGGCCATAAAAAATGAGGGCAGTTTTCCTATAAAGGGCCGTTGACAGAACCAAAAAAAAGTTTTTTTCTCAGTAAATATTGTGGGAACATAATTTAGTTGAACGGTTTTTAGTTGGATTATGTTTTTTTGGAATTGTTTCAATGAGATTTTTTGGAGTTTCTTATTGAGATTTGTGGAAAATTTTGAAGTGAAATCTTGATTTGTGTTATTTAAACTGGTTTTTTCACTACATATATAGATTCAGCACTCTAAAAACTTTTAGGGCATTTTAATTGTGCAGAATTTACTCATCAAACTTGTGATTTCAATGAATTCCCGAGGGATTTTAGACAAATTAGATCGAAAAATAAACGGAAAAACTTTTTCAAAAAGTAGCATTAAAAACAACTAGATTTTTTTTGTTATTTAAAATATTTAAATAAATTCAACATTTTGATAACAACTCATAAATTGTATCTAGTTTTTTTTAGTTTAGTTTTGTCCTTTTTCTTTTTTTCCTGAAGAGGGAAAATCAGATTAACTAAAAGAATAACATCTAGCTACTCAAACTAGCAGTACCTTAATTGACCCATTAATGTTAACTTCCCAAATACTTAGCAACAAAAACTAGACCAATTAAACCAACACAAACTTTAAAAAACTAAAATCTTAAGTAGCCATTGTTTTCATGAGCAGCTTAATCAGTCTTGTGTTTTAGTAATTTAATGAACTGATTTCTAGAAATTTGAGTTGGTTAAGAAGGCGTGCTGCAGCTCTTCTTTTCAGTAGAAGCTTGGGCAGTCAATCTTTATGTTTTAGTAATTTAATTAACTTGCTTCCTAGACATCTGAGTGGTTAAGTAGGCCTGGTAGTTCTGAGCTTCTACCTGGGCTCTGCTTTTTATGCAACAAAACTGCAGTGATGGGTATTTATACAGTGATATTCCCAATACTCTCTCATAATTATTGTAAGAAGTTTTTAATTCCTTGTGTAAAGTGTTGTAGCACAGAAAAGTTGTTGCAACCACTGGTCAGCAATATGCTTTGTTTATAGCATAATCCATGCTGACGGTACAACAGTGTATTATAAGAGATTTTCTTAATATTATAATGCTGCCAATCTTCCAATAGTAAAGCAAGTTACTGGACATACTGCTGCCATCTGAGATAGAGCAAGAAGGGAAATGCAGAGACCCAATAAAATACGTTAAACCAAATTATGAATTGATTTGTTCAAGGTATACATGGCTGAAATAGGTCGTTTGGGTTAAGGCTCTGCAATTTTTTGACTTGTCATCTAAACCTCTGATTTTATCCAACATTCCCTCAGATTTTGTTTGAATGGGTTTGTTAGTTGGCCTTAATGAAAGCCATTTTTTGATTGAAGGCTCTGTGTATCCTTCCTCTTCTGATTTTTTTTTCTTTTCCAAAAGTACTGTTTATAATACTTGGGTTTAGTGATTTCCCAATGTAGTTCTTGAAATATGCTTCTGAATATCCTCTTTTCTGTAATTTAACTTCTGAAAAGCTGATAGTTAATAGCACATAACCACTTGTCATGTGTTGATTTTTGTGCTTGTGAGTTGTCACAGGCAACTGCAGCATGGGAGATCCCAATGGCAAAAGTCAGAGACACGGATCTTTATTGAACCAGATCATTCATAAAACGAACAAGTGAAAGCATGAATGCACGCACTGCCAAGTGAGTAGTAATTACTGATGTGTAGTTTCACTGTTAGGCATTTGGGGTTTGCCAAGGCTTGTGTGCCTTTTTCCAGAAGATGTTTTGAGAAACATACATGTCGTTTGGGCTGCACCATATCACAAATATGAAATATCTTTTGGCTTATGACCTGGTGGCTCCAAGAGTTATTTATTGTCTGTTTAGCTGTAAGTTTAAAGGATGTTTAAATTTATATTAAAAAGGGATAAAATATAAAATGTGTATTTAAATTAATGGTAACCTTAAATGTCCGTTAAGGTTGAAATGGTTTATTGAATCTGAAATAATAAGATGAAGATTTTTTTTAGTTTTATATTTTTTTTATGTTTTAAAAGTTTTAAGAGGCGTTGGAACACCATCATATAATTTGGTAGTTGGAACATCATCATATAATTTGGTAGCATGACAAATATTTTGAAATTTAGATTTAATGTAAGTGTAAAATGGATAATATAAAAAAGAATGTTTTTTATCCTTAACACTCTTGGTATTATAAAAGTGAAAATAACACAACATTCTTGATATTATAAAAGTGAAAATAATACACTCTTTATATTAAAAAGAAAAATATTTATTTATATTTACATTAATACCAAAACACAAAAAAAATTTAAATTTAATAACATCATGACAAGTCTATTAAAATGTATTTAAAATTCAATGATATTTATATTATGAAAATATAAACTTCATAATGATAACACAATGGGAAATCCATTTGAGTAGCTAATTGTGAAGAGTCTTTCATTATTATACTTGTTCTCAACCATTTCTTTGTTTGTTTCTTTGGAGAATCCCTATTACATTAACACCAAATACATTTAAGAAACATAAAGTTTATAGTATGGTGACAAGCTTATTAAAATTAATTGATATTTACGTTCAAATAACATAAAATATATGAACAAATCCATTAAAGAAGACTAACAAACTGCCAACAATCTTTCATTATTGTAATCATTCTCAATCATTATGGTAATCATTCTCAACCATTATATAAAGTCGACATGTAAATTCTCAAGACCATGAACACTCATGCTATTCTATGTCAACAAAATGATAACTAGGTTGATAAAATACTTACTACATATAAATTACAATTTTGAGACAAACATACATCAAAGTAAACTGAAACTTGCCTTCATCAATAAAGAAATATCTCAATACACAAAAATCTTATTGGTGGGCATTAAAAGAATTCTAAATTACCTTAGTTATTTCAGTTAGTAAGAAATGCCAATATAAGGTAGAAGAGTACAATAAATTGTACTACTAAAATATCATGTAAAAAATGCCAATATAAGATAAAAGAGTTCAATAAATTGTACTAGTAAAATATCATGTTACTTTAATTACCCACTCCACTTTTATTTCATTGTAAAGTGTGCTTAATTATCCACTCCACTCTTATATCATGTAAAGAGTGTTTGAGATGATTGTACTAGTAAAAAATCATGTTAGTTTAATTATCCACTCCACTCTTATATCATTGTAAAGAGTGTTTAATTATCCACTCCACTCTTATATTATGTAAAGAGTGTTTGGGATGATTGATGTATTGTTTTGAATGATACAGACTGTATTAGAATTTTATCAAATAAATGAAATTAAGAACACCAAAATTATTGAAAAAAATAAACTCATTTTTGTTAAATGCAAATATAATTATAATTTAAATAAATATAGAACATTTTTTAATTTGTATGATATTATTTTTCTTTTAAATTTTTTATTAACTTAAAAATGGCTAAATGTTCAAATTTAAAAATTGATAGACAAAAGTGTTGATGGAATTGATGTTTCACAAAATATTTATAAAAATTAAATCAGTAATAAGATAAATACTAAACCCATGTTAATCAACCATCTTTTTATTGATAAATTACATATAATATCATTCTATTTGATGTATATAAAACATACTAATTTAAAATTATTTGGTTTTAAATTTGAATTTCATTAAATAATTTGGATATCATTCATTTAGCATAATGACACAACAAATTTGTAACTTTGACAAACTTTTACTCATAGATTACATATAATATCATTCTATTTGATTTATAAAAAAAATGCTATGCTAAAATTATTTGGATTTAGATTTAAGCTTCATCAAGTTATTTTGAATATTATTCATTTAGCATAATGGCATAACAAAGTTTTAATTTTGGCAAAACTTAAGAAAATTCCACTAAATTGAATGTTTAGAAAACAATACCATTCTTAATTTATTTACATGCAGAAATTCACCAAAATTTCATAATTCTGCCTACAATATAATATAGAATTTTGGATTTTTAATGTGGAATTAATTATTCCCAAGTAAGAGCTTTACTGTATACCCTTCAGTGAATAGGGTAATTCAAAATTTTGTGATATGGTCTTGCATAATGAAGCTTTTTATTCATAGCATTCAAGGTAAACTCGGAAGCGTTAAGTATAAATAGATTGCCTCTATTTTCAAAAGATTTGAAGACAGATCTGGTATATGATCAATGATCATTTATTATGTGTTTAACAGATTGATAGACATTTTATTAAAAAACAAAATTATTTCAGTTTGTAGCCATTATTAAAGAGATAATGGTGTTAAGAACATGGGTAAGGCTTTATAAATACAATATTATATAAATAAGTTTATAAAAACAAGAAAAAGTTTATTTTGCAAAATCGATGTGTAAAATTCATTATAAAGATTTTTTTGGTCAAATATAATTGAGTTAGCCTAATACTTAATTTAAAGATTCAAACCTATTTATAAATTCATAAATAGGAAACATACCATGGCTCCAAAAATCCATAACTATAAACTTAAAACTCTGACTTATTTCGAAGTCAAGATTAATCTCACCACTGATTTTTCCTTCCTTCTACACTATCTTGAAACTTCCAACTTCTCTTAATGCAAATATAGAAAATCTACTCATCATTTGAGTCCTCACAATTTATCCATGACAGTGTGCTACAAGCAACTATAACATGTGTACGTATTGTAATCAGGTAACCAGAAATTAGATGCAATATACATAGAACGATAGGCCATGGCTAGCAAGCTTTAAGGGACAACCAAAACATCTAACGAATCCACTTCCTTGAAATTCATTTATAACACCATCAAGTTAGTGGATATAAGTAGGTCATACACTAACTACAAATATACTGAGATGCAAGATTCAAGCTTGAAAATCTAACGCTCAGAAGAATGAAACACAATAGCGAACTAAAAGAAGAATTTACATGGCCATTGATTCCAGATGTAGTCAGAGCTGTAATTTGGGAACGACTAGTTGTGGATCATTTTAACAGAAATGCTTTTATTAAAACATCTTCATGCATTCTTTACTTGAAACATGTTCATGGCAGGGTAGGGTGGCAACACAGTCAACTCACAGACCAATACAATCCATAAGGTCTCTGCAAAATATCATTGATAATAGTTATCTTCTTATAAAATGAATATGAATATTAGACCACTTGTATGTTTGAATACCCTAACAAAATTCCAAGAAATCCCACTTTCATGTATCTAGCATTTGTGCATTTGTCTTCCATAACAAGAGATCTCACACATATGTAGTATGTGCAAAACACACAAATTGATGCTCTGAACAAATTTAGGTGCAGAATGAATGGGACAGTAATTTGACCAGCAGCACAATAACTTCCAACTGAGAAAACCACTGATTAAAACATTTCAGCTTAGACACGAAACATAAATAGATCCTAAACAAAATAAATGCTAACAATTAAGGCATTAGACCTGTCAAGCAGGGGCATGCTCTTTACAGATAGTTTTCATAGATATAGAAAACTGTCTCAAACAATTGATAACAGCAAAGCTTCTTACAATGACAACTCTAAATGACTTACAGTGAATCTCCAAGTATGAGATTTATCCTTATGCAAGCCAGAAAAGGATCAAAAGAGCCCTCAAATGTATACACTCCCAATGAAAAACACAAATCTCAAATGCATCCACTCCCAATGAAGAACACAGATGGTCTGTTAACAAAGTTAATGGGTCAAGGCAATCTTCATGTTGCAAGATAGCCTCTTCAACCCAGAGGAACAAGCATAAGTCCATATTTTGGGCAAAATAATCTTTCCCTTCACCTAGCAGGTTTAGATATTCTTGGTTATATGCATCTGGTGAAAAACAGGTGCAAACCACTAAACTATAACTGCTACCAAACAAAACTGGAAATTTGCATACGATTTTTTCCCTGAAAAGAATAATGGCATCAAAGATACCTTTATCAGTCCTGAGTTTAGATTCAACGATCTTAGAATCATCTTTAACTCTGTCATCCTATGTGACATTTTCACTCTCAAGCTTTGGCTGCGTCCGAACACCACCTGCCACTGGAGCCCTGCTATTTCCAATAAGGGCAGTCTGCAATGCCTCTCCTTTTTCAGCCTGATATTCTAGTTTTGTAATCATTGACATCTCCCTGCGCCTGATTAACCAGTAAACTAAAAAGCCCATCATTCCTAGTAGTGTAAACCCTCCAAGAAAAGGCCCAAGTGCAGCTCTTAACGTACTTGTTTTCTGTTTCTTAGGAATTTCTGCAACCACATGAGGGATGCTGTTTGGAACTTGCTTTGATGGTGAAGGAGCAAAACCAGAAACTTGAATTGGCTCTGTAGAAGGTGCGGGAGCAGAAACCAGAGACTCAACAGCCAGAGAGAAATGCCCTTGATTATAAGTAGTACAGACATTGGGATAACCAGACACATTGCTTACACTCACAGTTCCATTCAAATGAAACGAAATGCACATTGGTGTCAATTCTTTTGGGAAAACTGCACTTGTGAAGCTAATGCTGATGGGTTTCTTAGTAGCAAAAATGTCAATTTCTTCAATATTACCAGAGCTTGAATTTGAGTAATCATAGGCTAGAAGTCCTAAAACAGGTGCCACAAGATTAAGTCTGAGCTTAAACCCAAACCCAAAATTATTGCAATAATTAGAGGACCAATTTCCAAGGTTGTGATAAACAAGCACAAGTCTGCGAACATAAGGCTTGGCTACAATGCCAGGAGGGACATCAAATTCATTATAGAGAATCCCTCGGCTTCTCAGACTACCGCTTCGGAGCCTGACTGCATTAACTTTGATTCCAGACACATTATTAGGAACTTGGGCATCGTAAATAATGCCTGTTTTTGGATGAATCAATGCTCTGTATGCATATTTCTCAAGTACAGTGTCCAACAATGAACCTTGAGAACTCAAAGCCTCAAGTCTATCAAAACCACTGGAAAGATTCAGAGATCCTGAAATACAAAGAGAGAAGAATATGAAGAACTTGTAAAAAGCAATAACATTGAAACCGCATTGTGCAAAATGCAAGCATCCATGCTTTAAAATCTCTGTATTTAAGATTATTGTGCCTTCAGCATGCATTGGATGCTTGCTTGTTCTGCACATGAACATGAACAGGAACGAGCTGTATGTATTGGGGATCACTGAAATACAATGCAAAAAAACAATCGGCAGAGTAGAAAAGGGGCCGTCTTTAGATGGTTTTGTCTGTATAGTGGATTGGAAGAGCAAGTGTAGAAACTACACTGATGAACGAAGCAAAATCTGGTACTACCAACAACTCTGCTACTATTAGAAGGATGGCTATGACATTCTCACTATGCAGATATTATTAGAGAGTGCTCAGCACAAATATGTACTAAGTTGGAACAGAATAAGCTAGAGACATATAAACCAAAGATATATATCTTCTAGTTACTGCTCTTTCAAACAAAACAACAGTTTTGCTAGAAAGTTCATCTATTGCTGACCAGTACTTAGTTTTCTATAGCCACGACAAAAAACAGAAGGAAAAACTCCGAGGAGATACTCATTTAGAATATATTAACCATGTCAGTTAAAAGCATAGCAATGAAACTAAACAATAAGAATAAAAGGTCATACCCCTTTTTTGGAAATTGAAAAAGAACAACCAACCAAATCAGCAATTACAATTAGCCTTGTGTTCCCTAAATTAAAGATAATTGCATGAGAGAACGAGCAAATAAATCCTATAAGAGCTACATTAAAGACCTTTGAAAACTCGCAAGCCAGTAATTAACAAGTCTTCGAATTTATGAGAGACACACCTTAGATCCTCTCTCTTAAGTTTAATAGGAAAAGTAAGTGTTTCTAAAAGCTTTAAATTTTATGAAATCCATAAATATTTTTGTTGAAATTTTTGTTTGATAAATAATTAATTAAATTTCCTTTTTTATCACATTCTTTATATATATATATCATAATTTTTTTTTAAGTCAATATTCTATTCATATGAGGAAAAAGATTGTTGGCAATATGTTTCTTGTCTCTTATTATATGATTGTCCTTGATGGCAACTCTCTGACAAAGGATGCAGATAATGACTGTATGAAGAACTCAAAAAACCATCAGCAGTTCTATACAAGCAGAATATAAGACTGAAGCAGTTCTATACAAGCAGAATATAAGACTGAATGTACATTAATCGAAGCTCTGTATTTAATGGGAGAATTGATGTGAATACAGACGTGTTAAGAGTCATGTGTTATGATTCACTGAAGTTTAACCTTGGGTGGAGAATATTGAGAGTATTTGGGTATTGATTGGTTCAATTCTCGTGTGGAATGCCCTGAAACTCTGTGTGAAGCCCTGTTGGGAGAGTGAGCCATGGACGTGTTCTGTATGTGCAGGGCACATTAGCTCTATCGGTCAAAGTAATAGTGCGTTCCGCATGTGTTAGACAATACAAAGAAGGGTGTCCCTGTTGAATGCAAGAGAACTGAGTCGAATAGTCCATAAGGATTTCATCGGAGCTGTATAACAGTATTGTGGTTATATGAACTCATAACGCGGAAAAACGAATTGGCGAAAGTACGCAGACGGAACCTGGAGTAGAGGAGCGGATCCCTGCGGATGAACAGTGAACGCGGTTTAAGGCTGGAAGTGGTTTTTATCGCACTACCTTTGCAGCGAAAGTGGTATTTGAGAATCGGGAGCGATTCTATAGAACAGTCGACACGTGGCGTCGGGCGAAGTTCCAAAACCACCATCATTGCGCGCCATCGCATGTTAACGATCGACTAAGGAGGCCGCACGATATTGTTGAGCGCCGTCAATTTGGAAGGGAGCCATCGGACGGCTGTCGTATGAGGAAGATGCGCGATGGTTAACCAAAGTACGGCGCGAGAATTTGATTGGACTATTGATCTTATACGTGGGGCACAGAGTCAAAGGTTTATTAACAAGCGTGAATAAAGTTATGACCAGCGTCGGACCTTGTTAAATGTTTATTAACCTTGGCTATAATATTATATGGCGGAAATAAAGATTACCTTTGGGTCGATTCGTGTTGTGAGAGTATGCATTAGTGTATATGGAAGAGCGTAGGTTGGGGTTCCAATTTGGATTGGTTCGCCTTTTAATACGTGGATTGTTATTAAGAGAGCATTCTTTGTATGCCTTAGGGAGGTCATTACTAAAGGAGAAATTTGGATTAATATCTCAATCTCATATTGAGATATTAAAAAAAGAAAGCCTTAGATTAATTATCTAATTGCCAGACCAAGAAAATCGAACAATGAGAAGTTGTTTGGGGCTTGGGTAGACCTCGCTGGATTATCTATTTGATCCCGTCCAGGAATACCATCAGCAGTTGGGTGGTTTTGACTCATGGTATTAATAAAGGCTAAAACTATATAAGGAGAAGAGGATCATAGTACAACGTGTGCATGTGGAGGGGTTGTTAATAAATAAATCTCTTTAAGAGATATCTGCATGATTGAACTCTGATATATCTGAATCTATGATGCACCTGTGCCTATGATCTAGAAATGATGAATCTAGGAAGATCTGCAAAAGAAATGATGAAGACCTAGTGCAATTCTGATGAAGAAATTGAAGAAATTTGATGGATCTGAGGGTTGAAGCCTTCAGTATGAAAGTGGAAGCTTTCTGCCAGTAAAAGCTGGTGTTGAGTTAGGGGGTTGGAGCTCCCTTCCAATAGTGACTGGAGAACGAGAGAAGGTTGCAGCCTTCTGCAGGTAGAATCTTGCGTACTGATATAAGTCTGCATCAGTACAATTTTGTAAAAGGTTTTCTTTATTGAAGACAGAGACAACAACAGCGGCGATTTTCTCCCGAATTGGGTTTCCACCTTAAATACTGGTGTTCATGTGTGTTTCTTAAGTGTGATGGTTTATTCTGTTATTATTGCACATGCTTACTGCTTACTAAACATCTAATGAATGAATGATGCAATGATCTAAGTAAAGAATTAAATACATAATAAGACCTATGAACATACGCAAGTTTTCTTAAGGATATCCACGTATATACGCAAGTTGGGTTCAGTAAAGTAGCGTATGGTTTTGAGAGAAAGAAAAAGGAAAAAGTTTTCAGTCAGCTCTAAATACTGATTCACCCCCCCCTCTCAGTATTTTTCTTAACAAAGATATACATTCAGTCGAGCACAAAATAGGTGGTCTCACCTCAACCAGGTTTGTTGACCAAAGTTTGCAACAGGGACAAAACAAAAAAAGAGACTAAGAACAACGTCCACAAACAAGAGGGCAGAGGCACCAGAAAATAAAAAATACATAAAAAACACCAGAGAGCATACTAGTCATCTGATGTAATGGAAACTGGGTTGTTCCTGAAGGAGGCGAGGGGTGGAAGTTGCACTGGACGTGCCCTTCAAAATGCGCCAGCTAAGTCTCCAACTCTTCCACTTTCTCTGCAAGGTGGTTTTGGCCTTCCCAAACCACCACCACTCTCTCCCTAACCAAGCATTGAAAATAGTGTATTCTATCTAGCGTAGCCATCACTGCAGCATGCTTCTCCCAAGGAACCCATTCCGCTGTGTCCACCTGAGCCATCAAAGATTGGATTATATCCTTGCAGTTTTCCAACCAACAATGTTGAATTTCATGCATGGCACTAGCACCACGCTTGATCTGAATGGGAAAATTATTTTTGTTGTGCTAAATTCCTCTTTAGAATATAAAAAAAGTGCTTAAGGATTATAAGCTAAATTGCAAGTTAAAACTGAGTTTTTATGTAAATTTGTTGAGCAAATTAACATGAACAAATCACTAAAAAACAACATATAACAGACATGAACATCACCATAAACAGTAACACAACAACACTTGATGAAGGAGTTCACCCCTCATGGGCTACGTCTCCTTGGTCCAGCTTCTAATGGCTTGGCCCTCTTTAATTATGCTCAAAAGTGTGATTACATACATTCACAATGCTCAAACAACTCTGAAACCTGCTCCAATGTCCCCAAAATGCCCAAAAATGTCTGTCTAGCCTCTTTTTGATTGAAATTGGCCAAAAAACTGGAGAAATGATGAACCTCCCTAGTTTTCCTGCTAACTGCTCAATAATTTCCCCAAAATCCGGACTGGTACCACAATTTTTCCTTTATTTCGGCTAACAGAGCGACAATTTTTCGAAATTCCGGGCGAAATTGGCGGGCCTTTTAAATGCACAATAATGCCTATAAAATGAAATTTTAATCATATTACATAACGCTGATTTTTTTTTTAAAATAAAAATGGGTCAACGGTTATACTAACCGCCGATTCAGGAGCGGAGGTCACATTGCGGCTTGACGAGGCGGTTATTATGGCGGTTTGGCGACAGATTCAATATTGGCAGTCACGGAAAATAGTTTCGATGGTGCAAGTCACATGGTACGGTGACTGTTATGGTTGGTGGTTAGGGCGGCAGTTCCACCGTGCCCCCGACCTTGAGTAGAGGTCGTATGAAAATGTTTTATGGGGGGTCGAGGCTAAGCCTTGGCCCCCTTCCCCCCAAACTCCACCATATGAAAATTTAAAATAAAGTTTTCAACATATATATTAATAAGAAATAATGTTGGCCCAACGATAAAACGATGCCTTATTTGGAAAATGGTCACGGTTTCAACCCTAACCGCCTCTATTCGAACCTTCCATAATTTTGGTGGCCATCAGGCTGCCATGTGGCAGCTCTTGGCCATGCCACGTGGCAATCTGTGATTGGCCACCCAAAACCCAATCACAACTCGCCACTTCAAACAAAAAAAATGTGCCACTTGGCACAACATGATTCATCAAAGATTTGACCAGTCAACCTGCCAACTGGGCTGTCCTACATTTTTTTTCAAAACTTTCTCTTTTTGGAAAAGTAGGTAAAACATGTTTCTAGGAGCATACGGTGTTGGTTTTTTGTGAAACGAGTTGTGCCAGATTCATGACGACAAGATCTACGCGGTTGTTCAGGTTCTACACCATTATGACAATTTTCATTTTTGAGCATAATTTTGAGCACCTATTCACTCCTCCCAACTCGAAGCTTTTGGACCCTAAAAGATCACTTTCAGTTGTTTAGAATATGAGGGTACAATTCCCTCACCCTTCCAATCTTGACTCATTTGACCTTGCTTGGATTTGTGCCTTTGAGTCCCAGACAAAGGTACTCCACATTCCCTCGTTTTGAAGGCCTTATTCTTTTGTCAATAATGGTGTCTTGTTGTAGTTCATCAAGGTATTCAGGAGAAAAATATTCACTAGATGGAATCTGAACATTTTCTCCTTGATCTTCCATCAACGGAGGCTCATACAACCTTAAGTTCTCAACATTAACAACATAGTAAATTTCCATGTATGAAGGAAAATCTAACTTGAAGGCATTGTCACCAATCTTTTCCAAAATTTTGAAAGGACCATAATGGATTGGTTTCAGTTTTTTATCTTCCCCTTGAAGCCTCTCTTTGCTAATGTGAAGCCAAACTTTGTCACCAACTTGGAACTTGTGATCTACATGATGCTTGTTGTGCCTTGCTTTGAACTTGCCTTGGCTCTTTTCAAGCTCATCTTGAACTATTTGATGTATCAATTGGATTTTTTCTATAAACTTATTGGCTTTTTCTATGTCGTTATGGCCATCAATAGCAACATGGCCATCTATTTAAAAATATAAGAATTATGGGCAGCAAAAAGGGTACTGCATTTCATCTACAAATAAATGGTCAAACAGAGGTGGTGAATCGGACAATGATACATCTTCTTCGTGGTTATTGCAACAAGCATCCTAAGTTGTGGGATGAACAGTTGCATTACATCAACATGCTTACAACCATGCAAAACACTCCTTTACACAAACATCGCCATTTGAGGCATGTCTTAGATACTTTCCTAGATTGCCATTGGATTTCATTTTTTAAATAGATGACCATAACGACATAGAAAAAGAATTGAAAATTATTCTACTTGAACCTAATCTAAAAATGTTTTCTAATGGAAGAATTGAAATTATAATTCTACTTGAAATAAATTGAAATGTTCTAAATGCTTTTGAAAATTGAAATTATATTCTACTCAATAGAAGAATAAATATAAATCAAACTACTTCAGAAAATAACAAGCTAAGATGTGACTTGGAAGGACTACTGATGTGCGAAGTTATGATTTAAAATTTCTCTATCCATTACTCATGAAATCAAAATTAAAACAACTGAATGAAACAAAATGTGAAAAGGATATGTTTTTGTCTTTTTATGAGCACTCGACCTATTCAAAATAATGAAGATTAAAGTAGAAACTAATGAACGAAATACTATTCAAAACGTCTACTAACTACGATGAAGAAGATATTGTTTAGGAATATATGTTAAATTTTAACATAAACATAAACTATCTACGGGGCCTTCCTATTGATTTCAAGCACAAAATCAAATATCAAACTATCTAGCAACACATTGATCACTAAAGGAACAAAGTATTTTCATTAATTATAGAAGTCTTCAAGGGAAAATGATTAAAAATGTAACAAAAGAGTGTCTATTAATTCACATCAGGATTCAGTGCCTTTTATAACCCTCTATTAAACCACTGTCTTAAGAGTCATAAGATGAGAGGCAAGTTTCTACTTTGACAACTAAGAAATGAAATCGAAATTGGAGTCTTTCTTCTCATGATTTTCTACTAAAAGAGAAAATCATGAGAATGTTTTGATTTGACATATCAACTCCAAATTCTTCTCATCCAATTCCACGCTCGCTTGATAATGCACATCGTTGGAGTATTATAACCAGAGTTGACTTCTGGTTTAACCATCACATCTCTTGAACCGGGTGACTTTCCAGATCACTATGATAGGTGGGTTTCCATATGTTTATCATTTTTCATCTACCTATGTCCTTTATTCCTTCTCCAACACACTAGAATTTGTCTAACCATGGATGTAGTTGCAGAATCTTCGGTTACCTGCAGAAGGAGTGCAATTCGGTAGCTATATGAATGTTTTGATTAAATTTCATAAATAAACAACAGATTATAAAACATGAATGATTGATACCTTTTATGATGGTTTAGCATATCTGAGGTGACCTTTTATCTTGTAAATGTAGAAAAACTATCATGAAAAGGATGAAAAGGAAAGAAAAAACGGTTTTAAAAAAGAAGACAATTTTGGAATTCAACATTCCCCCACACTAAGGGTTTTGCATGTCCTCGTGCATAAAAACCTCAAAATTTTATGAATCCTTCATTCATTGTACTATATTTGAAGTTTGTATCAAGACATCCAAGCTAGTGCCCTTTTTTAGCTTCTTAACATTGAATTCTAGTCTTAGTTTCCTCATTAAAATCTTGCTCTACAACCCTCTAACTTTGTTTCTAAGTAACCTTTTTTTAGCCTTGAGTTTCTTGTTCTTATTATACCAATGGCACAAATGCAAGAGTATGCTATCATTCTGAATCCTCAGGATTTCATTCTATACTTTTATTGTCTCATTCTCTTGTTTGAGATGCTTGTTCAATAATTCTAACTCATATATATCTTGTTTTAAAAAAATTTCAATCTTATATTCTTTTTGAGGAATATCATCAGTCAAAGGAACTTCTTCATTGAAAGCATCTTCATATTCATCTTGGAGAGGAGTATTTACCTTTTGTTGTGCTCTTTTCTCCAGTGATTCGACATAATCATAGAGTTGTTGTTGAATTGGGTCGATTTCAAGTGTGTTCCTAGTTGGACTTGGAGTCTGATACAGTAATGATGCTCTAGATTCTTCACTTATGCTATGTTCGTCCTCCTCAAGGTCAACTATATCCAGTGATTTTATACTTAAAACGCTTATAAATTGTGTTTGCTCCTTCTCAATTTTACTTATGACTCCTCTATCTTTTGGAATCTTTTTCTTTTGCTTATTTTCCTATGTTCCTTAGGATACTATCCTTTTGTTTTGCTTATTTTTCTTCGGACTAATTGACACATGTGTTGGCTTTATTCCTTATAACATCTTCTTTTTCATTTTTCGGTTTAATATTTATCAAGAACCAAGAAAGAGGAGTGTCATCTTCTGGTATCTCTGGTGAGATTTTCAATTTCTCTACTTCATTAACAGTCATTCCATCTTCTTCATTAATGAGTTCAGGGTTAGGGTTTGAGACTATTCCATGTTGAATTATTCTAGCTTTTTTACCCATTTCTTCCCCTTGAACTTATATAAAATGATTATGGACCAAAATAATTTTTAGTTGTATCCCTTGGCTCTCAGATGTCCTTCAATGAGGTTTTTAATTAATCCATGGTGATAGAGGGCACTTTCAAGAGTTTTTTACTCTCGTTGTACACTGGAGGCCATTTTATTAAGACTACAGAGTAGGAAGTATCATAAATTTAATTCATTCCCATCAATGAAATGCATTAAGAGTTGAACATGGTATAAAAACATGGTGTCATATCTCCCTTCACAAGTTAAATTTTTTTGAATGACTAGCAACAAATTCCTCCGCTTAGCTTTCAATGCAGTCACTAGTATCCCACTTTTGAAAATAGAAGTATCCATGTGTAGGTCTCAGAGGAAAACTATCCACTCTTTTTCCTTAACTTACCTATTTTTGAACCAACTTTCTTCGTTGCTAGGAAATTATGTTTCTTTTTCCACTATGGAATTTGTGAGTATGAGTGTAATGTCACTAATTTCTACCTCTACTCCATCAAAATCGTGCAAAAGATTGCGTGACCTTTGTCTCATTCCCATCGAATTTCTCAAAGAAACTAAGCTAGCTGACCTACTACAATTGATCCCTGACCCAAGGATATGCTCGAAGGAATTTCACTCTATTGGGCTTTGTTCTGACAATGGCACCCGTGGTGCAGGAGGAGTTTCGATCCTAGATTGTATTTCCTTGACAAAGGTGGCATAGGTAAATAGAAAAATGATCAATAAGGTTGGATAGTCAAAGGATTTCAAGTGAGAGTGAAATAGGTCGATGGTGGTGGTGCTCGATTCATAATAAAACTTATCCTTTAATGATTGCCACAACCCCTAGATCCAATTTTATAGGATCATTAGAATTTAGGCAATTTTGGAGAGATTTTGATATGGAAGCTTGAGATATGATGACATTGTGAAGTTGTAACGAGTATGATTATAGAAGTGTAGTGGTAGGGGGTGTTAATAGGTCTAGGATTTTCCCAATTTTATATGTATCATGATCATTCATTGAGTTTAAAAACTAATGCTCTTAAATGAAAAATAATCTAACATCCTAGTTACATACCTTAGCACATACCTCTTTGAAATTTGATATATTTTCCTCTATTGTAGGTTCTGGAAGATTGTTTCAATGTAGGATGATATGGCTGTAGAATTCAAAATCAGCCGCAGAATATAAATTTGGTTGTAGAATATCACTAATTTAGTAGTTGTTATTTTTAAGAATTTGTTTTTGTTGTTGGAATGGAATCTTATTGTTGTTGATTCCTGATTGAACTTGAATAAAACTAAGCCTCAAAAGTGTTGCTTTAGACCTGAAAATTTATTAGAAAAAGAGGGGTAACAAGAAAATGGTAAAGAGACAAGGAATGTGAAAATATAAACTGCCAAGAATTATTGGTTTTCAGTTAAGATTTTCTATATAGACATGCCAACAATGTTGGTTTTCATGTTTATACTTATACTTTATTTATTTATTTATTTTGAGAAAATAAATTACTATTGGGTTGGAGGATGAGGATAAAAATATCCTTTCTTAACCAACTTGAAATCAGATTTTTTTTTTTTTTTTTGAATTAGACTACTGCTATATTGATACAAAATAAAATTACAGAGAGGATGGTGCTTCAGAGGGACGAGCCCAGAGAATGAGGCGTCCGCACATTACAATGTTGCCTATTGACAGGCAAAACAAGCTGGAGACTGACTGAAAGTATTTTGGAGACCATGACCTTGTCTGACTCTTGAACACCTGTGACCAAACTTTGAATTTTCCAGAGGCACATACAGATGTCGCCCAAAACATAACCAAACACCAAACAAGTAGACAGGGCACAAACAGACGCTGCCCATAACTTTCCATAGACGCAAACATAATGACAGGGCTCATACAAACGCCGCCCGTGACAAAATTGAAACAGACCCATTGTGCAACTGAAGCATTCATCTGATATCATAGCCAGAAGAAGAGGAAAGCCACCCATGCAGTGGAGATCGTCAATAGGACAAAAATAAATCTTCTGAGCAGGAGCATGATAGATTATCATTTGACTATAAAAAAGGAGGGAAAAGAGCATCTCCTTGCTGCCTATAATAAAAAACCAGAGGGCGCAAACCTGATTAATCAACATTAGAAGGTGAAGGCACTTCCTCAACGATGGGACACGCATACTGATAAGGATCTTCGACATCTGGGGGAGGACAATCCAAGCCTGAAGAGCCACCAACGGGAGGGACGCTTGGACCAACTTGCTGGCTCGCTTGCTGTGAAACTTGGCCACCCGAATCACACGGCCTGATTTCCATCTGAGGGGAGTCCGCCCCAGGCTCAAGGGCCACATCAGGAGTAGCCATAACGAGACCTGCAGAAACTTCTCGAAGCTTGATAGTGACAGAGGCGAGGAAAGTGTGATTGTTGAAAGTGCAGGGATAATTAAGGAGGGGAGTATGATATTGGGCATTGGAGGAAAGGCGGAAGAATGCTGGAGGATTGGGATGACCTCGTCCCCGCCCACGACCCCGCCTGGCAGCAGGAGAGCGAACAGGGTCGAAGTCAGAGGTGTCGGATGAGGAGGCAGAAGTGGTGGAGGAGGGCTGGTGATTCACATACCCTCGAGAGGAGCCTCTTCTACAATGCATTCTTGGGCGCAAATGCGGCATGATTTGAAATGCAGAGAGGGCAGAGGTATCGGCCAAATGGAGCCTGGAGTTATCTTGCTAAAGAGTCCAGATAGAAGCCGAAGACAAGCGACTGAAATTGCAGTAGGGACTGTGGGTTATGTGTATACCAGGCCAGAGATCGACACAACAGTTCAAATTACAACGTTTCCCTGTGCTGGTGCGAGAGCATGACTCAACATCAGCCAGGGAGCAGTAGGAGCTCAGGGGAGGAGCACAATGGAAATTCCGGAAGGGCTCCATGGCAAAAGAATAATCGATAGAGCTTGGGGAGTTGGGTTGCATTAACGCAGCAATTAAGTTCTGGTCAGGAGATTTAAATGCCCACAGCAAGCGAAGTAGGATGGCGGTGGAGATAACCCACGCGCCAGTCCTCCGTGCCGCTCACTCATCATTCGCCTTGAAAGTCACCCGCATCCGGGAAACTTGAAATCAGAATTATCTTGCAAGTATTTGACAAATTATTCTCTTGTTAATGGTTTATGATATAATCTTAATCTATGACCATTAACAATGAAGGTATTTTTTTTCATCAATGGTTTTGATTTTGACTGTTCCATTATCAAAGACAATATCTATCTCATAAGCACCAAGCTAGTGAGTTTGAAACTTTCCTTGAATTTTTTTAAATTTAGAATAAAAAATAAGAGCCTAATTACCTGGCTTGAACCATTTAGATTTGATGAATTTTTCATGCCATATTGATCTTTGCTGCTGAACTATGTTGATTCTTTTGATAACATCATGTTGAATCTCATCTAGCTCATTTAATTTTGTTAACCTTTGTTTTTGAGCTTCAGATAGATCAAGGCCAAATTTTGTTGTTATTCTAAAGGTATCCACTTGGAATCAATTGGAAACAAAACTTGCTTCCCATATACAAGCTCATGAGGAGTATGTCCAGTTGTATTTCTCCATGTGTTACAATATTCCCATAATGCCTTTAGAAGCCTTTTTCTCAATCTCTTCTATGCAAATGCACAGTCTTGGATAGAATTTTTTCAAGTACCTTATTGGTGGATTCCACTTGCCCATTAGCTTGTGGATGATATGAAGTATACTTCCGATGTTTGATTTTATATTGCACCATTATTTTTTGCACCGACTTGGATGTGGCTTGAGTACCTTGATTTGTCACAATTTCCCTTTGGACACCAAAATGAGTAAAGATATCCTAAAAAATAAATGTAACTACAACATTTTCAGTTGCAAAAGGTAGTGGTTTAGCTTCTACCAATTTTTTAACATAGTATGTGCAAACAAGTATATACCTTTTTTGTTTAGATGGAGGATTGATTAGACCAACAAAATCTAGAGCCCATTTTTCAAAAGGCTCTAAAAGTACCTCTGGTTGTTGAGACATCTCGTCTAATGGAATAGGATTTCCCATTCTTTGGTAGCTATCACATATCTTGACATATTCCTTGGCATATTTAAAAATAGAAGGCCAATACTATCCCAAAAGGAGGACTTTATAAGCAATTCTTCTATCAACAAAGTGTCCTCCACATGGTTTTGTTGGAAATGTTGTCATTGATGGCAAAGGAGATGACAAAGGAGGAGCACCTAAAACATCAGCCAAGGAGAAGAGGAAGCAAAAAAAAGGTAGCAGAGACAAGAAAAAGATAAATAAGGAGCAACATCAGTCAAAGAAGTAGCAGAGATAGCAGAGAGAGCATAAGAAGAGGTAGCAAGGAAGTAAAGAGAGCAGCAGAGAGCAGAGACAAGAAAAAGATAAATAAGGAGCAGCATCAGTCAAAGAAGTAGCAGAGACAGCAGAGAGAGCATAAGAAGAGGTAGCAAGGCAGTAAAGAGAGCAGCAGAGATAGCAAAGAAGCAGAGAGGTAGCAAGGCAGCAAAAGAAGTAAGGCAGATAAGGAACTGAGGCAACAGACAAAGCAGAGACAGTGAATAGAAGCAAAGGCAATGTAATGTACAAAAGAGTTGAACTTGAGAAATGTAGTGCAAAGAAGGCAACAGATGCATAGATAGGCAAATAATAGAGGTACAGAGGTCGAGCAGCAGAAGCAGCTAAGGCAGAGGCAGAAGCAGCGAATATAGAAGCAAAGCCGTTATCATGGCAATGGAGGCAGAAAAGACAGAGACAGGAAAAGGAGGCAGCGCTGAAGCAGAAACAGGAAAAGTATAGTAGAACAACGACAGACAAAAGAAAAGCAAGCAGGGAAAAGGAGAAAGGTGGAAGAACACTGCTAAAGTATAACAGTCGAATACAAAGGCACAGTGAAATGGTCGAGCAGTGGAGACAAAAGCAACGAATATGGAGGCAGCGAAATGGTTGAGCAGTGGAGACAGAGGCAGCGAATACAGAGGCAGTGAAGCAGTCGAGCGGCAGAGGCGTTAGCTATGAGCATAAAGATTAGGATGTAATAAACGTATGCATATATATATATATATATATATATATATATATATATATATATATATATATATATATATATATATAAACACAAATTCTGGGAATCGTATAACCCAACAGAAAAATATATATATAAATCTCATTCTGGGAATCGCTACCCACGCTGGAGCATGTATGCAACAGATTACATATATGTGCAGCGCATCATATAAACAAAGGTCAAAGCATAAATATATATAAGTGGAGCGCTTTATAAATAAAGAAACAAAGTAATATAAGGTGGGACCCTTCCCAATCGCATCGGATTTAAGCAGGGCATCGGAATATGCAACAAAAGGTTTGCGATTGCCATTGGAAGTCCGGACCCGATGGGTCTATAAATCATGTTTAACAAGTGTTTGAAGTCCAGTTCCAATCGCATCGGCAAAGAACAGTGAACAGTGGTTAATCGCATCAGAGTTAAAGTGGAGTAGCGGATCACATGCAACTAAAAGTTGCGATTGCGATTGAAGCCCGGACCCGATGGGCTTATAAACTGTGATCAATATGTATTTGAGATCCGGCCTAATCGCATCAGAACATCGGAGCAATATATTAAAATATTGCGATTGCGATCAATCGCAATCAGAAAAAGTCGAGGAGTAATATATCGCATCAGAAAGCGTGGCAAGTGGGCCTGAAAGGGCATTTGTTATGTATTAACATAAGCATTGGAATGTTAATACATTCAAATGGAAATTGTGATTGTTAACATACAACGATTGCTGTGGTGTATGTATGTTTTGCTTGCGGAACTTGCCACATCAACAAGACACTTGCTATGTGTAAAGGGCTAGACTTTGCCCAAACTTATTGCCAGCTGTTACATATTTATATAAAATACACTGATATAAAAGGCATAGTTACACGTATGCAACAGTTACACCACATCAGAGGGCAGAAGCGCAAACAGAGCTGAAAAGAGATAAAATATAGTCATAGAAAAGACAGACACAGTCAAAGAAAAGACAAACGCGCAGCGAGTCAAAAGACTAAATGAGTTGAGCTGGAGTTTGCATTGTAATTTGAATGTAAATGTTTTAATTGATTTTTATTGTTTGTGATGCATTGGCAAGTATCTAGAAGAGAACAAATATCCCACTGTAATATTAAAATAAGCACCTACCGTTATATTTTCTGAATGAGCGAATAAAAGAGATGAGA
This sequence comes from Pinus albicaulis, assembly GCA_034641835.2. Taxonomy (NCBI): domain Eukaryota; kingdom Viridiplantae; phylum Streptophyta; class Pinopsida; order Pinales; family Pinaceae; genus Pinus; species Pinus albicaulis. The sequence goes on along the minus strand of CM076575.1, from coordinate 247,493,049 downwards.
AGGCAGAAGGCAAAGAGACATGGTTGTCCATTTCGAATTCCCAGTAGAATACAAACAACCATACAACCATGAAGCTATTTTGTATAAAATAGGGTAATATCCAAGGGGAGAAGGTGGACGAAAAGGAGTGAGAGAAGAAGAGAGTGTGCAGTAGAATTAAAGAAAGTTGAAGAAAATAAGAAAGCTGCAAGAGGTTAGAGAGTGTGAGGTTGAAGAATGCGGAAATCAGGCAGAAAAGATAAGAAGAAGGAGGAGCAAACCGAGATGCAAAGAAGTTAGAGAATTCAGAAATAAACAGTGAAGAGGAGAAGAATATGGAGTTGATATAGAATCCAAGAAGATGCAAATATGATATAAGGCAGATATGAAGACTGATGCACAACAGTGAAGATGATACAGAACAGAGCTGATATCCAAGGTAAATCAGCAAGTGTTTTCCTTTTGAAAGAGTAAGGAAGTTGGAGCTTTCCTATCAAGTTGTAGCTTGGTAGATGTCAGTTGTAGCTGAATGAGGTTGGAGCCTTCTGTAGGTTGGTGCCTGTAGAAAATAGATGGGATTTGGTGCTTCCACATCAAGTTGTAGCTTGATAAGATGTCATTTGTAGCTGACTGAGGTTGGAGCCTCCTATAGGTTGGTGCCTGCAGAAAATTGATGGGAGTTGGAGCTTCCTTGCAAGTTGTAGCTTGCATAATTGAGGTAGGAGCCTCCTGTAGGTTGGTGCCTACAGAAAATTAGTGGTGAGAGTGAGTTGGAGCTTGTCTTTGCATCACAACAATAATAATATGTGGTTTTATCCCTTTATGGGTTTCCACTTATATCTGGTGTCTCTGTGCATGATGTCTATGTGTTGATTTGTTTATCTAATCTACTTAATACATGTTGCTTACATATTAAGACTGTTGTTACATAAACAAATCTGCTTGATACTTGTTGCTCACAAATTAAGATTGCTCACATATTAAGTTGATCATGAAATGAAGGTGTAAATAAGTTTTAAGGGAAAAGTTTTAAAAGTCCATGTATGTGTTAAACTGATTCACCCCCCCCCCCCCTCTCAGTTTAACTAAGGGTTCAACAGGTTCATCATGACAAGCTTTCAATATTTCTAGTACTTCATCTTCTCAAACACATCTTCAGATGATTAGGCCAGGTCCAATTTTTTTTACTCATAATATTGATGGCTGCTCCTAAATCAAATAAGGTGTTTGGAATTTCGGTACCATTAATGTGATTTTTTATATTAGGTCTACCTGGATCGAGATATTTTTGAACTATTGGTTTCCCCATAATAATATCTACAATTTTTCCTACCAATTGGATTTTCCTTACATCTTTTATTTTTCTTCTTGGCTTTCTAATGCACAAATCTTCAATTTTTTTTAGAATATTGGTATTTCCTTTATAGCTTGGAATAAAGGAATTTGATGCAAATATTTTTCAAGTCATCTAGCATATCATATTATAGTAAAACAATTTTCCTTTCTATTCCCTTATCAATTTTGAGCCTTTCTAGAAAATGTGGATTTTTTAGGGAAACAAAATATTATTCTACTGGAGGAATTGTAGAAGATGGGTTTATTTGGTTATCATCTAAATGTGTAGGAGAATATCCCTTTGGAGGAGTCTTTTCTTGATCAATAAGTGTTTCTTTTTCAAGAGCTTCATCCTCTTTAGATTTTGGATGACAATTGGTGGTGACTTGTTTTGAAAAACTCTATCAGATCTAAGTTGGAAATCATTTAGACCTAATGGGGATATCATACTATCTTGAAATTTTTGACATTCTACATTGTAGATAGGTTGTTTATTTTTATTATTTTGTTTTGGGAGTGCTTGAGTACGTATTTGATTGGATTTTTTACGAAATGGAGTGGATGGCAATGAAAGTGGTTTATTTGGTGGTTGTGTCTAAAATTTAGGTTGAGGAGGTTGGTTTGGTTGAGGAGTGTAGTATTGAGGTGGATAAGGGGAACATGATTGTTGGAATTGAGGATATTGGTGATTTCTTCCATAAGGAATTTTCCAACCTTGTGCCCAGGATGGATTTTGGGGTTGGGGTGGCCAAGGTTTCCAAGGCATAGGTGCAATACATGGTATTGTGTGTTAAAACCTTATGTCATGCATGGTTGTTGGGATTGCAATATTATTTTAGCAATAAAGAAAAATGATTTGGCTTGGCTTGTTCCAGCTTCATCTTGAATGACAATTTTAAGCCCATGTATTGAAGGACATTCCCTTGTATCATTATTTTCAGCACATATGACACAAATTTCTACATTATCAAGAGGACATCCTCTTATAGCATGCATTTTCCTACACCTAGGAAAAAAGATAGATAATGCAACATTCTCAGCATTTTGCTTGTTTTGTATTTTGAGAGTATGTATTTGTTCACTAAGATTCCCAAGGATATTTTTTTTATAGTTATCAAGCAAATTTCCTAATTTTTCTCTACTCACTATTCCAGTTGCATATTTACTAACTCTTGACATGGTTGGATCTCTTGTATTCTTACCAAATCTATCCTTACCTCTTGAAGTATGTTTACACAACTCAAATATTTAACCAAATCAAAGTTTGGAAACATCTTCCTTGCACGTTAAGTTGAGGAGGTCAATCAACTCATCTCTTATATATTTTAGAAAAATAGCTTTGAATGTTTCCTCATCTAAATCATGCATCCTAGACATTTTAACATTGTAGGAAAACATTTCCGCTAGGTCTTCAATGCTTTCATCCCCCTTTTGCATCATCTTAAAGAATTCATCCTTAAGGTTTTGAAGCATATAATATTATTTATATTTTTTTAGGAAGACCCTTTTAATTTCTTCCCATGTTATGATACTATGTGCTCCTAGATGCATAAACCATTTACGAGATCCATTTTTTAGAGTAGTTGGAAATAGTTTCATTTTTTTAATAAGAAGTAAGTAATCGTAGGATCTACATAATAATTCAAAATAAAAAAGAAATCTCTTTTTATCCTTAGTTCTTAGACCATGAAAATTAGGAAGAATAGAAGGTTAGATATTTTTCATTGTGGATGTGTTATCCTCATCAAAGATATGAAATTCATAAGGATATGGTTCTCCCCTACCTCCTCTACCACCTCGTCCTCTATTTCCTCCTCTGCCTCTTCCACCTCCAATCCTAGGTTCACCATTTACATTGTGTACTTCTCCTTTCCATTCTCCTGCCATTGTAGACTCTTCAGAGCTATTATAAGGTTCAAGAATAAGATTGTCTAACTCTTTTTTCTGGATCTTCTACTAATGGTATTTCAACATAATCTTCCTCCTCTTCTTCACTAGGTACTTCTAACTTTTACCCTAATATATGTTCTCCTGATGAAGAGATAAATATAACTAATTCATGAGGGATGTATTTTATTCAAAGATGACTTAAATGGAAGAAGTTGGTGAGTCTCTAGGTTGGATTTCAGATCTATGTAACTCAGAAAGTCTATGTCTACCTACTATGGATGGAATGTAAGTGGTAGTGGATAGTGTGGCACTACATGGTCTAGTGGAGGTGAGTGGTAATGTTGGTATTGAACTTTTTCCTCGACCTCTACTTACAAATATACCCCTAGAATCTTGTTTTCTATTCATGCATTCTAAATGATTTTTATTATGCTTTAATTATGAAGCTATAAGATTGAATGTGTCACAGATGATATGAAACCAAAAATAAAATCATATATACACTTTGTTAGCACTCAAATCTACCTTAGGCTGAAATAAGGTAAAACTCAAGGCTACATCAAACCACGCTCATCCTCGTAGCTAGCCCTACGAGGACAGGAGAGGGCTCTCTCCAGGTCTATCTCGGCAAAAGGTCTTCAAAGGGGCTGAGATGAATTATAACGAATACTGATTTTAGGCTAGTAAAGAAATAGGAAAGTTTGATTTGGATTTTTGGGTTTTTGTTGGAGAAATGGGAAAAATCAATTTTGGGTTCGGGGATAAGGCCAGATTTTTGCAGAGTTCGAGTTGGGGCGAGGTAGGCAATAGTCTTGATGCTTTTGATCAGATGTATGGATGGATCAGAACGAAAAGGAGCTGAAGAGGGAAAGGGAGAACATGGATCCTCTCCAAACAGGTGAAAACATGTAAAACTAAACAAATTTAAAGGCAGAGCACTGAAACAATGGATTCAACCTCATTTACTCATTCATTTAGTTTCAGAAGCATAAGAAGGGAATGGCATACATAAACATGAAATAACTTACAATAAACTGAGAGAAAACACCATCAAGAACTGAAAGCCACAAGAATCCCAACAGGTGCTGCAAAACCTCTGATCTTTCCTTAGCCAAAATATGAAAAATATGTACAATAGTGTGCCAAGAGTTTCCCAAGAGTCCAACCTATCCAACCTCTGAAAATGATTGAGAAATTACATCATATAAAGCATCCTAACCCCTTCCCATGCCTCTAGGGGTCGAATTCCTCCTTCTAGGAGCAGTTCCAACTAATTCTAAACAAGGAGCTAGAATCTAGGCATCCAAACAACTTGCCTCTAAAAGGAAGGACACTGATTCTTTCACTTGATTTTTACTTTTTTAGGAGTGAATCTTCTAGAATAGGTAAAAGTGAGTCCAAGTTACATGCCAACCATAAAATTACATCAAGATAGCTCAAAAATTACATCCACAAGCAAAACTGGTCCAACTGGCCGAAATTCTGAGCTGGAAGGTGAAAAATTGACCAAAAATCTATATGCGTAGCGCGCCTTTCAGCCTGCTTTTGGGACACTTCCTGGAGTCCAAATTGAGCTCATGATAGCTCGTTGGAAAGCCCTGGATGTTGGCTATCTAACCCAAGTGGAATTTTTCAATTTGGATCTCATTTTCCCCTCCAAAACTTCATTCGCCTAGAAGTACTTCCTGCTGGTGCAAAAGGTGGCAGAAAGGTGGTTTTCATGGTGTTTTTGGCCCTTTTGATCATCCAGAACTTGATGAAATGATTTGGCCATACTGGAGCATGCATAAATTTCCATGAAAAATCCAAAAATATAAATTTTTTCTCCAGCAAGTGTCCCAATCATAAGCGAGCGCGTCGACGCGCTACTCGTATGACTGAAAAATCTGTTTTGAGACCAAAATATTTCAAAATGACAAAAACTTCTCCGAATTTTCTCAAATTCGGAGCGAAGACCCTCCATCAAGTATCATGCCCAGCCAACGAAGCCTCGGCCAAAATCCGGAGTGGATCAGGCCTCTTCCGCGTTTCAATATCCTCTTGGTATATGCAGTTTCAGTAGTGAAAACACTGTTTCTGTTGTGATGTGTCAGTCTCTGTCATGGTGTCACAATGTGTATGAAAAGTATGCTGATATGGTTATGATGAAAACAAGAGTCTGGTATATGCTCCAATGTCAGATGTGTCACATATATGTCAAGGTGCTATAGGAAATATCACAATGGGAAAAGGACTGTCACAAGGAGTTTGAATGGAAAATAGCCACTCCTTGACTACATGGGGATTTGACATGTGAATAGGAATGAATGTAGTGTAGTGTAGGTCAATAGAAATAGCCCTTGCAGTTTTTGACAATGTCAATGGAGGATGTGGACAAGTGAAAATGAGACTATGTCATAACATGAATGATGAGCAGTGTTAAAATGACAATGGCAATAATAATGACAGCAGTGATGTAATGGCAGAGAGAGGGCGTGGAAGCAGAGACACCACTGAAACTAGATGACACAGGCATATATATCAACAACATAAGCTTGGAAACCCCCACACAGTCACTATCATTTGCCTCAAAACCCCAAGAAGTGAATTTGGAAATAAACATAGGGTTTACATTTCTCCACATTAAACATTTGTTTCTCTACTTTCAAAACACCATAATCATGTCCAAAATTCACTGAGCAAACGTAAAGAACCTACTTGCAAGCAGTTGGAGGCAATTTGGCATGAATCTGGACGAAGGAGAAATTTTTTTTGGCTCTGAGATTATACGCGTAGCGCGTCACCCAACGCGTAGCGCGCCAGCCCAACACACAATTTGGCTTCAAAACTCATTTTTTTCACTTCCTTGATGTTTCTTGGCCTCTTTTGATGTTCAAACATGGAAAAACCAAGCAAATTTGATATTGAAGAGAAATGGCAAAATTTTTTGTGTTCTGGCCCAATGCGTAGCGCGCACTTTATATGCGTAGCGCACTACATAGTGCATTTTACAGGAGGATTTTGGAGGCCTTCCCGGTGTCCAAATTGAGCGTGTGATAGCTCGTTGGAAAGATAGTGGAGTATAATTTCCAACCCAAGTGGAATTGTTCAATTTGGAGTTCATTTACCCTGTTAGAAATCAAATCTCCCAACACTAATTCCTACAGGTGCATCAATTCTCCTGAGGCGATTGTATTTTTGACATTTCTCTAAAACCATGACACCTGTGTAAAACAGGAAGGAGGTTTTTCTTCCTTGGCATGTTTTGTACAAAAACCTCTCTCAGTTTTCCAAAATTCATCTTTTATTTATCTGAAACATCATTTGAGTGAAACTTATCCCGATGTGTGAAACAAGGGATTTTATCGAAATGAAGTGAAATGAAGGGGATAAGGGGCTTCTAAATTCTTGGGGAAATTTTGGGAAGTAGGGAGCGATGTTAGGAAGCAGGGGAAATTGGAATCTCATAGATTGAGTGAGGGGAAGGGGTCCAAAAGGGAAAAACACAGGCCTAGCCTAGAAAATTGCCAAGTTATGGCAAGAAACTAGGGTTTGTGCAAAAATGAGGAATTTGAGGGATCTCAGTGATGGGAAGTGTTTAATAAGGTACATTAATGATAGGGGAAGGTGTATGAACATCAGGATACAATTTTTTTCGATGATTTGACCATCCAAGAGAAATTACCTCCAAAACCCTAGGAGAGGGAAATGGACCTTACCTAGGCACAACTGAAGCATGAACAAGGTGTAAAATGACTCAATGGAACTTGACATGATGATGAAAACCCTCTGAATGATGGCACACTCAGCTGAATGGTGACATGGACCGACATTTGGACAACTTTGAAAAGAGTGAAAACAAACCCTAGACCTAATGCCTAGTGACCAAATTTTGCTTGAAGACTTATTGAAATGACAAAATTGACCTTGACACCTTAAAATCACTTTGTAAGAGCATGTTTGATCACTGGAGGAAGGCTGCAAAGGCTGACTCTAACATTGGCTCCAATGGGGATGGTAGCTCCTTGGAGGTGCCAAGAACTACAGATCTTTGGGAGAGCAGACAGTGCCTCCATCCATTGGGCAATGGAGTCAAAAACTCAAACTGAAATGCATGACTCAAAACTGATGAATTGATGACACAAAATGACTCTCACTCAACTAAAAACTGACTTGATACTTAAACACAACTGACAAACTGGAAAATATGCTCAAAGTAGAGCTTATTCACCTACTCTAATTGTTCTTTTCACCACCCGATCAAGTGTAATGGAACAACCAATGTAACCATGTAAGCATTCCGGCTACTGTTTGATTTCTCCGCAAGTGATCACTTGTGAACAACAAGAAAGAACTATTGAAAGGCAACTCCCATGAAAAATTTGAACCAAGTGGACTGCTGATAAACTTGCAAAGCATGAATTGACTGGATGACTGCAAGAATACTGCGAAAGGATCTTCATAAACATAGCTCTGATCTAGGAAATATCCATAGCTAGACATTAAGATTTTTCTCACCTCTATGATGTCTTTCTTTGGTGATTGCAGCAAGCTACCAAAAGGATCCTGAATTTCGTGAATAACCAAACACTGTTGCTGATTACAAACAGAACAAAAGTCTCCTTCGTCAATCTCCTCATATGAAAAATCTGTTAAACAAGAGAATGAAGGCAACCTTTGAATAAGATTATCATCAACATTCTTTTCAGGCACATGGTTAGCTAATGAAGGAAAAATTTTACAACAAACATCATCCAACACACGAGCAATAGGATCATCAAAAACTTGAGAAGACTGCTGCATTGTATCCCTTGAAACTGTATGACATCCTACTGGATGTTCATCTTTTCCTTGAGAGATTTTACGAAGATTCTGCCTTATAAACTGAAATGCTTCGAAACAAAAGGGCATAGAATTTTCCTGCATCATTAAATCATGTATTTCAGCTTCCACGACTTCATCGATAATCTGACCTTCCATTTCATTTGGTGGCTGCAAATCTGATGCTACAGGCTGCTCAAGAATTTCGTTATCTGTCTCATCCTCAACATTAACACTGAGAAATTGCTGATTTCTTACAGGCTGCTCAGTTGAAGATTTACTATGCAATTTTTCTCTCAAAAACTGAAATGATTCAAAACAGAATGATACAGAGTCACCTTGTATCATTTGATCAAATGTTCCAGCTTCCATGGCTTCATCTGCAGCTTGACAATCAATGGCTTTCAAGAGCTGAAAATCTGAATATGAGAATTCTTGAACAAGGTTTTCATTGCTCTCAAGATGATTCAAATCAAGACTTGTTGACATTTGATTTCTGATTGCATGGTAGTTGTCTCTGATGAACTGAAATGAATCAAAACAAAAAGACAAATATCCTTCACTTACTTCAAAATTTGTTGCACTTTCCTCATCATTGTCATAGCTGATATGCATCGGTTGATCACTGTACTCGAGCTCCTGAAAGTGAACTTCCTCCTCGCACAAACTAGCTGCTGATTCGTCTGCAAGATTAGCTTCTTTTTGGAGAACATAATCATCATCATATTGATCAAACTGAGGCAAATCATCAGTATACAACACATCATCAAGCATACATGTCATATCAACAACTCTCTCTTCTTCACAATGATCTATAAAGCAATCACTATGACAACTGGGATCAGAAACAAAATGTTTTGGGTCAACCGCTTGTTCTTGAATGTCATTTTCATTTTTTGCAGTCATTTTCCGCACCATTTCTTCTACTACATTTACGAAAAGATCAAGCTTTTCCTCTGAAGGTGTCAGCTGCTCTGAAACATTCTTCTTTTCTTCTTCCTTCAACCTTTCCCTCAAGATCAACAAATGAGCCTCTACATTCACTGCCTTTTTCTACATCTCGTGAAGTGTTGCAATACTCTTTTCTCTCAGCTGAAACTCCATTTCCGAATCAAAGGCACCTGGGTAGTGCAAGAGAGCAGATGTAGGAGAAGGTCTTATATCAACTGGCATCGAATAATAAACTTGGTTAAATCTAGCAGAAAATTGTTGTACTGTCTCCCCTGGCATTCTTTTCAGCTGATTATACTCTTCTATAATCAACAAAAAGTTATGTCCGATCATCCACCTGTCGAGGAAAACTGTGACGAACTGCTGGAAATCTGAGATGCTCGCATCAGGCAGGGCTTTGAACCAACTCTTCACTTGGCCTTGCAAAGAAAGAGAAAAAATCCTAATACTAACATCCTCTTCATCAACTTCAAAAAGGTCTAGAAAAGTCTCAACATTCTGCACATGTTGCTCAGCGTTGACATTGTTACATTCACCATCAAATCTTGGTAGATATAGGTCATAATTTGCAGGAAAAGCATGAAGAACAGAAGGTAAAACAAGAGGTTTGTACCGATCTAGAATTTTACAAGGTGTAGGGGTATGTACAAGAGCTGCGGGATCAGCTTGATTTTCTGGCTCATCACTCTGAAGAGAGTCAACATAAGATGTGGGAAAAGTAAGGAGACCAGGATCAAAGGGAAACTCAACATTTACACTTTTTGAATGGGTCGAGTGAAGATTTTGATCACCTTTCTCATACAACAAATTCTGAAAAACCTTCAGGATAGCTTCAAGACCAGCGAAGAAGTAATTTACAAGAAAGCAGATTAGATCCTGAATACCATTCCACTTTAGATACCTGAACTTTGTGTAAGATCCTTCCATTTTCTCAGAGAAAGAGTCAGTCCTCCAGTGGAGTCTTTACATTGAGTTGGAGTCACCAGGTGAATGATTTCAGCCTTCTTATGTCTGATCGTTGTCCACCATCAACCATCAGATCTGAACTCGATACATGTACTGGGGAAATTTATAAGTTAAGTGTTACGATTACAAGCTAGACCGGAGATCGACTGAAGCAGCGTTTATCTACTATGCACTTGCAGAGCAAGAGCAGTTCGAAAGCTACCTGGCGTGACTTCAGGCTCCGTCTGTAGCTATAAATCAAACAACACTAACCAGCAAACCAATTTCTTCCCCAGTATCGTCGCCACTCTGTTAGCGCTCAAATCTACCTTAGGCTGAAATAAGGTAAAACTCAAGGCTACATCAAACCACGCTCAGCCTCGTAGCTAGCCCTACGAGGACAGGAGAGGGCTCTCTCCGGGTCTATCTCGGCAAAAGTTCTTCAAAGGGGCTGAGATGACTTATAACGAATACTGATTTTAGGCTAGTAAAGAGATAGGAAAGTTTGATTTTGATTTTTGGGTTTTTTGTTGAAAAAAAAGGAAAAACAATTTTGGGTCCGGGGATAAGGCCAGATTTTTGCAGAATTCGAGTTGGGGCGAGGTAGGCAATAGTATTGATGCTTTTGATCAGGTGTATGGATGGATCAGAATGACAAGGAGCTGAAGATGGCAAGGGATAACATGGATCCTCTCCAAACAGGTGAAAACATGTAAAACTAAACAAATTTAAAGGCAGAGCACTGAAACAATGGATTCAACCTCATTTACTCATTCATTTAGTTTCAGAAGCATAAGAAGGGAATGGCATACATAAACATGAAAGAACTTACAATAAACTGAGAGAAAACACCATCAAGAACTGAAAGCCACAAGAATCCCAACAGGTGCCGCAAAACCTCTGATCTTTCCTTAGCCAAAATATGAAAAATATGTACAATAGTGTGCCAAAAGTTTTCCCAAGAGTCCAACCTATCCAACCTCTGAAAATGATTGATAAATTACATCATATAGACCATCCTAACCCCTTCCCACACCTCTAGGGGTCGAATTCCTCCTTCTAGGAGCAGTTCCAACTAATTCTAAACAAGGAGCTAGAATATAGGCATCCAAACAACTTGCCTCTAAAAGGGAGGAAACTGATTCTTACACTTGATTTTTTACTTTTTTAGGAGTGAATCTTCTAGAATAGGTAAAAGTGAGTCCAAGTTACATGCCAACCATAAATTTACATCAAGATAACTCAAAAATTTCATCCACAAGCAAAATTGGTTCAACTGGCCGAAATTCTGAGCTGGAAGGTGAAAAATTGACCAAAAATCTATATGCGTAGCGCGCCTGAGCCATATGCGTAGTGCGTCTTTCAGACTATTTTTTGGGCACTTTGTGGCATCCAAATTGAGCTTAGGATAGCTCGTTGGAAAGCCCTAGATGTTGGCTATCCAACCCAAGTGGAATTTCCAAATTTGGAGCTCATTTTCCCCTCCAAAACTTCATTCTCCCAGAAGTACTTCCTGCTGGTGCAAAAGGTGGCAGAAAGGTGGTTTTCATGGTGTTTTTGGCCCTTTTGATCATCCAGAACTTGATGAAATGCTTTGGCCATACTGGAGCATGCATAAATTTCCATGAAAAATCCAAAAATATAAATTTTTCCTCCAGCAAGTGTCCCAATCATAAGCGAGCGCGTCGACGCGCTACTCGTATGGCTGAAAAATCTGTTTTGAGACCAAAATTTTTCAAAATGACAAAAATTTCTCCAAATTTGCTCAAATTCGGAGCGAAGACCCTCCATCATGTATCATGCCCAGCCAAAAAAGCCTCGGCCAAAATCCAGAGTGGATCATGTGTTTCACCTCATTTCAGTATCCTCCTGGTGCATGTAGTTTCAGTAGTGAAAACACTGTCTCTGTTGTGATGTGTCGGTCTCTGTCATGGTGTCACAAAGTGTATGAAAAGTATGCTGATATGGTTATGATGAAAACAAGAGTCTGGTATATGCTCCAATGTCAGATGTGTCACATATATGTCAAGGTGCTATAGGAAATATCACAATGGGAAAAGGACTGTCACAAGGAGTTTGAATGGAAAATAGCCACTCCTTGAATACATGGGGATTTGACATGTGAATAGGAATGAATGTAGTGTAGTGTAGGTCAATAGAAATATCCCTTGCAGTGTTTGACAATGTCAATGGAGGATGTGGACAAGTGAAAATGAGACTATGTCATAACATGAATGATGAGCAGTGTTAAAATGACAATGGCAATAATAATGACAGCAGTGATGTAATGGCAGAGAGAGGGCGTGGAAGCAGAGACACCACTGAAACTAGATGACACAGGCATATATATCAACAACATAAGCTTGGAAACCCCCACACAGTCACTATCATTTGCCTCAAAACCCCAAGAAGTGAATTTGGAAATAAACATAGGGTTTACATTTCTCCACATTAAACATTTGTTTCTCTACTTTCAAAACACCATAATCATGTCCAAAATTCACTGAGCAAACGTAAAGAACCTACTTGCAAGCAGTTGGAGGCAATTTGGCATGAATCTGGACGAAGGAGCGAAAATTTCTGGCTCTGAAATTATATGAGTAGCGCGTCACCCAACGAGTAGCGCCAGTGTAATTTTACACTGAAAAATTTCGCTATACGAGTAGCGCGTCACCCAACGAGTAGCGCGCCAGCCCAACACACAATTTGGCTTCAAAACTCATTTTTTCACTTCCTTGATGTGTCTTGGCCTTTGCTGATGTTAAAACATGGAAAAACCAAGAAAATTTGATATTGAAGAGAAATGGCAAAAATTTCTTGTGTTCTGGCCCAATGAGTAGCGCGCAGTTTTATATGAGTAGCGCGCTACATAATGCATTGTGCAGGAAGCTTTTGGAGGCCTTCCCGGTGTCCAAATAGAGCGTGGGATAGCTCGTTGGAAATCTGTTGAAGCCTAATTTCCAACCAAAATGGAATTTTGCAATTTGGAGTTCATTTACCCTGTCAAAAATCAAATCTCCCAACACTACTTCCTGTAGGTGCATCAATTTTCCTGAGGCAACGGTATTCTTGACATTTCTCCAAAAAAATTATACCTGTGTAAAAAGTGAAGGAGGTTTTTCTTCCTTGGCATGTTGTGGAAAAAAGCCTCTCTCAGTTTTCCAAAATTAATCTTTGATTGCTCTGAAACATCTTTTGAGTGAAACTTATCCCGATGTGTGAAACAAGGAATTTTGTCGAAATGAAGGGGATAAGGGGCTTCTAAATTCTTGGGGAAATTTTGGGGAGTAGGGAGGGATTTTAGGAAGCTGGGGAAAGTGGAATCTCAGATATTGAGTGAGGGGAAGGGGTCCAAAAGGGCAAAACACAAGGCTAGCCTAGAAAATTGCCAAGTTGTGGCAAGAAACTAAGGTTTGTGCAAAAATGAGGAATTTGGGGGATCTCAGTGATGGGAAGTGTTTAATAAGGTACATTAATGATAGGGGAAGGTGTATGAACATCAGGATACAAGTTTTTTCGATGATTTGACCATCCAAGAGAAACTACCTCCAAAACCCTAGGAGAGGGAAATGGACCTTACCTAGGCACAACTGAAGCATGAACAACTGAAGCATGAAAAAGGTGTAAAATGACTCAATGGAACTTGACATGATGATGACAACCCTCTGAATGATGGCACACTCAGCTGAATGGTGACATGGACCGACATTTGGACAAATTTGAAAAGAGTGAAAACAAACCCTAGACCTAATGCCTAGTGACCAAATTTTGCTTGAAGACTTATTGAAATGACAAAATTTGACCTTGAAACCTTAAAATCACTTTGTAAGAGCATGTTTGATCACTGGAGGAAGGCTGCAAAGGCTGAATCTAACATTGGCACCAATGGGGATGGTAGCTCCTTGGAGGTGCCAAGAACGGCAGATCTTTGGGAGAGTAGACCAGTGCCTTTTCCATTGGGCAATGGAGTCAAAAACTCAAGCTGAAATGCATGACAGAAAACTGATCAATTTATGACACAAAATGACTCTCACTCAACTAAAAACTGACTTGATACTTAAACACAACTGACAAACTGGAAAATATGCTCAAAGTAGAGCTTATTCACCTACTCTAATTGTTCTTTTCACCACCCGATCAAGTGTAATGGAACGACCAATGTAACCATGTAAGCATTCCGGCTGCTGTTTGATTTCTCTGCAAGTGCTCACTTGTGAACAACAAGAAAGAACTACTGAAAGGCAACTCCCATGAAAATTTTGAACCAAGTGGACTGCTGATAAACTTGCAAAGCATGAATTGACTGGAGGACTTCAAGAATACTGCGAAAGGATCTTCATAAAAATAGCTCTGGTCCAAGTAATCTTCATAGCTGGATATCAAGACTTCCCTCACATCTGTGCTGTGTTTTTTTGGTGATTGCAGCAAGCTGCCAAAAGGATCCTAAATTTCGTGAATAACCAAACACTGTTTTTGATTACAAACAGAACAAAAGTCTCCTTCATCAATCTCCTCATATGAAAAATCTGTTGAACAACACAATGAAATTGACTTTTGAACAATATTACTATCAACATTCTTTTCGGGCACATGGTTAGCTAATGGAGAATTTTTTTTATAGAAAACATCATCTAACACACGAGCAATAGGATCATCAAAAACTTGAGAAGAATGCTGCACTGTATCCCTTGAAACTGTATGACATCCTACTGGCTGTTCCTCTTTTTCTTGAGATATATTACGAAGATTCTGCCTTATAAACTGAAATGCTTCGAAACAAAAGGGTATAGAATTTTCCTGCATCATCAAATCATGTATTTCATCTTCCACACCTTCATCTGTAATCTGACCTTCAATTTCATTTGGTGGCTGCAAATCTGATGCTACAGGCTGCTCAAGAATTTCGTTATCTATCTCATCCTCAACATTAACACTGAGAGATTGTTGATTTCTTACAGGCTGCTCATTTGAAGATTTACTATGCAATTTACCCTTCAAAAACTGGAATGATTAAAAAAAAATGGTACGGAGTCACCTTGTATCATTTGATCATATGTACCATCTTCCATGTCTTCATCTGCAACTTGAAAATCAATGGCTTTCGAGGGCTGAAAATCTGAATATGAGAAGTCTTGAACAAGGTTTTCATTGCGCTCAAGATGGTCCAAATCAGGACTTGTTGACATTTGATTTCTGATTGCATCGTAGTTATCTCTGATGAACTGAAATGAATCAAAAAAAAAAGGCAAAGATCCTTCACTTACTTCAAAATTCACTGCACTTTCCTCATCATTGTCATAGCTGATATGCATCGGTTGATCACTGTACTCAAGCTGCTGAAAGTGAACTTCCTCCTCGCACAAACTAGCTACTGATTTGTCTGCAAGATTAGCTTCTGTTTGGAGAACATAATCATCATCATATTGATCAAACTGAGGCAATTCATCAGTATAAAACACATCATCAAACATACACATCATATCAACAGCTCTCTCTTCTTCACAATGATCTATAAAACAATCACTATGACTACTGGGATCAGAAACAAAATGTTTTGGGTCAGCCGCTTGTTCTTGAATGTCATTTTCATTTTTTGTAGTCATTTTCCGCACCATCTCTTCTACTGCATTTACGAAAAGATCAAGCTTGTCCTCTGAAGGTGTCAGCTGCTCTGAAACATTCTTCTTTTCTTCTTCCTTCAACCTTGCCCTCAAGATCAGCAAATGAGCCTCTACATTCACTGCCTTGTTCTGCATCTCGTGAAGTGTTGCAATACTCTTTTCTCTCAGCTGAAACTCCATTTCCGGATCAAAGGCACCCGGGTAGTGCAAGAGAGCAGATCTAGGAGAAGGTCTTATATCAACTGGCATCGAATAATAAACTTGGTTAAATCTAGCAGAAAATTGTTGTACTGTCTCCCCTGGCATTCTTTTCAGCTGATTATACTCTTCTATAATCAACAAAAAGTTTTGTCCGATCATCCACCTATCAAGGAAAACTTTGACAAACTTATGGAAATCTGAAATGCTTGCATTAGGCAGGGCTTTGAACCAACTCTTCACTTGGCCTTGCAAAGAAAGAGCAAAAAGCCTAATACTAACATCTTCATCATCAACTTCAAAAAGATCTAGAAAAGTCTCAACATTCTGCACATGTTGCTCAACGTTGACATTGTTACATTCACCGTCAAATCTTGGTAGATATAGGTCATAATTTGCAGGGAAAGCATGAAGAACAGAAGGTAAAACAAGAGGTTTGTACCGATCTGGAATTTTACAAGGTATAGGGGCATGTACAAGAGCTGCGGGATCAGCTTGATTTTCTGGCTCATCACTCTGAAGAGAGTCATCATAATATGTGGGGAAAGTAAGGAGACCAGGATCAAAGGGAAACTCAGCATTTACACTTTTTGAATGGGTCGAGTGAAGATTTTGATCACCTTTCTCATACAAAAAACTCTGAAAAACTTTCAGGACAACTTCAAGACCAGCGAAAAAGTAATTTACAAGAAAGCAGACTAGATCCTGAATACCATTCCACTTTAGATACCTGAACTTTGTGTAAGATCCTTCCATTTTCGCAGAGAAAGAGTCAGTCCTCCAGACTTTGAATTGGAGTCACCGGGTGAATGATTTCAGTCTTCTTATGTCTGATCGTTGTCCACCATCAACCATCAGATCTGAACTCGATACATGTACTGGGGAAATTTATAAGTTAAGTGTTACGATTACAAGCTAGACCGGAGATCGACTGAAGCAGCGTTTATCTACTATGCACTCGCAGAGAAAGAGCAGTTCGAAAGCTACCTGGCGTGACTTCAGGCTCCGTCTGTAGCTATAAATCAATCAACACTAACCAGCAAACCAATTTCTCCCCAGTGGAGTCACCACTATGTTAGCACTCAAATCTACCTTAGGCTGAAATAAGGTAAAACTCAAGGCTACATCAAACCACGCTCAGCCTCGTAGCTAGCCCTACGAGGACAGGAGAGGGCTCTCTCCGGGTCTATCTCGGCAAAAGGTCTTCAAAGGGGCTGAGATGACTTATAACGAATACTGATTTTAGGCTAGTAAAGAGATAGGAAAGTTTAATTTTGATTTTTGGGTTTTTGTTGGAGAAATGGGAAAAAACAATTTTGGGTTCGGGGATAAGGCCAGATTTTTGCAGAATTCGAGTTGGGGCGAAGTAGGCAATAGTCTTGATGCTTTTGATCAGATGTATGGATGGATCAGAATGAAAAGGAGCTGAAGAGGGCAAGGGAGAACATGGATCCTCTCCAAACAGGCGAAAACATGTAAAACTAAACAAATTTAAAGGCAGAGCACTGAAACAATGGATTCAACCTCATTTACTCATTCATTTAGTTTCAGAAGCATAAGAAGGGAATGGAATACATAAACATGAAAGAACTTACAATAAACTAAGAGAAAACACCATCAAGAACTGAAAGCCACAAGAATCCCAACAGGTGCCGCAAAACCTCTGATCTTTCCTTAGCCAAAATATGAAAAATATGTACAATAGTGTGCCAAAAGTTTTCCCAAGAGTCCAACCTATCCAACCCTTGAAAATGATTGAGAAATTACATCATATAGACCATCCTAACCCCTTCCCATGCCTCTAGGGGTCGAATTCCTCCTTCTAGGAGCAGTTCCAACTAATTGTAAACAAGGAGCTAGAATCTAGGCATCCAAACAACTTGCCTCTAAAAGGAAGGAAACTGATTCTTTCACTTGATTTTTACTTTTTTAGGAGTGAATCTTCTAGAATAGGTAAAAGTGAGTCCAAGTTACATGCCAACCATAAAATTACATCAAGATATCTCAAAAATTACATCCACAAGCAAAACTGGTCCAACTGGCCGAAATTCTGAGCTGGAAGGTGAAAAATTGACCAAAAATCTATATGCGTAGCGCGCTTGAGCCATATGCGTAGCGCGCCTTTCAGCCTACTTTTGGGGCACTTCCCGGAGTCCAAATTGAGCTCATGATAGCTCGTTGGAAAGCCCTGGATGTTTTATATCCAACCCAAGTGGAATGTTTAAATTTGGATCTCATTTGCCCCTCCAAAACTTCATTCGCCTAGAAGTACTTCCTGTTGGTGCAAAAGGTGGCAGAAAGGTGGTTTTCATGGTGTTTTTGGTCCTTTTGATCATCCAGAACTTGATGAAATGCTTTGGCCATATTGGAGCATGCATAAATTTCCATGAAAAATCCAAAAATATAAATTTTTCCTCCAGCAAGTGTCCCAATCATAAGCGAGCGCGTCGACGCGCTACTCGTATGGCTGAAAAATCTGTTTTGAGACCAAAATATTTCAAAATGACAAAAAATTCTCCGAATTTGCTCAAATTCGGAATGAAGACCCTCCATCAAGTATCATGCCCAGCCAACGAAGCCTCGGCCAAAATCCGGAGTGGATCAGGCCTCTTCCGCCGTTTCCGTATCCTCCTGGTGCATGCAGTTTCAGTAGTGAAAACACTGTCTCTGTTGTGATGTGTCGGTCTCTGTCATGGTGTCACAATGTGTATGAAAAGTATGCTGATATGGTTATGATGAAAAAAAGAGTCTGGTATATGCTCCAATGTCATATGTGTCACATATATGTCAAGGTGCTATAGGAAATATCACAATGGGAAAAGGACTGTCACAAGGAGTTTGAATGGAAAATAGCCACTCCTTGACTACATGGGGATTTGACATGTGAATAGGAATGAATGTAGTGTAGTGTAGGTCAATAGAAATAGCCCTTGCAGTGTTTGACAATGTCAATGGAGGATGTGGACAAGTGAAAATGAGACTATGTCATAACATGAATGATGAGCAGTGTTAAAATGACAATGGCAATAATAATGACAGCAGTGATGTAATGGCAAAGAGAGGGTGTGGAAGCAGAGACACCACTAAAAATAGATGACACAGGCATATATATCAACAACATAATCTTGGAAACCCCCACACAGTCACTATCATTTGCCTCAAAACCCCAAGAAGTGAATTTGGAAATCAACATAGGGTTTACATTTCTCCACATTAAACATTTGTTTTTCCACTTTCAAAACACCATAATCATGTCCAAAATTTACTGAGCAAACATAAAGAACCTACTTGCAAGCAGTTGGAGGAAATTTGGCATGAATCTGGATGAAGGAGCGAAATTTTTTGGCTCTGAGATTATATGCGTAGTGCGTCACCCAACGTGTAGCGCTAGTGTAATTTTACACTGAAAAATTTCGCTATACGCGTAGCGCGTCAATTACAACACAATTTGGCTTCAAACTCATTTTTCACTTCCTTGATGTGTCTTGGCCTCTGCCTGATGTTCAAACATGGAAAAACCAAGCAAATTTGATATTGAAGAAATGGCAAAAAACAGGTTTTTACGCCCAATGCGTAGCGCGCCACATAGTGCATTTTTCAGGAGGAGTTTGGAGGCCTTCCCGGTGTCCAAATTAGGCGTGTGATAGCTTTTTGGAAAGCTTTTGGAGTCTAATTTCCAACCCAAGTGGAATTGTTCAATTTGGAGTTCATGTACCCTATAATAAATCAAATCTCCCAACACTACTTCTTGCAGGTGCATCAATTCTCCTGAGGCGATTGTATTTTTGATATTTCTCTAAAACCATTACACCTGTGTAAAAAGTGAAGGATTTTTTCTTCCTTGGCATGTTTTGTACAAAAACCTCTCTCATTTTTCCAAAATTCATCTTTATTTCTACGAAACATCATTTTGGTGAAACTTATCCCGATGTGTGAAACAAGGATTTTATCGAAATGAAGCGAAATGAAGGGGATAAGAGAACATAAATTCTTGGGGAAATTTTGGGAAGTAGGGAGCGATGTTAGGAAGCGGGAGAAATTGGAATCTCGAGAGATTGAGTGAGGAAGGGGTCGAGGGAAAAACACGGGCCTAGCCTAGAAAATTGCCAAGTTGTGGCGAGAAAGAAACTAGGGTTGTGCAAAAATAGAATTTGAGAGGATCTCGGTGATGGAAGTGTTTAATTAGGTGAATTAATGATAGGGGAAGGTGTATGAACATCAGGATACAAGTTTTTCGATGATTTGACCATCCAAGAGAAATTACCTCCAAAACCCTAGGAGAGGGAAATGGACCTTACCAAGGCACAACTGAAGCATGAACAAGCTGTAAAATGACCCAATGGAATTTGAAATGATGATGACAACCCTCTGAATGATGGTACACTCAGCTGAATGGTGACATGGACCGACATTTGGACAACTTTGACAGGAGTAAAAACAACCCCTAGACCTAATGCCTAGTGACCAAATTTTGCTTGAAGACTCATTGAAATGACAAAATTTGACCTTGACACCTTAAAATCACTTTGTAAGAGCATGTTTGATCACTGAAGGAAAGCTGCAAAGGCTGAATCTAACACACTTCCCCAACAACGTCGCCAAAATGTTGGGTAGTTTAATTGATGGTTAAATTGCTTCATTAGTTGTCAACCAATATTCGTGTACTTATGAAGCGCATGTGCACAATATATGCTAGGAGTTCTATTTTTTATTTTAAAAGATGAAATTGAACCAAATATAAATGGGACTAGATTAAATCAAAACATTTATATGCACATGTTCTTTCCATCAAAATTACTCTTCTGAAAGAAATTCAAACTTCAAGGCGAAATCAATTCAAACTTATAACTTGTCAAACTGAATTGAAATTTACTCTATTGCAACAAGAATTACAAGTTACTCTACTAGAAGTGAATTGAAATTTAATCTATGGTAGTAAGAATTGAAAATTATTCTACTTGAACTCAATTGAAAAATTTATTCTATTGGTAGAATTGAAATTCTAATTCTATCTGCAAGAAATTTACATGTTCTAAATGATTTTACAAATTGAAAGTATATTCTATTCAACAGAAGAATAAATCAAAATCTAACTACTTCAGCAAAATAACAAGTAAAGATGTAACTCAAAAGGATTACTAATGTGCACAGTTATGATTTTAAAAAAAAATGTCCATTATTCATGGAATCAAAATGAAAACAACTGAATGAAACAAACTCTGAAAAGGAAATGTTTTTGTCTTTTTATGAGCACTCAACCTGTTCAAAATAATGAAGATTAAACTAGAAACTAATGAATGACATACCAATAAAAAAATTAACTAACAATGATGAATAATATATTATTCAGGAAAATAAGTTAAAATTTAACATAACCAAAAACTAAAATAATCTTACATCTCTCTAGGGGGCCCTCCTGTTGAGTGGAAGCACTAAGTCGAATATCAAACTATTTAGCCACATATTGATCACCAAAGGAACATAGTATTTGTTTTAAATGTTGAAGTGTTCAATAGAAAATTATTGAAACTTTGAAAATAGTAAGAGTGTTTATTACTTTGCCTTAGGGCCTTTTATAATCCTCTATTAAACAATTATCTTAAGAGTCATAAGTTGAGAGGAAAGTTTCTACTTTGACAACTAAGAAATGAAATCGAAATTGGAGTCCTTCTTCTCATGATTTTCTACTGAAACATCAAATCATGAGAAGATTTTGATTTTACATATCAATTCCAAATTCTTCTTGTCTAATTCAATGCTCACTTGATAACGCCACAAACTGCCTTCAAATATTGTGCAACGTTGGAATGTTATAACTAGAGTTGACTTCTCGGTTAATCATCAGATCTCTTCAACCATGTGACTTTCCAGATCAATGTGATAGGTGGGTTTCCATGTGTCGATCATTCTCCATCTAGCTGTGTCCTTTATTCCTTCTCCAACACACTGGAACATGTCCAACCATGGATGTAGCTACAGAATGAGTACAATTTGATAGTTATAGGATTTTTTTGATTAAATTTCATAAAGAAACAATAGATTATAAACCATCAATGTGTTGGAAATACTGAGAGGGGGGTTGAATCAATATTCATTTCAATTAGAGCATTAGTTAATCTTCAATTATTATCAATGTTTATATAATGATAGCAGTATAAAAAAGGCACATATTTCTTAAGGTGGAAACCCACTCTGGGACAAAAACCACCTAATGCTTTTCTAATAATTCTTTAATATCCAACTCCAATTGAAAATAAAGCTCCAACTTCCTAGAATCTAGAAAAGTATTCTTCTCCAGCTCCCACTGGATGGACGCTCCAATGCCCGAGATTATTCAGTAGTCAACTGAACGGATGCCCCAACACCCAATGAGCTATAACTCATCCTACTACCACCCTACCACCCTATAGAATAATAAAACAAGAATGGACTCTCGTACCAGGGAAAATGATCCACTTTACAATGATATAGAATGATGTAGAAGAATAAGACAGACTAGACCATAACCCCAACTATGGCACAACCACCTAATGATGATCCTAAACCTCTCGACACTGCCTCTTCAAATCTTAGCAGATAGACACTAGTACAATTTTTACAATAATGTATTTACAATGACTTAGTACAATACCTTTAAAGTGACTGTATGCAGTGCTGCCCACTTGAAGACTTCATGTGATGAACTCCTTGCTGTTGTTCTACACCTTGATTGCTGCTCTTTTCATGCTACTCTCTGCTGCACCTTGCTTTGCTTTGCTACCCTAGAAAGTCTTGTCCTTTGCAGCCCTTGACAACACATGATATAGCTTTTTCTTTCCTTCTAGGAGCTTGATATTGAATATGGTTTATCTCTGTTATTTCAAATCCCCAATATCTGATTTTCGGCCCTAGAGTATTCCTCTGAGTCTTCTTTCGAATTCAACAGGTCTAACCTAATTTGGATTCTTCAAGAGAGAGTTATGCCCAATCTCTCACAATGCCCTAATTATGGATTGTTTCAGTAGAGCGAACTTGTACGGCATGACACGTGTCACCGTTTCTTCATTCAGATCTGAAATTGATACAAAAAAAACTAAAGTCTGTGCACTATCTTCCACTTCTTACATAATTCCAATCCAATACTCAGAGAGAGAGTTATGACGATTTTCCAAAGGTCACTTCTTTGAGATGAATTTTAGGAGCCTACAAAAACACTGATTTCCACAGATTATATCTACGAAAATATTGCGCACTTAGATCTAAAATTTTTATAGGAGATTCCTCAGGATTTTGGCTTCGCCTCATAAACATTTCCACTTCTAAACCTTCATAGAAAAAAATTTAGAGCGCAAATTCCACGATGACTTGTTTCAGATGGAGAAATCCCTACATAAGGAGGATATGAGATCACAATTTATATAAATGCTTAGGTTGAGAGGGGCTTCAACAGGTGAACATGGGAGGGATTTCAGAAGCTTAAAAATTATTAATTATTGACTTTTCAATGACCCATGCCACAACCCCATGGGGTTTTAACCCACTAACTGGGGTTACAAACTTCAAACATAAATATCTCTCAAACCGTGAAGAATTACGTGGCATGCCATATATCAACGGAAACATCTCGACAAGTAGAAACCATCAAAAAAATTCTTGATCCAGAATATAGTAATTTGGTAGGTCAAAATTCCCATGCAATATTGGGGTAGCCCGTGGTGTTTCTTGGGTTGACATCAATGACAATCATTGATCAACAATCTCCCCCTTTGGTATTGATGGAAACACAAGTACTCCCCCTGCGATCATGACACCTCTTCCTACAACATTCTCTCCCCCTTTGACATCAATGGAAAAGGGTAACTCCCCCTGACACACAACCATCCTACAGACCTGTAAACACTTCCACTCCCCCTTTATATTATAAATAAGGAAAATCTAATGAGAAATTGGGATAATCCCAAGCTTCTGGCGAAGATATTCAAATGATTCACGTGGTAAAGGTTTAGTGAAGATATCAACGATTTGTTCTTTTGTACCAACATAATCAAGTTTGATATTATTTTCAGCGACCTGTTCTCTAACAAAATGATATTTGATCACAAAGTGTTTTTTTTTTTAATGCATGACAAGATTCTTGGAGATGCTGATGGCACTGGTGTTGTCACAGAATATGGGAATAGGCTCACTGAATTTTACTTGAAGATCTTGCAAAATTTTTTTCATCCAAAGGAATTGAGTACAACATGCTGCCACTGCAATGTATTCAGCTTCCGCTGTAGATAACAAGATTGAGGTTTTCTTTTTGCTCAACCATGATACGATACAACCACCTAGATAGAATGTTGCTCCACTAGTACTCTTACGATCATCAACGCTTCCTGCCCAATCTGCATTTGTAAAGGCTTGAATAATGAGATTGTTACCCTTGGGATACCACAAGCCATATTCTTATGTTCCGTTTAGATATCGAAGAATTCTTTTGACAACAATAATATGTGATTCTTTTGGTGCTGCTTGGAATCTTGCTACTTGTCCAACTGCTTGCATGAAATATGGCCGAGAGGCTGTTACATATAGAAGACTACCAATCATAGATATGTACAACCTCTGATCCACATCCTTAGATGAGTTGTCTATGTTCAATTTGCAACCTGTTACCATCGGAGTAAGGACGGGTTTGCAATCTTCTATTTTGAATTTCTTGAGCATTTCCTTGATGTACTTGGCTTGAAATATAAATATTCCTTTCTCTTGCTGAGATATTTGAAGCCCTAAGAAGTATGTCAGCTCACCAAGTAAAGACATCTCGAACTCAGTTTGCATATTTGTAGAAAAGTTCTTAATTAGTTGATCATCATTGCTACCAAATATTATATCATCCACATATACCTCAATGATTGTTAAATTATCTTTATCTATTTGTACATAAAGATTACTATCAACAGTAGCTTTCTTGAACCCTTGTTGACGTAGATATCCATCAAGAAGAGCATACCATGCTTTGGAAGCCTGCTTGAGACCATATAGAGCCTTCTTTAACCTGCAAACATAGTCTTATTTTTCTGATAGTAGAAAACCTTCAGGTTGTTTGATGTAAACTTCTTCTTCTAATTCTCCATTCAAAAATGCCGACTTAACATACATTTGGTAGACTTTGATTTTTCTTGAACATGAATAGGCGAGAAACATTCATATGGTTTCCATTCCAGCAACTAGTGAAAATTTTTCGTCGAAATCAATTCCTTCCACTTGTGCATAGCCTTTGCAAACCAAGATTGCTTTGTTTCTAGTAACTTTTCCATCTTCATTCAATTTGTTCTTGAACACCCATTTAGTCCCAATGAAATTTTTATATTTTGGTCGTGGAACTAATTCCCAGCTGTTATTATTCTTGATTTGATCCAATTCTTCATAACCGCTACCCAATGTTCATTCTGGATGGCTTCCTCAAAACTACTAGGCTCAAATTTTGCTAGAAAAGCAATGTGAGCTTGTTGTGGTGAACGAAGCTGTCGACCTTCATTTATGACAAATGATTTGATTTGATGGATGGTTCTTTTGAATCCATTATTTTGTTCTCTTTGGAGGAGCTTCTTGTAGTTGTTCTGGTATATCTTGATGATCATTATTTACTTCTTCCTAGTTGATAGTTGCTTCTTGTTCTAGAAATTTATCTGTGTCTTTTTCAGCCTCTGTCTCAAGTTTCAAAGATTCTAGATCCTCATCATTATTCGTTAGAACACCATCTTCGTCAAATGTAACATTTATGCTCTCCACTATATGTTTTCGTCTTAGATTATAACATTTATAGGCCTTTATTTTTCATGAGTAACCAACAAAGATACCTTCATCAACACGTGATTCAAACTTACCCAAATTTTGATCTACTCTTTTGATATAACATTTGCTTTCGAAGATTCTGAAAATTTTTACATTAGTTGGTTTTCCTTTCCATAATTCATATGAGGTCTTGTTGCAATTATTTCTGAGAAGACTTCGGTTGATAATGAAGACTGTCATATCTGTTGAAAATGCAACAAGATGATGGAGCTTAGTGAAATGAAGTCGCCTTCACTAAGTGGGCCCGCAGGCTATTTTTGGCACAAAGTCTATTTTTAGACTATGTCTATTTTTAGACATATGGAGCATGGTCTGGGAGTTGCAGTATGCTATTCTTGGATGATTGGTCGAGTTGGTAAAAATAGATGGACCTCTATTTTTAAACATATAGGTCGAAGTCTATTTTTAGACTGCTCGTCTAAAAATAGGTCAGTCAAATATTATTAGCCCTTAATAATATTTGGACTCTAAACTTCAGTTTATTCTCTTACAACACTTCAGTTGGAGCTACGGATGTGGCCCATGCATATGACAGAAAGAATTACGCTATTCCTTGGGGTTTGGTGAGCTCATGCATGGTTGAATTCAGTTAGGACTTCAGTGGCAGAGTTTGGTGGAGTTGATGAGACAGTTGGTGGAGTTGTGTTCGGTTTAACTTAGTTGAACTAGTTGTGATTAGTTTAACTAGCTAATCAACTAGTAATGAGTGGAGTGAATTAATTATTATTTAATTCGCTAATTATTAACTCATTATTCAACTCAAGAACACATCAATTCACTACAGTGCATGGACAGTTCAGTGAAGACCAGTGAAAGAGGTAGATGAAAGGGTTGAGATAGCTATCAGTTGTGACATTAGTTGTGCATGAGATTTGCACCACACTTGGAGGAAATTTCCCATGAGGATTGCGCTGACAAGCCAAGGAGATTCGAACCTTGGATCTCTCATTATACCAGCCTTGATTGCGCAATAGAGGCAGGCAATTAGTGGATGAGTTTTGAACCTGTGACTTGTTCAAAACCAAGCTAGTTTGTGTGTAACTTTATGAGATAGTACTGAGTACTTGTGAGGAGTATTGTGCTATGTACTGTTACATGTTCTCTCCATATAATATACAAAATAGCTGAGGGGTTTTCAGCTATAAGCTTTTCCCATTACATATTGTGTTTATGTGCGCATGCGACTGTTTCTATTTCCGCAAATTGATGATTGATTGTAGAAGAGATTATGTGTTGCATATGAATTCAAATTAGTATGTGATCAGGATAATCTCGGTGGATAAATCTTCATTATTCAGCAAATTTCTACATGGTATCAGAGCGAATTAATCATCGGGATCTATTGCAGTGATTACAATATTATTTCGGTAGACAGAGTCTGTAACGGGCCAGGTAGCCTCTGGATCCATCCTTTCTCTGAAAGGTGATATATCCAATAAATGCCCTTACAGTCGATCTCTGTGCTAGAAATAATTTGTTCTCACAGATCCAGAAGCAGTTGAGTTTTTGAGTTTGGAATTCGAATTTTGCAGCAGTTTGTTTTCTTGGTGCCGGAGTTGAAAATGTCTTTCAACGGTTTGCGACTCGAATATGCTCTTGAAGGCGGTTCGAATTATGTTGCATGGAAGGATCACATGGAGGCAGTATTAGAAGATAATGGATTGAAGGAGTTCGTAGATACGGATGTCCAAAAGCCCACTGATCCTGCTGAAGTCGAGGCTTGGCAAAATAAGATGGCGAAATGTCGAAGGATTCTGTTGGAGGGCGTAAAGGATCACATTGTATCCAGCCTGCATGGAAAAGCTTCTCCATATTTGATGTGGAAAGCGTTGACAGATCTATTCCAGAGCAAGAGCGACCAAAGGAAGTTGGCGCTCAAGGATAAGCTCAGAAACATTAAGATGGAGAAAGGCGACAGTATCGCCAAATATCTCACGAAGTTCACTCAATGCAGAGATGAGCTGGGAAGTGTGGGGGTGACTGTCGAAGAAGAGGACATGGTAGACCTGGCTCTCCTTGGTCTTCCGAAGGCTTGGCATTCCTATCAGGACTCTGTCAATGGTCGGGAGAAGTTGCCAGGATGGGAGCGACTTTGGGCGGATCTCATGCAAGAGGAGATAAGGAGGACTACCAGGGACGGATCTTCATCAAAGGTATATGATGAAGAAAATTGCGCTTTGGCTGCCAAAGAAAAGAAGGGGAAGAGCAAGAAAGCTTCTCAGTCTGGTGCGAAAGGCAAGAAGCAAGACATGTCCAAGGTGAAGTGTTTTCACTGTCACCAGCATGGACACTATGCCACAAATTTTCCGCAAAAGAAGAAAAATAAGAAGGTTGTTGGATCTGCAGCGGGAGAGGCATTGGCCTCCCAGTTTGAACTGGATTTTTCACTGATCGCATGCTTGGTCTCAAGTGTGATGGGATTAGTATGGTTCTTGGACAGTGGTGCGTCATTTCACATGACAGGAGATCGAGATCTGTTTTCAGATCTGGAGGAAAAAGATCTTGGAGTGCACATCGAGATGGGCGATGATGGTAGATACAGTGCGACCGGTATCGGTACCATTTCCTTTGAGAGGGAGTCTGGTAAACCCTTTGTATTGAAGGAAGTTTTGCATGTTCCAGGATTGATGAAGAACCTGATCTCTGTGGCGATGTTGGAAGACAAGGGGTATGATGTGGTCTTCAGCGAAGGAAAAGCCTTCCTGCGTAGTAAGACTACTGGAGAGACCCAGAAGATAGGGGTTCGAGTCAAGAACCTTTATCAGTTGCAAGTAGATGGCTGCGCAGCAATGGCATGCAAGGCGGGAGAAGTAGTGAGCCGGGATGATGATGGCGAGCTGTGGCACAGGAGATTGGGCCACCTTCACCATGGAGCTTTGAAGATCCTACAGCAGATTTCTATTGGGCTTCCTAAGGGCACCCTTGCGCAGTCAGATCAGTGCAAGGGGTGTACTTTAGGGAAGTATGTGAAAGCCACCTTTCACGAGAAGGATAGTCGTGCCACGACGATCCTTGAGAGAGTTCACACAGACGTGCGTGGTCCTTTCTCAATGGCTTCGACAGCAAAGCACAAGTACTATGTGATCTTTGTTGATGATTTCTCTCGGAAGTGCTGGATCTTCTTCATGCAGAAGAAGAGCGAGACATTTTCAAAGTTCTGTGAATTCAAGGCACTGGTTGAGAAGGAATCGGGGAAGCATGTGAAGGCTCTTAGGAGTGACAATGGTGGTGAATTCATCTCTACTGAATTCAAAGACTTTTGCAGCGTAGAAGGGATTCGGAGAGAGCTCATCGCACCCCATAACCCACAGCAGAACGGGGTGGCTGAGCGGAAGAACAGAACGATCGTGGGTGCTGCACGGGCGATGTTGCATGATCGGGGCCTACCCCTTCACTTGTGGGCTGAGGCATGCAATACAACAGTGTATGTGCAGAACCGTTGTCCTCACAAGGTTCTTGGCATGAGTACACCGGAGGAGGCTTATTCTGGCAAGAGGCCTGATATTTCCCATTTGCGGATTTTTGGTTCTCCTGTCTGCATGCATGTGACGAAGGATGCGAGAAGGAAGCTGGATCCAACTGCTGAGGTTGGAATATTTGTGGGGTACACTGATACACCTCACAACTACCGGGTGTATTTGTCAGACAGTCGCAAGACTGTTGTGCGATGGGATATAAAATTTCAGGAGGAGAAAGCCATGCAATGTTCGCTTGAGAGGGAGCTACACTTGCATGCAGATGAGGAGCTGTTAGTTCCTAAGGAGGAGCTTCCGGATGTGGATCAGCCACAAGAGGAGGTTTAGGAGGTGGAAGAAACCACCCAGGCAGCGCCAACCATCAGAGGGCGCATGCGCACTACAGAAGCTGAGCGACTGGCTCGGGATGCAGAGAAGGTTGTAGGACCACCTGCAGCACAGCGCAGACAGAGACAGTCACCGGATCGGTACACTGGATACATGGCTCTTATGAGTCAATGTGTTGTGACAGAGCCATCCTCTTTTGAGGAAGCTGTGGAGGAACCCGCATGGGTTGATGCCATGATCGAAGAATATGATTCGATCGTCAGGAATAGTGCATGGGAGATTGTCCCAAGACCGGAGGGGAAATCAGTGGTGGGTTTGCGATGGATCTACAAAGTGAAGCAGGCGGCTGACGGGAGTGTGGAGAAGTACAAGGCAAGATTTGTTGCCCGAGGCTTCTCACAGATAGAGGGGATCGATTATGAGGAGAACTTTGCACCTGTCGCAAGGTATTCTTCCATACGGACGATCCTAGCTCTCTCAGCGCAGATGGGATGGCACATCCATCAGATGGATGTGAAGACTGCGTTCCTCAACGGAGTCATTGAGGAGGAGGTGTACATAGAGCAGCCTAAAGGTTTCGAGATCTTCAGCAGTGAGTCGCATGTGTGCCGACTCAAGAGAGCACTGTACGGGCTGAAGCAAGCACCTCGTGCTTGGTACACACGGATAGACAGTTATTTCACCGGGCTTGGATTCTCCAAGAGTGAGGCAGATCCTAACCTGTACCAAATTGTGGTGGAGGGGAAGCTGCTGATCATTGTACTGTATGTAGATGATCTGATTTTGACGAGTGATGAGTTGTTGATACTTTCATGCAAGGAGGACCTTGCTAGAGAGTTCGAGATGAAGGACTTGGGCCTCCTTCATTATTTCCTGGGATTGGAGATTTGGCAGCGCAGTGGAGGACTGTTTGTTTCTCAGGGTAAGTATGCCTGGGAGATTCTGGAGAGGTTCGGCATGCATGGCTGCAAGCCTGTTGATACTCCTCTTCCTGGTGGTTGGAGGAAGGAGGATGCTACTTCAGCGGAGGTAGTGGATGCCACTGTCTATCGACAGTTGGTGGGGTCGCTTATGTATCTGGTCAATACATGACCCGATATATGCTATGCAGTTAACCAGCTTTCGCAAGCTATGGTTAAGCCTACCAAGCTCTTTTGGAAGGCGAGCAAGCATGTATTGCGCTATATCAGAGGCACATCAGGATATGGTCTATGGTACAGACAGGAGGATGGAGCGAAGCTTTCTGGCTTCACTGATGCAGATTGGGCAGGGAGTCCAATGGACCGGAAGAGCACTTCTGGAGGAGTTTTCAGCATTGGGTCGACAACGGTTTCCTGGTACAGCAGGAAGCAGAGATCCGTGGCACTCAGTTCAGCAGAGGCCGAGTACATGGCAGCTAGCTTGGCTGCATGCGAGGCTATTTGGATGAGGAAGATCCTCATTGGATTGTTCGGGTTGCATTTGGAGCCTACAGTGATTTACTGTGATAACCAGAGTTGCATTAAACTCTCGG
Source organism: Pinus albicaulis (assembly GCA_034641835.2). Lineage (NCBI taxonomy): Eukaryota > Viridiplantae > Streptophyta > Pinopsida > Pinales > Pinaceae > Pinus > Pinus albicaulis. The sequence goes on along the minus strand of CM076575.1, from coordinate 247,462,195 downwards.
CTAATCCAGTATTTCATGATAGATCCAAACACATCGACATCAGGTACCATCATATCATAGATTGTGTTCAGCGGAGAATCATGTTACTTTCATATGTTCCCACGGAGGATCAGGATGCTGACATCTTGACGAAGGCGCTCACCAGGAGAAAATTCGAATTCCATAGAGGCAGGATAGGGGTTGCAGATAATCCATATCTTGTTGAGAGGGAGTGTTGAAAATGTAACAAGATGATGGAGCTTAGTGAAATGAAGTCGCCTTCACTAAGTGGGCCCGCAGGCTATTTTTGGCACAAAGTCTATTTTTAGACATATGGAGCATGGTCTGGGAGTTGCAGTATGCTATTCTTGGATGATTGGTCGAGTTGGTAAAAATATATGGACCTTTATTTTTAGACATATAGGTCGAAGTCTATTTTTAGACTGCCTGTCTAAAAATAGGTCAGTCAAATATTATTAGCCCTTAATAATATTTGGACTCTAAACTTCAGTTTATTCTCTTACAGCACTTTAGTTGGAGCTACGGATGTGGCCCATGCATCTGACAGAAGGAATTACGCTATTCCTTGGGTTTTGGTGAGCTCATGCATGGTTGACTTCAGTTAGGACTTCAGTGGCAGAGTTTGGTGGAGTTGATGAGACAGTTGGTGGAGTTGTGTTCGGTTTAACTTAGTTGAACTAGTTGTGATTAGTTTAACTAGATAATCAAATAGTAATGAGTGGAGTGAATTAAATATTATTTAATTCACTAATTATTAACTCATTATTCAACTCAAGAACACATCAGTTCACTACAGTGCATGGACAGTTCAGTGGAGACCAGTGAAAGAGGTAGATGAAAGGGTTGAGATAGCTATCGGTTGTGACATTAGTTGTGCATGAGATTTGCACCACACTTGGAGGAAATTTCCCATGAGGATTGCGCTGTCAAGCCAAGGAGATTCGAACCTTGGATCTCTCATTAGACCAGCCTTGATTGCGCAATAGAGGCAAGCAATTAGTGGATGAGTTTTGAACCTGTGACTTGTTCAAAACTGAGCTAGTTTGTGTGTAACTTTATGAGATAGTACTGAGTACTTGTGAGGAGTATTGTGCTATGTACTGTTACATGCTCTCTCCATATAATATACAAAATAGCTGAGGGGTTTTCAGCTATAATCTTTCCCCATTACATATTGTGTTTATGTGCGCATGCGACTGTTTCTATTTCCGAAAATTGATGATTGATTGTAGAAGAGATTATGTGTTGCATATGAATTCGAATTAGTATGTGATCAGGATAATCTCGGTGGATAAATCTTCATTATTCAGCAAATTTCTACAGTATCAATTGATTGAACCCAGATATTTTCATCCAATTTTGAGTCCTTCAACAATGTTCTACCCATTTCCTGTACGGTTCTGTTCTTTCTTTCAACAACTCCATTTTGCTGAGGTGTTCGTGCTGTTGAAAATTGTCTTTTTATTCCCTTTTCATCACAGTATTGCTGAAATAATTTGGAAGTGAATTCACAGCCATTATCTGATCTTAGACACTTTATTTTCAAATAAGTTTCATTTTCAACCAACGCCTTGTAGATCTTAAATCACTCAAATGCTTCAGATTTTTTCTTTAGGAAACTGACGGTTGTCATCCTGGTATAATAATCTATCATTAACATGAAATATAATTCTCCATCTAAGCCTTTTGTTCTCATTGGACCACATAGATCAGTATGTATCAATTCCAATGGATGTGATGCAAAGTGTTCTTTTGTTTTAAAATGGACTTTTGTCTGCTTACTGTGCTGACAGGCCTCACATAGTGTGTTGGAAGGTTTTGAGATTTTCGGCATTTCTTGTATTGCTTCCTTTTTGCTTATCCTAACAAGATTGCCAAATTTTATGTGACCTGTAAGTTTGTGCCATAACCAGCTTTCATCTTCTTTAGCTAGTAGACATGTTTCAGTTGCTTCATCCAGAACATATATGTCGTTTGGAGCTCGACTTGCTATAGCCACAATTTTACCATACCTGCCTTTCCTAATTTCACATTTTGTGGAGTTGAATAGCATTGTGTGTCCTTGATCACACATTTGTCCAACACTGAGAAGATTGTGATTCATGTTTTCAACCAATAGAACATTCTTGGCTAGAGCATCTTTGCTTCCAAGAGTGACGGTACCTAATCCTATAACATTTGAAGATCCATCATTTCCAAAGGATACAATTCCATCCTTCTTCTCTTTCAGAGATAAAATTTTCCTTCTATTTCCAGTCATATGCATTAAGTAACCGTTGTCAACATACCACACATATTTGTTGTTTTGAGCCTTGAGAGCGAGAGAAAAATTATGAGTCTTCTTCTTCTTCCATTTTTGTTCATTCTATGACTTCGAAGATTCTTCTGGAGGATTTCAAGTCTGCAGTCTCTGGATATGTGTCCAAAGTTCTGACATTTGTAACATTCCATATTATTTCTTAAATGTTCAAATCTATTGATGTTTCGTTGAGCTCTGGGAGGTTCATATTTGAAGGATATCTTGGAATTGTATTGGTTCCTAGGGTACGTGCAACATTCTACATCTTTATGACCAAATTTTCCACATGAATAACAATAGCAATGAAAAATATGTTGGTATCTGGATGGAAATATTCATCGAGGAATCATCTTCTAAGGATGTTCTTGCGAATCTTGTCCAATGAAGTCTACATGCATGTCAGATCTCATAGGTTCATTGTATTTTGTTGTAGAAGGTCCTGCTACTTTTTCTTTGTAACCGAGGCCAGTTCTGTTGTTGTAAGATCGTTGATTGTTGAAGAGTTCTTCCAATGCCCTTGCGTTGTTGGCATAGTTTTGGATAGTTTTTCCGTTCTTCACTTCCTTACGCAGAGAGACTACTTCAACTTCTAATGCTTCCCTTTCTTGGTTGCTTTCTTCCAACTTCTTTTGAAGTGACTCTTCAATACATTTGTGTTCTTCAACTTCAATTTTTAGACCTTGAAATTGTTCTTTAAGAGTATTGGAACGGATTTTCTCAGCCTTGAGCTCTTTTATAAGCCTAATTTCCTCAGAAAATTCTTCTATGGTCAACCCTTCTTCTTCGTTGTTTGATACCTCTCGTTTATTGTGTTTGGACATAAACAACACTCTCTCATTCATTTCTTCTTAACTATCAACGTCTTCATCAGATGATGAGCTATCTTCTTTAGAGGGAAAGTTCCTTTTGGATCCTTTCTTTTTTCTTGCTTGTTGAATTTCTTAAAGCCTTTCTTTCATTTTGAGTTGCCATCAATTCCGTTTGAACATTTTGCTGCGAAATTCCCAACCTCACCACAGCCGAAACATATCAATGGAAGTTTACCTTTGAATATTCCCTTACCAATTTTTAGATTTCTCGTAAAGTAAGCATATTATTCATCTTAAATACCTTCTTCATCATCTCCCTTTTCTTCACACTTGTAGGTGCATGTCTTTTCAATTGAAGGTTGTTTGTCCTTATTGGTCTTGTTAGATGCAATGAACACAATTTCTAGATGTGAAGTACCATCTTCTTCATCAAGTCTCATTTCATATGCTATGATAACTCTATGTAATTTCTCTTTGCTGAGTTTGTCCAGATTTGCAATGTATTCTAAGACCGATACCTTTTGGTTGAATCTCCCTGGTAACGTTCTAAGAATATTTTGTATAATAGTCTTCTCGTCAACTGGCTCTACCAATCCTTCCGAAGAATTGGTTATTTCATTAACGTATTGGAAGTATGCAACAATGTTGCAATATTCTTTCATTCTGAGTTGCTCAAATTTTGCTCTATAGATTTTAAGCTTTTCTTCTTTGACATTTGAATCACCTGCATATATATTCTCAAGCTTTTCCCATACATTTTTGGCGGTTTTACAACCCAACACCTTATGATAGGAAGATTCAATAAGTCCACTGATAATAATATTCTTTTCTTTTGCATCATTTACTAAATTCTTCTTACCTTGTTCATCCACGGTTGATGTAAATCCATTTTGAACAGTGTCCCATACTTCGTAACCTTGTGCCAAGAGATAGACCTCCATTCTTCCTTTCCAGAGTGCATAATTATTTTCTTTGAACAGAGGTACACCATTCTTGGTATGCTCCATGACCTCCTTCCAACTGTTAAACTTCTATTGAAGGAACCAAGCTCTGAAACCAATTGTTGGAAATACTGAGAAGGGGGGTGAATCAGTATTCCTTTCAATTAGAGCATTATTTAATCTTGAATTATTATCAGTGTTTGTACAATGATAGTAGTAAATAAAAGTAACACAAATTCACATAGTTTTTAAGGTGGAAACCCACTCCGGGACAAAAATCACCTAATGTTTTTCTAATAATTCTTTAATATTAAACTCTAATTGAAAATAAAGCTCCAACTTCCTAGAATCTAGAAAAGAATTTTTCTCCATCTCCCACTGGATGGACGCTCCAATGCCCAATATTCTTTAGTAGTCAACTGAATGGATTCCCCAACACCCAATGAGCTACAACTCACCCTAGCACCACCCTACCACCCTATAAAAGAATAAAACAAGAATGGACTCCCGTACCAGGGAAAATGGTCCACTTTACAATGATATAAAATAATGTAGAAGAAGAAGATAGATTAGACCATAACCCCAACTATGACACAACCACCTAATGATGATCCTAGACCTCCTGACACTGCCTCTTCAACTCTTGGCAGATAGACACTAGTACAATTTTTACAATAATGTATTTACAATGACTTAGTACAATGATACCTTTAAAGTGATTGTATGCAGTGTTGCCCACTTGAAGACTTCATGTGATGAACTCCTTGCTATTTTTCTACACCTTGATTGTTGCTCTTGTCATGCTACTCTCTATTTCACCTTTCTTTGCTTTGCTGCCCTAGAAATTCTTGTCCTTTGCAGCCCTTGACAACACATGATCTAGATTTTTCTTGCCTTCTAGGAGCTTGATATTGAATCTGGTGTATCTCTATTATTTCAAATCCCCAATATGTGATTTTTGGCCCTGTAGTATTCCTTTGATTCTTATTTCCAATGCCATAGGTTTGACCCAATTTGGATTCTTCAAGGGAGAGTTATGCGCAATCTCTCACAATGCCCTAATTATGGATTGTTTCAGTAGAGTGAAATTTTACGACGTGCCACGCGTCACTATTTCTTCATTCAGCTCTAAAATTGATACAACCCAAACTACAGTCCATGCAATATTTTCCACTTTTTACAAAATTCCAATCTGATACTCAAAGAGATATTTATGACGATTTTCCCAAGGTCAATTCTTAGATATGAGTTTCAGGAGCCTGCAAAAACACTGACTTCCACAGATGATATATCCAAAAATATTACGCACCTTAATCTAAAATTTTTACAAGAGCCTCCTCAGGATTTAGGCTTCATCTCATAAAAATTTCAGCTTCTGAACCTTCATAGAAAACAAGTTAGAGCGAAAATTCCACGATGACCTGTTTCAGATAGAGAAATCCCTACATAAGGAGGATATGAGGATCACAATTGATATAAATGCTTAGGTTGAGAGGGGCTTCAACAAGTGAACGTGGGAGGGATTTTAGGAGCTTAAAATTTATTAATTATTTACTTTTCAATGACCCATGCCACAACCCCATGGGGTTTTAGCCCACTAACTGGGGTTACAAACTTCAAACATGAATATCTCTCAAACCGTGAAGAATTACGTGGCATGCCATATATCAACGGAAACATATCGACAAGTAGAAACCTTCAAAATAATTCTTGACTCATAATATAGTAATTTAGTAGGTCAAAACTCCCATGTAATATTTGGGTAGCCCCTGGTGCTGCTTGGTTTGACATCAATTACAACCACTGATCAAAAGAACGATTGATACATTTATGATGTTTGAGCATATCTGAAGTGATATTTTAGCTTGGAAATGTAGCAAAAATATCATGAAAAGGATGAAAAGGAAAGCAAAATGGGTTGTAAAAAATAAGACAATTTTTGAATTCAACACATGTTGAGATGGTACACCTGCCAATGAAGACCACTCATGGAAAGGAATAATTAGTCTTGAAATCATCTATTATATCCCTAATTTTATCATGGAAGAATATTCTTCTAGTGGACCTGTGAAAGTATTGAGAAGTAAGGGCCCTATTAGGATGGTGTAGTTGATCTCAACAATTGCTGAGGGAAGGCACCACTACTCACTAGAAATGAACCATGTGCTACAAGGAGGGGCTCTTCAAGGTCCAACACTATGGGAAAGTGCAAGAGATAGTGTGATCAGTCTATTGACTAAAACTGCACCATGTGAGGCTCAAGGGAGAAGGGGACAATGATAGCATAGTTGAGCTTCATAGTTATGAGGGAGGCCCTAATTGTTGACTAGAAATGTGTCATGTTCTGAGGAGGTAGGGAAGGACACACTCATGGCACAGTGAGGGAGTCTATTGAACGAGGGTTGATTTCTTGTTGACTAACATTATGGCATGTGCTATAACTAAGAGGTAGGATTAAGGGAGGGTGAAATTTTCTTCAACAAAGACTCATTATCCACGAGTACTGTACAACAACGAGGGGTTGCAGTCAGCAGTGGGAGAAGGACTAGGCATTAAAATTTATCCATGCGCTATTCTTGGGAGGGAAGCTTCAATTTTAGCACATTTTTATTCCACATTGGATAATTTTTCATTAGAAGTGTGCCCTACACCCTAGGCTAGTGCAATTTTCTTCAACGGTGGTTGACTGTTCATCAAAAGTGCACTCTTCACTTAGGAAGGCTCACTAGAAGATAAAATTATGTAGTTGGCCAAGGAAAGCAACAAAAGTCAAGTAATTTTCCCTAGGGAGAGGCTTAATTCACTGTGAGAGGGAAGAAACCTAGTATTATGTAGTTTTCTTTTGCAAGAGGCCATTATAAATTCTCCATGCACCCTACAAGGAATAATTTCACAAAACTCAGTGCAATGATTCAATATAAGAAAGAAGGGCTAGGTGACTATCCTTTGAAGTTTCCAAATGTGTAGCCATTAGAGATGACCTTAAGAAAGAATCAGTGCACAAGTATGGAAGGGATATATCTCATCAATGAGGATCATCAATAGGTTTTTCTCATTACTTAATTAGAGGGTTAATGTATTTACAAATTACACTAGGCAGGGGAACTAAGAAGAGCTCCAAAATGGGTAAGTGTGGTAACAAAAGATTAATAAAGGGAAGAGAATATGAAAAAGACTCCAACATGGATCACACACATGAATTCCATCAATACAAGCCAGAGGAATGCGCATGACTCATGAACATCAATCATACCTTGAGACGACACTTATTACTAAGTGGAACAGTTGAAACGCCACCTTACAACACTTAGAATACAACTTGCGACAAAAGTGTCGACTGTGAACAAAATGTGCACAAATTTGTAGGAATGTGTCTATTGTATATCCTTATGGTATGTAGCACCATATAATGCATAAGATTCCACAAGAGTTGCCTCTAGTTATGTGAAAAATTGTGACACATGCAAGGGTGAAAATAATTAGAAGCGACACTTGCGACAATAAGAAAATGTGAAAATGACACTTGCAAATGCTAAAGAAATTGGAAGTGACACATGTCAGATCAAAGGTAACATGAAAATTCCACTTGTTAAAGTTAAATCAAGAAAAAATGACAGTCACGAACGTGAAAGCGACACTTCTAAAAGCAAAGGTGCGCAAAAGCGACAATTAGGAAAAAATACTGGAATGATGAGACAAATACAACCGAAAGTGAGAGGGAGATTGTCAATGAAGAGTGCGCATTGACTATCAACATCGCTTGAGCATTGTGTGGGGAATATATTAATGTATTGCTTATTCACTATACATTGTGACTGCACAAGCACTACAACTAAGCATTGTGCAAGCTCAATTTCTAGAGATTGCACAAGCCTGACTCTCAAGAATTGAGAAATACCTATCTTAAGCTTGCAGAAGAAAGTGTCACTCATGCATTTATCAAGGACTAAGCATGTGTAGAAAGTGACTTTGACACTTAGAATCCGAGAAGAAAACTTAAATATTTAGAAAAAAAATCAACCAACCATGAAGTGACTATGAGGCGACATGTTAGAATTGAGTTTGTACCTTCCTAAAGGGTCCAAATGTTTTGGTTATCAGTGGAATACTTCATTTAGAAACAAGGAAGGGTTAAGTCTAGAACTATGCTAAAACATTTGTATGGAAGGGTGGCATAAGGCTTAGAATCATCTTAAAAAGGTTTATTTATGTTATATATAAGTTTTTCCTAAGTTTTACAACAAATTGGAGCCTATTGAATGAATACAGTTGGAACTATGAAATATTTTCGTAGCGCCTACAAGAAATATAAAAATCAAAGTTTTTAAACCTCTTTTTCTATCATTTCAAATTCCCAAACCGTGCTTGAAAATAATTTAACCCATGTTAAACCCTAATGTGACATCTGAATAGGTTTCCAACTATTAGAGGAAGGTTTTGAAGTTAAACCTTAAAAACTTCATTTATTTGTAAAACAATCATTTCCAGCATTTCCAAGTAACTAGTTTGCAATGCAGTTTCTAGTAGTTTTTACAGTGTGTGACCAACAGTTGGGTGTAGTTGCAGTTGAGAAATGGGAAATTTTGGCCATGTTAAATGATATGAAACTAATGGCATGGAGTGGTTTTAGGCTTATGAATAAATCCTGTCAGTTTTACCAATGTAGGATGGGAGCCTATGTTTCACTAATTCAATGGATACAATCTGGGTTGGTGTCATGATTTTTTAATTCCTTTGATGACAACACAAAAATGGTGAGATATTTATAGTTTTTGGTCACTAAGGAGTCTACTGCAGAAGTTACAGGGTTACCTACTGAAGGAGAGAAGTGGCTCAAAAAGTAGAGGGTACAAAATGTAGATTTGAATTTCTTCTTTAAGGAAAATTAGCAAAACCCAAATTTGAGAATTGAAGTCCCTCATAGTATGTTGAATCTTGAATGTATAAATTCTCTAAGGATTGTGCAATTGTTCTTTACATGTGAAGGAAGGTACTCAAAAGTTCATTTATATCACATGTGATTTTTGTGTCACTTAGCTAGTTTTTGTAAGATGAGTCTCCCATACTTTTTACATCAAAGCTTGTTCAAAATGACCAATAAGGAAAAATCCATAATGAGTTGTTTTCTCAGGATACATTCCATCATGGTTTAATTAAAATACTATACATCCATCAATTGAGTAACCATGTAGAGAAGTTGAGATAAAGGACCTTGAGGAACCCTGCACCCAAAAAGTAGAATAATATTAAAGCTAAAACCCTTGTTGAAACCCTAGCTCGAGAAGCATAGGTCGAATCTAGTCATCAAATAATTGTGGAAGAGTCTGTATAAAACCCTTTAAGTGAACCAAATTTTAGGGTTTAACAAATAAAAACCAAAAGGCCACACAAAATAGGAAAAGAAAAGGATAAATCAAAGCATATAGCGACAGAAAACCACAGGCGAAAAAATTCAAGAAAGGAGACAAGGATACTAGCAGATAAAGAGAGCATAGGATTCACTACTTTAGAAAACTTCCTACTCGGCCTACCAATAAGTTGAGATTATAATTTAAAGAAAAATTAAACCCTAGCATGAAGGAACCAATAATTATTAATAAAGAGGAAAATGTAGTCTTCAAAGGGTAAGAAGAAATCTGTAAGGAAGATAAAAAAAAAAGTCTTCCAAAAGAAAGGAAAAGGAAACCCTAACTGCTAGCAAAGAAATTTATGAGAGTGGCAAAAGGGTTAAAATATTGTTTAATAAATTTAATGTCTTAAATGTCTACCATAAATTATCGACCAAGGTTAGTAATATGATGAAGTGTGGTGCACTATATACGCTTAGATGCCCATCTTTCTTACTTCTTTGTGTAGTTTTATATATCATTTTTGGGGGTTTGTATTTTATGTCTAATGTTAAAAATAGAAAATAATCTAAGGAATGAAATCTAAGCTTTAAATGAAATATTGAATGTTAAGAAATAACTGAATCTGAAAGAAATTTAATGATGAAAAACTAATTTTAATAAGGAAGAAAACGAAATGTTATTTTAAGAAAAGAAATTGATTTACAAATTACTCTTAATAAAATGAATGAAATATAAAATCTAAAATAAGGAAGAAAAAGAAATGTTAATTAACTAATCTATTTTGCATAAAAATAAATCAATCTTTGAATGATTAAATCCGAGCTATGGTAGGTTATTCTATGTCGGAAAAACATCTATGAAAACATCTAATTGAACTTATTCTACATTTAAACAAGGCATCATTCTAAATTATATTGGGTTCTATTGATTTCTAAATTATGTTCTATTTATCAACAAAACAAGAATAAAACCATATTATACATTATCAATTGAGAACACTAATTCTATGAAAAATAGAGCATCTGATCTAGTTTTAACTCTATCTAAGAAAATCAAAATATAATCCTAATCTAAATTTGTTCTACATTCCATGGAAACGAAAGCATCAAATCTATTACTACGAAACTGAATTGGTTGTGCTAATTGAATTCAAACTATTTCAAGGCAAGTAAAGATTACAGAGTGTCTATTGCGCAAAATTAAATGTCTAATTTAAATCTTATGATTACTAGGTGATCAAATGCAAGAACAATTTCAATTGAATACTAACAGAGTTATGATAATGAAACAATTTCGAATAGCATACGATATATCAATCAAGTGTGTGTAAATATAAACAATTAATACATAAACTAAATGACATATAATTACACTATGAAATGACAAGAATTTAAACTACGAAATGACTGTAAAAACCTCTTTTCCGTGCAGGGGCCCTTTGTAACAGAACAAGTGTAAATCCACTTAAGCTATCTGCGCATCAAAGGTCTGGAACTGGTCTTCTTCATTAACAAAACAAAGTTGTAAATGTATCACAGTATTATCACCAAAATCAAGCTTATTCTCAATTTCGACAAACCAATATTTATACATAGTTTCAAATTAACTGTCTGAGATAATTTCGCTTATGGAAAGTAAAATAAAGCTAAGACTAGAAGTCTAATCAGAAGCAAAGTCTTCATGGTTTTTTCTCGATTTTCTACGTAAGAGAAAATCGAGAACCTTCGTCTGTTTATCTTGTCCCTTATCTTGACTAATATTTGATCGTGAGTGTAGGCATCATCCTTCTCGAATCTGAATAGGTAAGTAGGATACGATCCATATATGGACCATTTCAAAGCTACCCATATGACTCACTTCTTCAATTTCTTCTTGAAACCTGTCAAAAAATAACGGTGGCTGCAGAAACAAAGGTTAGCTACAGAATTGCACAAATTCTGTAGCTAATTATAAAAATTCATCTAAATAATAAGAAACATTACAATATAAAATAGAGGTCATCTAAATTCCTTCTCAGATGGAAATGTGTCAATTATCATTGATTGATTTTATGGATTTTGTGAAAAGGAAGAAAATATGGTGGAAAAAGATGTCAAAATAGGAACAGTCTTGAGGTTCAACATGCCCCCACTAAGAGACCGTTGCATGTCCTCATGAAATTTCCAAAATTGTGAGCATTCACCTTTTACTGCATCAGTTCTGATACCTCTATTAGTACATCCAACTTTCTCTTATTTCCTTTCTTGGAGGTGATTGCCATTCTTGGTTTCTTCATGAGGAGTTTGTACTTCAAACTGATGAATTTTCTGTTAGGTAGCCATTCCTTTTTGTCAGTTTCTTGTTCTTTTTATACCATAGACCCAAATGTAAAATAGTATTGTCATTCATGACCTTTTCTAAGTGGTTTTGTTCCTTCAGAAATTCATTTTCTTACTTGATGTGCATGTTCAGTATCTCTAGTTCATAGATTTCTTGCTTCAAAGAGTTTACTAGAGGTTCTTGTCGACTGGTAGGCTGCTCTTCAACACTTGAATTCTCCTCTATATGTCTCTTTTCTAGGGACTCAATGTATTCATAGATTTCTTACTATGTTGGGTCGATTTCTGGGGTCCTTCTTGGACTATGTATAGGAGAGGTAGTAATAGGTGATGGTACTCGGGGCCCTTCATCTAAATCAACAAACTCTGCTTCCTATGGAGATGTCTTCTTCAAAGGTTTATGAAATATGGAACTTCTACTTGGTTGTGGAGGACTAAATATTTCTGAGTTTATAACTTTTCCCTTTTCCTATACATTACCTCCCTTTTTGTGACCACTCTGTTTCTTATTCTTCAGTAATTCTACAATGGTGATTTCTTCTTCTTCTTGTTGTGTTTTAGGTGAGGTGTTGTCTTCAAATCAGGTATCAACCTTTCTTTTCCTGCTTCTTTTGTTCTTACCATCACTAGGATGTTATTGTGCTTCTTCTTGAAAATTATTCCTGATTAGAAAACTTTCCCACGAGTCTCATATACTTTTTAAATGAAATTCAATGAGTATCTTTATCAGTCCATGATGATACATAATATTGCTTATGGATTTAATTATTTTATGCATAGTTCCTGATAGTTTCTTTAAGATGTTCAATAGGAAGTATGTGAGTTTTATTTCTCCGTCCTCTAGGAAATTCATTAACAGTCTAGCATGGTAGACAAACATGCAACCAAATACACCCTCACAAGTAACAATTTTTTGAATAATCAATAGCATGTTCTTCCATTTGTTTTTAAGTGTCGTACTAGGAATTCCTTTCTTAAAAATAGAAGTGTCCATACCTGGATTTTTTAGGAAAATATTCCATTCTTCTCCATGAATTTCCCTATTCTTGAACCATATTTCATCGATTTTCAGTAGTTATGTGGCTTATTCTATGAAAGACTCTATCACCAAAAACTTTATGTACCCAATTTCTACCTCCATCCCGTCGATGGCCCTTGCGAAGGATTTGGTGACCTTTTTGTGGAATCCATTGAAATTTTCTATGAACTGAAGCCATCATACCTTCTGTAGCATTTCCTTCATTTGTGGATATCCTTCCATGATGTTGGGGCCCTTGTTTTGAAAATTAAACAACTTTTGAGTTGCGCCTAGTACGTGGAAGAATGCAACCAGGGTAGGCAGAGTGATGTCAAGGTTGCGAAGGAGTAAAGGACATGTGTCACGACTGTTGCGGGAGCAAGCATTGATGTCAGAAGAGTGTGGCAGGGAACGAGTAGTAGAACTACCGAATAACAAAAAGAAACAGAAGACAGCCGAGCGAGAAGAAAAGAGGAACCGTCAGTCATGCTGACAACAGAAAAAATAGGTAGCCGGCCAACGGAAAAAGAGGTTGGTACAGATGAGATCAGGCAACAGGAGCCGTAGGAGAGCTCTGCCTGTGTTGTCCTGTTCTCTATTCTTCTGTATCTCTATGTTTCTCTCTGTCCAATAGGACCTCTTTGTATTCTATTCCATTCGAGCTCATGTTGATGAGCCTTGTAATAGCTTGTCACTGATAGTTGGTGCATAATATAATCAAAGGTTGTTTTTTTGTATATCTTTTATGGTCTGGAATGAATGGTTTCACTAGCACTTTTAAATTTTATTTATTGCAAGTCTGAATGCATTTTCGAGAGATATTTTTCATGGAACGTTGCATTGCGTTTGTTTAGACCTTTTTCATAGCTCTGATTTACCCATAAAAATGTTGTTAGGCTGATACCGATGGAATCCCTACCTTAGTAAGGTCGCGGCACGTCTTGGGTGAGACTCTCGGCTCTTCGAAGCAGGGTGAAAATGTCGGCGTGGTGCTATACTACAGTGGAAAGCCTTGTTGGCCCTTACCCTGAACCCGAGTCTTATTTGCAAGACCTGTTTCCTCGCCAACAATTTCCCTCCCACAGGCTCGATTCTTACTATTAAATCCATGTCTCTATAGTGAGGAATTTTCGCCTTCAAGGCTGTTCCTCTTCGACTAAGTGAATTGAGGGCTTGAATTTGAGTTAAGAATTTCGAGAGGAGATTGTAGAGACGTGTAGGTAAATAAGTAATTAGGCGAGGGTTTAGGAATGTTAGTAAGTGTGCTACAATATGAGATATGACCGTTAATCATTAATGAATAAAATCAGTTTTGATCATTAAGGGGATATGTTATAGATAAAATGGCGAATCATGGATTTTGTGGTGTGAAATAAGTACAATTGGTTTTCATGATGACAATTTGAGGTGGCAACATATGATCATATAATTTATATACATTAATGTTTTGAACCTTATTATTTAAACAAATTTTGTAACATACCTTGGAATTAATATTTGTTGTTGTTCTTTCTGTTTTGATTCCTCAAGTGTCTTTTCAGCATGATTTTCAATGGATTCTTTAGTTTCTTCTGTTCAATATGTCCTGCTTCAATAAGCTACAAAAGTGTATAAGAGATACATAATGTGATGACAGCTGTAGATTATTCTGAGAGCTGCAAAAATGTAGCAATTCTGTAGTTAATCTTTTATTTCTTCTGAAAAAGAAAGGGAACAAAGAATTTGGGATTTTCAGAATGGGAGAAAATATAAGATGTCAGGAATGAGCTCTGATTTTCACCTTGTATTTTCTGTATAAGGATGCCAATCATTAATTGGTTTTCAAAAAAAAATATATATATATATATAGATATATATAGATATATATATATATATATATATATATATATATATATATATATATATATATAGGGTGAAATCGCGAAGTTGGGAAACACTTTTTGGCGGACGACTAGAATATGGGAGAAATTTTTAATTTCTCGTCCGAGAAAATAGTCAACTCTATTTCTCGACCGAGAGTTTTAAAAACTCTCATCTGAGAGTTTTATTGGGTTTAACCGGAGTTAAAAGTCTCTCGGACGAGAGTTATGCATTTTCTCGTCTGAGAGTTTTATTGACGGAAACTCTCGGGAAGACTTTCGGACGAGAGTTTTAAAAACTCTCGGACGAGAGTTTTAAAAACTCTCGGATGAGAGTTTTAAAAACTCTGGTATGAGAGTTTTAAAAAATCTGGTATGAGAGTTTTAAAAACTCTGGTATGAGAGTTTTAAAAACTCTCGTATGAGAGTTTTTAAAACTCTCGTATGAGATTTTTTAAAACTCTCGTATGAGAGTTTTTAAAACTCTCATCCGAGAGTTTTATTCCTATAATAAAACACAAAAAATTTTAAGTTTTTAGAATTGGTATGTTATATAATTTAAATAGTACTTTATTAATAATAAAAAATGATATAAAATAATAAAATTATAATTTTATTTTAAATTATTTTTATTATTATTAATGATAAAAAATACATGAAGATTTAATTAAATAAAATTTGTTACAATATTTTGTAATATCAATGTTATATAAAAAACTAAAAATATTTTTATATAAAACTAATTGATATATTAATATAAATAAAATAAAATTCTAAAACATAAATCAAAATAAAAACAACTATATATAATTTATATAATTTTTTTTTTGAAATTATTGAATAAATTTAAATTTAAAAAACAATTGACTAAATGCAATGAGGTGATAAAGGAGACAATGCATAGCACCTTAATATCGTTATAAATTCTTGGAAATCTCGAGAAATTTTTGAAGTGAGATGAGCTTCTTGGAATGGGTCACTTATCTTCCACTTCAGTTTCACACAATTAACTTGAAAGGAAGTCTATTTTCCTAGCTATGGATGTAAGGGAATGAACAATATTATTTGAACATTGAGTGAGATGCCCTTCTTGGAATGGGTCCTCCTATATTCCACTTTAGTTTCACAAGATTAAATTGAAATGAAGTTTATTTTCCTAGGTATGGATGTAAGGGGATAAAGAATATTATCCGAAAAGGAAATGAATGTTAAGTGTGACATTCCAAGCAGAAGTGTATGGGATTGGAGAATTATGTTATTGCAGAAAACTAACCCTTGACCCTTTAACCCTTGACCCATAACCCTTGACCCCTTAAACCCTAATTCCTAACCCCTAAACCCTTAACCCCCTAAACCTTAAACCTCTAAACCCTTAACCCCTAACCCATTTACCCCCACTAAACCTCTAAATACCTAACCCATTTAACCCCTAAACCCTTAACCCCTACCCCTAACACGTTAACCCCTAACCCATTTAAGCACCTAAACCCCAAAACCCCTAACTCCTAACCCCTAAAATACTTAACTGCTAAATCCCCTAACCCTATAAACCTCTAAACCAATCCTAACCCATTTAACCCCCTAAACCTCAAAACCCCTAACCCCTTAAACCCTAATTCCCAACCCATAACCCTTGACCCCTTAAACCCTATTTCCTAACCCCTAAACCCTTAACCCCTAACCCCTTAAACCCTAATTCCCAACCCCTAACCAATTCAACACCCTAAACCGCTAAAAACCTAACCCATTTAAGTGTTTATTCCATTTAACCCCCAAAAACCTAACCCCTAACCCCTAAAATCCTTCACTGCTAAATTCCCTAAACCTATAAAACTATAACCCATTTAACCCCCTAAACCCTAAACCTCTAAACCCTTAACCCCTAACCCCTTAAACCCTAATTCCCAACCCCTAACCAATTCAACACCCTAAACCCCTAAAAACCTAACCCATTTAACCCTATTAACCCCTAACTTCTAACCCCTAAAATCCTTAACTGCTACATCCCCTAACCCCCTAAACCTCTAAACCAACCCTAACCCATTTAACCCCCTAAACCCTAAACCTATAACCCCTTAAACCCTAATTCCCAACCCATAACCCATTCAAACCCTTAAACACCTAAACCTCTAACCCATTAACCCTTGACCCCTTAAACACTAATTCCTAACCCTTAACCCATTTAACCCCCTAAACCCTAAACCTCTAAACCCTTAACCCCTAACCCATTTACCCCCACTAAACCTCTAAACCCCTAACCCATTTAACCCCTAAACACTAAACCTCTAAACCCTTAAACCCTACCCCTAACTCGTTAACCCCTAACCCATTTAAGCCCTTAAACCCCAAAACCCCTAACCCCTTAAACCCTAATTCCCAACCCATAACCCTTGACCCCTTAAACCCTAATTCCTAACCCTTAAACCCTTAAGCCCCTAATTCCCAACCCCTAACCAATTCAACACCGTAAACCCCTAAAAACCTAACCCATTTAAGTGTGGATTCCATTTAACCCCCAAAACCCTAACCCCTAACCCCTAAAATCCTTCATTGCTAAATCCCCTAACCCCCTAAACCTCTAAACCTGAAACCCATTTAACCCCCTAAACCCTAAACCTCTAAACCCTTAACCCCTAACCCCTAAAACCCTAATTCCCAACCCCTAACCAATTAGACACCCTAAACCCCTAAAAACCTAACCCATTTAACCCCATTAACCACTAACTTCTAACCCCTAAAATCCCTAACTGCTAAATCCCCTAACCCCCTAAACCTCTAAACCAACCCTAACCCATTTAACCCCCTAAACCCAAAACCTATAACCCCTTAAACCCTAATTCCCAACCCATAACCCATTCAACCCCTTAAACACCTAAACATCTAACCCCTTAACCCTTGACCCCTTAAACCCTAATTCCTAACCGGGCTAACCCATTTAACCCCCTAAACAGAACCCATTTAAGTGTGGATTCCATTTAACCCCCAAAACCCTAACCCCTAACCCCTAAAATCCTTCGCTGCTAAATCTTGTAACTCCCTAAACCTCTAAACCTATACCCCATTCAACCCCCTAAACCCTAAACTCCTAAACCCTTAACCCCTAACCCCTTAAACCATAATTCCCAACCCATAACCCTTGACCCCTTAAACCCTGTCGAAGGATCTTGTTGGAGGGCGTCAAGGATCATATTGTATCCAGCCTGCATGGAAAGGCTACTCCATATTTAATGTGGAAAGCTTTGACGGATATATTCCAGAGTAAGAGCGACCAAAGGAAGCTGGCGCTCAAAGATAAGCTCAGGAACATCAAGATGGAGAAAGGCGACAGTATCGCCAAATACCTCACGAAGTTCACTTAGTGCAGAGATGAGCTGGGAAGTGCGGGGGTGGCTGTCAAAGATTCACTAATTGCATGCTTGGTTTCAAGTGTGCTGGGATCGGTATGGTTCTTGGACAGCGGTGCGTCATTTCATATGACGGGAGATCGGGAGTTGTTCTCAGATCTGGAGGACAAAGATTTGGGTGTGCACATCGAGATGGGCGATGATGGTAGATACAGTGCGACTGGTATCGGTACCATATCCTTTCAGAGGGAGTCTGGTAAACCTTTTGTCTTGAAGGATGTCATGCATGTACCTGGATTGAAGAAGAACCCGATTTCTGTGGCGATGTTGGAGGATAAGGGGTATGATGTGGTCTTCAGCAAAGGAAAAGCCTTCCTGCGCAGTAAGACTACTGGAGAGACCCGAAAGATAGGGGTTCAAACCAAGAACCTTTATCAGTTGCAAGTAGATGGCTGCGCAGCAATGGCATGCAAGGCGGGAGAAGTGGTGAGCCGGGATGATGAGGGCGAACTGTGGCATGGGAGATTGGGCCACCTTCACCATGGAGCTTTGAAGATATTGCAGCAGATTTCTACTGGGCCTCCTAAGGGCACTCTTGTGCAGTCAAATCAGTGCAAGGGGTGTACTTTGGGGAAGTATGTGAAAGCCACCTTTCACGAGAAGGATAGTCGCGCCACGATGATCCTTGAGAGAGTTCACACAGATGTGTGTGGTCCTTTCTCTGTAGCTTCGACAACAAAGCACAAGTACTATGTGATCTTTGTTGATGATTTCTCTCGAAAGTGCTAGATCTTCTTCATGCAGAAGAAGAGCGAGACATTCTCGAAGTTACGTGAGTTTAAGCAAGTGAGAAGGAGTCGGGGGAAGAAGGTGATTGCTCTAAGGAGTGATAATGGTGGTGAATTCATCTCGGCTGAATTCAAGTAGTTAACGGCACGAAGGGATTCGGAGAGAGCTCCTTCGCCTTCACCCCAACCCCACGGTAAACGGGGTGGGTGACGAAGCAGGCGATCATGGGTGCGCACGGGCGTGTTGCATGATCAGGCCTACCCCTGCTTGTGGGGCGAGCTGAAATATAGCGAGTGTATGTCTTGAGAACCGTTTTCCTCACAAGGTTCTTGGCATGAGTACACCGGAGGAGGCTTATTTTGGCAAGAGGCCTGATATTTCCCATTTGCGGATTTTTGGTTCTCCTGTCTACATGCATGTGACGAAGGATGTGAGAAGGAAGCTGGATCCAACTGCTGAGGTTGGAATATTTGGGGGGTACACTAATACACCTCACAACTATCGGGTGTATTTGTCGGGCAAATCGAATGATTTGTTTGCGACGGGATATAGAATTTCGGGAGGAAAGCCATGCTAGTGTTCGCTTGAGAGGGCTACACTTGCATGCGAGATAGGGGA
Source organism: Pinus albicaulis (assembly GCA_034641835.2). NCBI lineage: Eukaryota > Viridiplantae > Streptophyta > Pinopsida > Pinales > Pinaceae > Pinus > Pinus albicaulis. The sequence continues at coordinate 247,442,849 of CM076575.1, read as the reverse complement.
GAGCATTAGTTCCTAAGGAGAAGCTTGGGATGTGGATCAGCCACAAGAGGAGGTTCATGAGGTGGAAGAAACCACCCGGTCAGCGCCAACCATCGAGAGCGCATACGCACTCTGAAGGCGGCAGCCCCAGCTCGGGATACGAAAAGGTTGTAGGGCCTACGGCTTCCTTGTGAGTGAGAGACAGTCACCGGATGTCTTGGATACATGGCTCTTATGAGTCAATGTGTTGTGACGGAGCCATCCTCTTTTGAGGAAGCTATGGAGGAACCCACATGGGTTGATGCCATGATCAAAGAATATGAGTCGATCGTCAGGAACAGTGCATGGGATATTGTCCCAAGGCCGGTGGGGAAATTAGTGGTGGGTTCGCGATGGATCTACAAAGTGAAGCAGGCAGCTGATGGGAGTGTGAAGAAGTACAAGGCGATATTTGTCGCCCATGGCTTTTCACAGATCAAGGGGATTGACTATGAGGAGACCTTTGCACCTGTCGCAAGGTACTCTTCCATACGGACGATCCTTTCTCTCTTAGCGCAGATGGGGTGGCACATTCATCAGATGGATGTGAAGACTACGTTCCTCAACGTCATTGAGGAGGAGGTGTACATAGAGCGACTGAGGTTTCGAGATCTTCGACGGTGAGTCGCATGTGTCTTGGGCTCGAAACCTTGTACGAAATTGAAGCAAGCACCTCGGTGCTTGGTGCTGGATAGACGACTACTTCATAGGGCTTGGATTCTCCAAGAGTGAGGCGGATCTGCTGTGCAATTGTGGTGGAGGGAAAGGCTGATCATTGATCGTGCTTGTATGTAGATGAGCTGATTTTGATTGGCGATGACGATTGATACTTTCATGCAAGGAGGATCTTGCACGAGTTTTTGATAGAGACTTGGGCATCCTTCATTATTTCACAGGGTGGAAATTTGGCAGCGCAATGGTGGACTGTTTGTTTCTCAGGGTAAGTATGCCTGGGAGATACTGGAGAAGTTCAACATGCATGGCTGCAAGCCTGTTGATACTCCTCTTCCTGGAGGTTGGAGGAAGGAGGATGCTACTTCGGCGGAGATAGTGGATGCCACTGTTTATCGACAGTTGGTGGGGTTGCTTATGTATCTGGTCAATACACGACTCGATATATGCTATGCAGTTAACTAGCTTTCAAAAGCTATGGTTAAGCCTACCAAGCTCTTCTGGAAGGCGGACAAGCATGTATTACGTTATCTCAGAGGCACATCGAGATATGGATTGTGGTACAGACAGGAGGATGGGCGAAGCTGCAGCTTCGCGATGCGGTTGGGCGGAGTCAACGGAAGAGCACATACGGAGGAGTTTTCAGCATTGGGTCGCTTGGCGGATTTCTGATACGACGGAAACGAAGATCCATGGCACTCGATTCAGCAATCGGGCCATGGCAGTGGCTCCCAGGCGCATGCGAGGCTATTTGGATGAGGAAGATCCTCGCAGGATTGTTCAGGTTGCATTTGGAGCCTACAGTGATCTACTGTGATAACTAGAGTTGCATTAAACTCTTGGATAATCCAGTATTTCATGATAGGTCCAAACACATCGACATCAGGTACCATCATATTAGAGATTGTGTTCAATGGAGAATCATGATGCTTTCATATGTTCCCACGGAGGATCAGGATGCCGACATCTTGACGAAGGCGCTCACCAGGAGCAAGTTTGAATTCCACAGAGGCGGGATAGGGGTTGCAGATAATCCATATCTTGCTGAGAGGGAGTGTTGAAAATGCAGCCAGATGAATGGAGCTTAGTGAAATGAAGTCGCCTTCACCCGAAGTGGGCATGAGCAATTTCGGCGCAAAATCTATTTTTAGAGTATGTCTATTTTTAGACATATGGAGCATGGTTCGGGGATTCCAGTTTGAGATTCTTGAAGTATGTGTCATGTTGGTAAAAATAGAGGAGACTCTATTTTTGAGGTCAAAGAGGTCGAAGTCTATTTTTAGACTGCCTCTCCTTAAAACAGGGAAGTCAAATATTATTTACCCTTAATAATATTTAGACTCTAAACAGTAGTTTACTCTCTTGGAGCACTTCAGTTCGAGCTGCATAAGTGGCTCATGCATCTGACAGAGGAATCACGTGGTTCCCAAGGGTTTTATGGCATCATGCATGGTTGACTTCAGTTGGACTTCAGTGGCAGAAGTTTGGAGGAGTTAATGAGACAGCTAGTGGAGTTGTGTTCTGTTTATTTTAGTTGGACTAGTTGAGATTAGTTTAACTAGCCAATCAATTAGTTATGAGTGGAGTGAATTAAATATTATTTAATTCATTAATTAGTAACTCATTATTCAACTCAAGAACACATCAGTTCACTACAGTGCATGATCAGTTCAGTGAAGACCTGTGAAAGAGATAGATGAAAGGGTGGAGCTAGCTATCAGTTGTGACTATACTGTTGCTATTTGCAACACACATATAGGAGGAGTAAGCCCATGAGGATTGCGCAGTTCAGGCTGGTGGTTTATCTATATAAAGAGGCCATCCCATAGCATTGAAACACACAATAGAGGCAAGGAAATTAGTGGTGAGTTTTGAACCAGTAACATGTTCAAAACCAAGCTAGTTTGTGTGTAACTTCATGAGAAAGTACCGAGTACTTGTGAGGAGTATTATACTGAGTTGTTACATGATTTCTCCATTATAATATACACAATAGCTGCGGGGTTTTCAGCTATAAGCTTTCCCCATACATACTGTGTTAATGTGTATGATGATTTGATGTGTTATCGCTTGATTTTATTTCCGCATGTGTGATGATCTGACTTGATCTGAGTTGAGTGGAAGAGATTATGTGTTGCATATAAATTCGAATTGTATGTGATCAGGATAGTCTCGATGGATAATTAATCATTATTCAGCAAATTTCTACATGGTATCGGAGCTATTGAAGTTCAGATTGATCATCACAGTGATTACAAACTTATTTCGGTAGACAGAGTCTGCATGCGGGCCAGGTAGCCTCCTGATTCATCTTTCTTCGGAAAGTGAAAGGTCTGGTAAACGCCCCTTACAGTCGATCTCTGTGCTAGAAATAATTTGTTCTCACAGATCTAGAGCGGTTGAGTTTTGAGGTGGAATTCGAAATTTTGCAGCAGTTTTGTTTTCTTGGTGCCGGTGTTGAAAATGTCTTTCAACGGTTTGCGACTCGAATATGCTCTTGAAGGCAGTTCGAATTATGTTGCATGGAAGGATCGCATGGAAGCAGTATTAGAAGATAATGGTCTCAAGGAGTTCGTAGATACGGATGTCCAAAAGCCCACTGATCCCGCTGAAGTCGATGCATGGCAAAAGAAGATGGCGAAGTGTCGAAGGATCCTGTTGGAGGGCATCAAGGATCATATTGTATCCAGCCTGCATGGAAAGGCTACTCCATATTTAATGTGGAAAGCTTTGATGGATCTATTCCAGAGTAAGAGCGACCAAAGGAAGCTGGCGCTCAAAGATAAGCTCAGGAACATCAAGATGGAGAAGGGCGACAGTATCGCCAAATACCTCACGAAGTTCACTCAATGCAGAGATGAGCTGGGAAGTGTGGGGTGGTCAGCTGTGCTCACCGATCGCATGCTTGGTTTCAAGTGTGTCGGGGACTTTATGGTTCTTGATTGGGCCATAAGGTCATTTCATATGATCAGAGATCGGGAGTTGTTCTATCTGGAGGACAAAGATTTGGGTGCACATCGAGATGGGCGATGATGGTAGATACAGTGCGATTGGTATCAGTACCATATCCTTTCAGAGGGAGTCTGGTAAACCCTTTGTGTTGAAGGAGGTCATGCATGTGCCTGGATTGAAGAAGAAACTGATTTCAGTAGTGATGTTGGAAGATAAGGGGTATGATGTGGTCTTCAACGAAGGAAAATCCTTCCTGCGTAGTAAGACTACTGGAGAGACCGAGAAGATAGGGGTTCGGACCAAGAACCTTTATCAGTTGCAAGTAGATGGCTGCACAGCTATGGCATGCAAAGTGGGAGAAGTGGTGAGTCGGGATGATGAGGGCGAACTGTGGCACCGGATATTGGGCCACCTTCACCATGGAGCTTTGAAGATCCTGCAGCAGATTTCTACTGGGCTTCCTAAGGCACTTCTCGCGCAATGTATCACAAGGTAAAATTTTTAGGAAGTATGTGAACGCCCACCTTTCACGAAGGATAGTCGCGCCACGACGATCCTTGAGAGTTCACACGTGTGGATCCTTTTCGTTTGCTTCAACAACAAAGCACAGGTATTATGTGATCTTGTCGATGATTTCTCTCGAGCGCTCGGGATCTTCTTCATGCGTAAGAAGAGCGAGCTACATTCGCGAAGTTCTCGTGAGTTTAAAGCACCGGTCGAGAAGGAGTTTCGGGAAGAAGGTGATTGCTCTTAAGGAGGAGACCCGTGGTGAATTCATCTCTACTGACCAAGGAGTTCTCCGCAGCGTGCTGGGATTCGAGAGAGCCTATCGCACCCCATAACCCACAAGCAGTAAGGGGTGGTCGAGCGAAAGAATGTGAACGATCGTGGGTGTTGCACGGCGATGTTGCATGATCATGGCCTACCCCTTCACTTGTGGGCTGAGGCATGCAATACTGCAGTGTATGTGCAGAACCATTGTCCTCACAAGATACTTGGCATGAGTACACCGGAGGAGGCATTTTCTGGCAAGAGGCCTGACATCTCTCATCTGAGGATTTTTGGCTCACCTGTCTACATGCATGTGACGAAGGACGCCAGAAAGAAGCTGGATCCGACCGCAGAGGTTGGAATATTTGTGGGGTACACTGATACACCTCACAACCACGGTGTATTTCGCGACAAATGAAGACTCGCAGCGACGGGATATCAAATTTCAGGAGGAGAAAGCCATGCAGTGTTCGCTTGAGAGGGAGCCACACTTGCATGCAGATGAGGAGCTATTAGTTCCTAAGGAGGAGCTTCCTGATGTGGATCAGCCACAAGAGGAAGTTCATGAGGTGGAAGAGACCACTCATGCAGCGCCAACCATCAAAGGGCGCAAGCGCACTACAGAAGCTGAGCGACTGGCTTGAGATGCAGAGAAGGTTGTAGGACAACCTACAGCATAGCGCAGACAGAGACAGTCACCGGACCGGTACATTGGATACATGGCTCTTGTGAGCAAATGTGTCGTGACAGAGCCATCCTCTTTCGAGGAAGCTGTGGAGGATCCCGCATGGGTAGATGCCATGGTGGAAGAGTATGATTCGATTGTCAGAAACAGTGTATGGGAGATTGTCCCAAGGCCGGAAGGGAAATCAGTGGTGGGTTCGAGATGGATCTACAAAGTGAAGCAGGAAGCTGACGGGAGTGTGGAGAAGTACAAGGCGAGATTTGTCGCCCGTGGCTTCTCACAGATCGAGGGGATCGATTATGAGGATACCTTTGCACCTGTCGCAAGGTACTCTTCCATACGGACAATCCTTGCTCTCTCAGCACAGATGGGATGGCACATCCATCAGATGGATGTGAAGACTGCGTTCCTCAACGGAGTGATTGAGGAGGAGGTGTACATAGAGCAGCCTAAAGGTTTCGAGATCTTCAGAAGTGAGTCACATGCGTGCCGACTCAAGAGAGCACTGTACGGGCTGAAGCAAGCAATTCGTGCTTGGTACACACGGATTGACAGTTATTTCACCGGGCTTGGATTTTCCAAGAGTGAGGCTGATCCTAACCCGTACCAGATTGTGGTGGAGGGGAAGCTGCTGATCATTGTACTGTATGTAGATGATCTGATTTTGACGGGTGATGAGCTGTTGATACTTTCATTCAAGGAGGATCTTGCACGAGAGTTTGAGATGAAGGACTTGGGCCTCCTTCATTATTTCTGAGATTGGAGATTTGCGCCGTTAGCCGAGGATCGTTTGTTTGTCGTGGCAAGTATGTTTCTGAGACTCGGGAGAGGTTCAACATGCAAGGCTGCAAGCCCGTTGACACTCCTCTTCCTGGTGGTTGGAGGAAGGAGGATGCTACTTCAGCAGAGGTAGTGGATGCCACTGTCTATCGACAGTTGGTGGGGTCGCTTATGTATCTTGTCAATAGACGACCCGATATATGCTATGCAGTTAACCAGCTTTCGCAAGCCATGGTTAAGCCTACCAAGCTCTTTTGGAAGAAGTGAGTTGCTGTATTGTGCTATATCGTAGGCACATCAGATATGGTCTATGGTACAGATGGGAGGATGGGAAAGCGAATCTTTCTCGGCTTCACTCGATGCAGATTGGGCAGAGTCCAACTGACTGTAAGAGCACATCTCGAGGAGTTTTCGCATTGTCGATGCTAGCCTCTATGGTACAAGAGAAGAAAGAGATCCGTGGCACTCGCTCCGCGAGGCTTGGCACATGGCACTAGTCAGTTAAGCATGCGAGGCTATTTGGATGAGGAAGATCCCTTCAGGATCGTTCAAAGGCATTTGGAGCCTACAAGTGATCTGATCATGTGATAACCGTAGTTGCATTAAACTCTCTACTAAATCCAAGATTTCATGATAGATCCAAACACATCGACATCAGGTACCATCATATCAGAGACTGTGTTCAGCGGAGGATCATGATGCTTTCATATATTCCCACGGAGGATCAGGATGCAGACATCTTGACGAAGGCGCTCACCAGAAGCAAATTCGAGTTTCACAGAGGCAGGGTATGGGTTGCAGATAATCCATATCTTGCTGAGAGGGAGTGTTAAAAATGCAGCGAGATGATGGAGCTTGGTGAAATGAAGTTGCCTTCACCAAGTGGGCCCGCAGGGTATTTTTGGCTCAAAGTCTATTTTTAGAGTATGTCTATTTTTAGACATATGGATCATGGTCTATGAGTTGTAGGATGCTATTTATGGATGATTGGTCATGTTGGTAAAAATAGATGGACCTCTATTTTTAGACATTGGGCAGAATCTATTTTTAGACTGCCGAGCTAAAAATAGAACAGTCAAATATTATTAACCCTTAATAATATTTAGACTATAAACAATGCTTTACTCTCTTTGGAGCACTGCTTCTGTTACGTATGGCTCATGCATCCTGGGACAGAGAACCACGTGGTTCCCAAGGGGTTGGCTGGCATCATGCATGGTTGACTTCTGGGCTTGGACTTCAAGTATGCAGTTTGGAGGAGTTAATGGGACAGCCTAGTGGAGTTGTGTTCTCGTTTCGATTTTAGTTGAACTAGTTGGAGATTAGTTTAACTAGCTAATCAATTAGTTATGAGTGGAGTGAATTAAATATTATTTAATTCATTAATTAGTAACTCATTATTCAACTCAAGAACACATCAGCTCACTACAAAGGTGCATGATCGGGCTCAAGGAGACCAGTGAAAGAGATAGATGAAAGGGTAGAGTTAGCTATCAGTTGTAACTATACTGTTGCTATTTGCAACACATAGATAGGTGGAGTAAGCTATGAGTATTGCAAAGTTTATGCTGGTGGTTTATCTATATAAGGAGGCCATCACCTAGCATTAAAATACGCAATAGAGGCAAGTGACATAAGAGTTTTGAACCAGTAACCTGTTCAAAACTGAGCTAGTTTGTGTGTAACTTCATGAGAAAGTACTGAGTACTTGTGAGGAGTATTGTACTGAGTTTGTTACATGATTTCTCCATTGTAATATACACAATAGCTGCGGGGTTTTCAGCTATAAGCTTTCCCCATACATACTGTGTTAATGTGTATGATGATTTGATGTGTTATCGCTTGATTTTATTTCCGCATGTTTGATGATCTGAGTTGAGTTGAGTGGAAGAGATTATGTGTTGTGTATGAAGTTCAAATAGTATGTGACCAAGATAGTCTCGGTGGATAATTAATCATTATTTAGCAAATTTCTACATTGAATTGGTTAGGGGTTGGGAATTAGGGTTTAAGGGGTTAGGGGTTAAGGGTTTAGGGGTTAGGAAATAGGGTTTAAGGGGTCAAGGGTTATGGGTTGGGAATTAGGGTTTAAGGGGTTAGGGGTTTTGAGGTTTAGGGGGTTAGGGGTTTTGAGGTTTAGGGGGTTAAATGGGTTAGGATTGGTTTAGAGGTTTAGGGGGTTAGGGGATTTAGCAGTTAAGCATTTTAGGGGTTAAGAGTTAGGGGTTTTGGGGTTTAGGTGCTTAAACGGGTTAGGGGTTAAGGTGTTAGGGGTAGGGGTTAAGGGTTTAGGGGTTAAATGGGCTAGGGATTTAGAGGTTTAGTGGGGGTAAATGGGTTAGGGGTTAAGGGTTTAGAGGTTTAAGGTTTAGGGGGTTAAGGGTTTAGGGGTTAGGAATTAGGGTTTAAGGGGTCAAGGGTTATGGGTCAAGGGTTATGGGGTCAAGGGTTAGTTTTCTGCAATAACATAATTCTCCAATCCCATACACTTCTTCTTGGAATGTCACACTTAACATTCATTTCCTTTTCGAATAATATTCTTTATCCCCTTACATCCATACCTAGGAAAATAAACTTCATTTCAATTTAATCTTGTGAAACTAAAGTGGAATATAGGAGGACCCATTCCAAGAAGGGCATCTCACTCAATGTTCAAATAATATTGTTCATTCCCTTACATCCATACCTAGGAAAATAGACTTCCTTTCAATTTAATTGTGTGAAACTGAAGTGGAAGATAAAGTGACCCATTCCAAGAAGCTCATCTCACTTCAAAAATTTCTCGAGATTTCCAAGAATTTATAACGATATTAAGGTGCTATGCATTGTCTCCTTTATCACCTTATTGCATTTAGTCAATTGTTTTTTAAATAAATTTATTCATTAATTTCAAAAAAAATATTATATAAATTATATATAGTTGTTTTTATTTTGATTTATGTTTTAGAATTTTATTTTATTTATATTAATATATCAATTAGTTTTATATAAAAATATTTTTAGTTTTTTATATAACATTGATATTACAAAATATTGTAACAAATTTTATTTAATTAAATCTTCATGTATTTTTTATCATTAATAATAATAAAATAATTTAAAATAAAATTATAATTTTATTATTTTACATCATTTTTTAATTTTAATAAAGTACTATTTAAATTATATAACGTACCAATTCTAAAAACTTAATAATTTTTGTGTTTTATTATAGGAATAAAACTCTCGGATGAGAGTTTTAAAAACTCTCATACGAGAGTTTTAAAAACTCTCATACGAGAGTTTTAAAAACTCTCATACGAGAGTTTTAAAAACTCTCATACGAGAGTTTCTAAACTCTCATATGAGAGTTTTCTAAACTCTCGGCCGAGAGTTTCATCGGGTAAACTCTCGGGCGCAAACTCTCGTTCGAGAGTTTTTTAAACTTTCAGCCGAGAGTTTGGCCGTGCGTTTAAATGTAACTTTAGGCGGGTTAAACTCTCGGTCGAGAGTTTTATAAATTTCTCGTCCGAGACATTATCTCGGCTGAGAGTTTCTGGTCAACGAAAAACACAGAAAATTCTGCAGTTTTCAGGAACCTGCAACTTTGGAGGGGCAGAACACCTACAAAAACAAAATGTTATATGTCGGACAAAGTACCATTAGATTCATCTCTGAATCTAGTTTCTGATGATATGATATTTGTGGAGTTTCATTAAAAAATTCAATTTTTTATTAATTTTTTACTAAACTGTGTCACTGTGGAATTTCATTGTTCGAAAAATTGCATTGAATGAAAATTCAATAACTTTCAAATGATGACACCAAAAAATTCAAAAAATCATACTACACTTCCTCTCCTTGTCTACTTCAAAAGGGTACTCTCATTTTTCTTATTGACGATCACATTGAAAAGAAAATCAAAGGATGATAAAATGTACTGAAACATCACTGTTTTTTTTTCTTCGTCCATTTCAAAAAATAATAAAAAATAGTGATTTAATCCGAAAATTACCAAAAAATAGTTTTTGCACTAGTGCAATATATGCAGATTATGATGCTATGGTTTTTTTCCAAAAAATGAATAACCTTCCCTAAAAAAAGTAAAGGATTATAAAGTGACTATTTATGTTTGCCTGAAAATTTCAAGTATATGCAGTTAGTAAACAAGAAATTTACCTCTCTATATGTCAATATTTTTTTTTTTTTTAAATATGGGTATGGAGGTAAGACAATTCTCTACAATTCTTGTTTTTATGTCAAAGCATAATTTGCAATAAAAATATGAGTTTAGTGGAGTTGAAGTTGAAAATCATAGAAAATTACAATTTTCAACGTCAAAAAAGGGCAAAAAGTGTTTCCCAACTTCACATTTTCACCACTTTGTTACAAGCCATTAAAGAGATTACAATCCTTGCTAAAATAATAAGAGAGTTGAGTATAAAGAAATCAGGAAGAAAAACAAAAGAAGTAAAAAGGATTCAGTTAGTAGGAAAAATTGCAGACATTATGATGGGAAAAATAGCCATACAAAAATATTTGGATTCAGGAAGTCCAATTGTAAAAACTTACATCAATGGTATTGAGATTCCAAATACATTTATTGACTTAGGAGCAGCCATAAACATCATGAGTAAACAAACCATGGAGCAACTTAAGCTTCCAAACCTTCAATATACACCAACATTACTGCAATTAGCAGACACATCAGTAATCAAGCTAGATGGTGTATTAGAAGACATTTATGTATCCTTAGAATCTTGGGAATATCCAGTTGAATTTATGATTTTAACTCCCAAGTACAACCTAGGGGGCATCCATTAATATTAGGAATACCTTGGTTAGCTACAGTTGATGCTTTCATTAGTTGTAGATCTGGTGATATGTTTATTTCTGATGGTAATTCAACAAATAAAGTCACTATATATCCTCTATAAAAAACAATGACAGAAATAGAAAATGAAGAATGGATGGATTATGACAATGATATACAACCTCTCTTTACTATTTCTCATATTAGTGAAGAAAGTCAAAGAGTCTAAATTCAATAGAAAATTTTGAAACATCTTCACAATGTGAAGATGATCATAATTTTCAAGAACAATGTAATTTTGAATACTTTTCATCCAGGCAAATGTCTTTATATTCTATGGAAGAATTTGGTAACTCTGTAGTTGAAATATTTCCAGGAAAATCTTTAAATATAAACAAAAAATTGGAAAAATTCAACAAGTCAAAACATTGCAAAAGCATTCTTTTGCATATGCATGGGAGTACACTGACATGAAAGGAATTAATCCTGAGACTTGCATACATCATATATATATATTGAGGAAAACTCTAAACCCATCAAACAACCTCAAAGAAGGATGAATCCAAATCTTAAGGAAATTGTGAAAGACGAATTACAAAAATTGTTGAATGCAAACTTCATTTATCCAATTTCAGACAGTTAGTGGCTTTCTCCCTAGGTGATTATCCCTAAAAATAATGGTAAGTGGAGTGTATGCATCGATTATAGGGAATTGAATAAGTCTACTCTAAAATATTATTTTCCATTGCCTTTCATAGATCAAGTTTTTGATACATTAGCAGGGAAGAAATATTTCTCATTCTTGGACGGTTTTAGTGGTTACAATCAAATTCAATTAACACCTAAAGATCAAGACCAAACCACATTTACCTATCCATGGGGAACCTATGCCTACTGCATACTTCCTTTTGGATTATGCAATGCACTTGCAACATTCCAAAGAGCAGTATTAGAAATTTTCTCTGATTTAATACATGATTGTGTGGGAGTGTATATGGATGATTTTACAGTTTATGGAAGTTCTTTTGAATAGGATCTTGAAAATTTGGAAAAAGTTCTTAAAATATGTAAAGAAGCAAATATTTCATTAAGTCATGAAAAATTCATTTTGATGTTTACTGAAGGAATATTTTTAGGGCACCATATTTCAGGGGATGGAATTAAGGTGGACTCATCCAAGGTTGAAATCATCTCCAAATTATCAATTCCAAATTGTCAAAAGGATGTTAGAAGTTTTCTTGGTTTTACAGGGTACTATAGGAGATTTATAGAAAACTTCACAAAAAATTCATCTCCACTCTTCAAATTGCTCACCAAAGATTGTGAATTTAGTTGGAATCCTGATTGCCAAATGACATTTGAAACTTTAAAAGCAAAGATATTTGAGACACCCATATTAAGAGGACCAAATTGGAAAATTCATTTTCATATCTCAACAGATGCTTCAGATATAGCTCTAGGAGTTTTATTAGAAAAAAAATATTTGACCCCCTATGCCATCTACTACACAAGTAAAAATTTGACTCTTGCTAGGTTAAATTACATTGTTATTGAAAAAGATTTTCTATCTATTGTCCATGCTATTAACAAGTTTAGACATTACATCACTGGCTATGAAACATTTATTCACATAGATCATTCTACAATTAGGTATTTAATGAATAAATCTGTCACTAATGGCATAATCATAAGATGGTTATTACTCTTGCAATAATTTAACATCACCATTCTAGACCGATCTCGAAAACAAAACACAGATGCTGACTTTTTGTCTGGAATTCAAAATGACAATAAAGATACTCCAATAGAGGATAATTTTCCTAATGAATATATTTTTGCAATATCTTCTAAATATCCATGGTTTGTAGACATTTCTGATTATTTAGCTACAGGAAAATTAATAGCATACTTGTTTCCTAGAGAAAAGAGAAAAATAATTCAAACAAGTGCATTATTTTCATGGTTAAATGATGAATTGTACAAGACAAGTCCAGATCTCATCATGAGGAGATGTGTATGAGAAGATGAAATACCTGAAATACTTAAGGCATGCCACGATGAACCTTGTGGTGGGCACTTTGCTGATAAGAGGATTGCTTATAAAATCCTTCATTTAGGATATTATTGTCCATCCATTTTTAAAGATGCTAAGGAGTATGTCAAAATGCGCGACAGTTGTCAGAGAATGGGGAAACATGTTCCTACAGATTAAATTCCCTTACAACCTCAAGTACTCATCGAAAGGTATTTTGATACAGACATTTTTCAATTCATCTACAAAATCATAGTTAGGCAATGAAATTTTCTTTTCTACCCCTCTATCAATTGGTAATCTTTCAGGAAAAGGAGGGTTAGAAACATATATTGAAGGTTTCTCTATGACAGGAGTTGAGTTTATTGGATTTTTTTTATTTTTTATTTTGAGAATTTTGATTCCATTGAAGGGATGTCCCTTCTCCAGAGTGATTTTTATTTTGCTGTAGAGAAATTCCATCATCCAGATCATTTTTTTCCTAAATAACAACAAAGGGATTTTTCCTTTCTAATATCCTACCAGATCTAAGTTTAACATTGTTAAGATCTAGTGGAGTAATCATATAAGTTGGAAAATTTTGTCCTTCCATGTTATAAGCAGGTTGAGAATTTTTATTGTTCGAGTTTGGTAATGGCTGGGTAGGTAGTTGATTTGGACTTTGTGGAAATGGTAATGAAAGTTATGGATTATGATTTTTTAATTGAGTTTGTTGACTAGGTTGTGGAAAATGTTGGGGAGGATAGTTTGGATAATATTGTGGATATTTGTGATATTGAGAATATCTTCCATAAGGATTTTTCATTCCTTGTGTCCAAGGTTGAGGTTGGGACCAAGGTTGTTTCCATGCCATTAGTGAATTCCAATTGTTTGGTGGGGGCTGAGTATACATTTGATTGTTAAAACCTTGAGTTTGTGGCCCTTGCCATGGTCTTCTAGAGACAAAAAAAGAGGTTCTACTGGATGTGGAGCTATTTCTTCTTGGAAAACAACCCGAAGACCATGTATAGATGGACATTTTTTTGTTTCATGATTTTCTCCACAAATAACACATGTATCTATGACTTTTAAATCAAGAGGACATTCTCTTAAGGCATGTTTCTTTCAACATTTAGGACAGAAAATAGTTAAGGCATCAGTTTCAGCTTTTTGCTTGTTTTGTAGTTTCAAGGTGTCTATTTTTTCACTAAGACTCCCTAAGATACCTATTTTGAATTCATCAAGCATATTTCCTATTTCTGCCCTACTTACTATTCCAGTTGCAGATTTATTCACTCTAGAGAGAATAGGATCTCTTACATTTTTCCTAGTTCTTGATTTTCCCCTTGAAAGATGAATGCAAATTCATCAATTTTAGGTAATGATAATTGAGAGATATCTCCCTTTCCCATCATATTAAGAATATCTATCCATTCATCTATGATGGATCTCAAAAAGAGATCTTTTAAAGTATCTTGATCTAAGTTTTCCATTTTAGCTCTTTTTATATTGTAATTGAATCTCTTAATTACGTCTTCCAAATTTTTATCCTCTTTTTGCATCATTTTAAATACTTGATCCTTCTGATTAATAGGTGTGCAATAATCCAAATACCTTTGTAAGAATTCACTTTTCATATCATCCCATATCCTAATAGATTATGTTATTAAGCCCATGAACCATTTTAAAGTAGCACCCTTGAGTGTTGCAGGAAATAGTTTCAATTTTTTAGAATCTTGTAAGTAGTCATATGATCGACACAAAACCTCAAATTCAAATTGAAATGTTTCAGGATCTTCATTCCTTAATCCATGGAAATTGGGAAGGATGGAAGGTGAAATATTCTTCATTGTGGCATTTTTATCCTCATCAACTATAGGAAATACAACAGAGTTATGGTCCTCCCTATTTTCTTTTCTTCTATTCTCTTCACCTCTTCCTCTACCTCGTCGTCCACCTCTTCTTCCTCCTCCTATTATTAAGGCTTCTCCATTCAGATTGTGTACTTCTCCTTCTTCTCCAGCCATTATAGATTCCTCAGAACTAATGTAGGGTTCTAAATGTAGAGTTATTTAAGTATGAGGGGTTTCCGCAGTGAATTATATTATATATCATTTTTGGGATTCAACTACGTTAAATAAGTCATTCAACTATGACCATTTCCATGAGAGGCAGTCGTAACTGAATAATTTCTCATGATTTTTTAATAGTCCACTCAGCACTCATTGCATCAGGTGATGCTCACAGGGGTGAAGAACTGGGATTGAAACTAGTGAAATGAATCACATAATGTCAATCATCACTTCCGGGGCTTGCATCCGGTAACCAGGACTTCCTGAGAGGTCACCCATCCGAGAACTCCTCTGGCTCTAGCACACTTACTATGAGCATCACCTAATGCAATAAGTGCTAAATGGACTATTCAAAAATCATGAGAAATTAGTCAGTTACGACTACCTCCCATGGAAATGGTCATATGTGAATGACTTACTTAACACAATTGAATCCCAAAAATGATATATAATGTAGAGTTATTTGTTCTTCTCTGGTTCTTCTATCAATGAATGTTGAATAAAGTTTCTTCTTCTTCCTCACTATGGATTTCTAATTCTTGAGCTAGAATCTGTTCTCCTGTAGAGGTGAAAAATGTTACTCCTTTTGTTGGAGATCTAGGATCTTCCTCTTCTAAGACTGGCTCAGTAGATGAAGTTGGAGAGTATCTTGGTTGAATTTCTTACCTTAAGACTTCTAGGAGTCTATGTCTTGTTGTGAAAAATGGAATATGAGTCTGAGATGGTGGTGTGGCACTTTGTGGTCTTGGTGGAGTGAGTGGTGTTGCTGGAATCAAACTTCTACCTAAGGCTATAAATATACCCCTAGAGTCTCTCTCTCTACGCATATCATTTTTTTTTAGAAGTAAGAATTAAGGCTTCCTAATTACACTTCCTTGGCAACGACGCCAAAATGTTTAGTCAATTTAATGTCTTAAATTACTACCATAAATTATCAACCAAGGTTAGTAATCTGATGAAGTGTGGTGCATTAATATGCTTAGATGTCCTTCTTTCTTACTTTGTTGTGTATTTTTATATATTGTTTTTTGGGGTTTTTAATTTATGTCTAATGTTAAAACTAGAAACTAATCTAAGGAAAGAAACCTAAGCTTTAAATGAAATATTGAATGCTAAGAAATAATTGAATCTGAAAGTAATTTTTTGATGAGAAACTAATTTTAAGAAGGAATAAAAGGAAATTTTATTTTAAGAAAAGAAATTGGTTTACAAATTACTCTTAATAAAATGAATGAAATATAAAATCTAAAAGAAGGAAGAAAATGAAATATTAATTAACTAATCTATTTTGCATAAAAATAAATCAATCTTTGAATGATTAAATCTGAGCTATGTTAGGCTATTCTATGCCGACAAAACATCTTTGAAAACATCTAATTGAACTCATTCTGCATTTAAACAAGGAATCATTCTAAATCCTATTGGATTCTATTGATTTCTAAATTATGTTCTATTTATCAACAAAACAAGAATAAAACCATATTCTACCTTATCTATTGAGAACACTAATTATATGAAAAACATAACATCTGATCTAGTTCTAACTCTATCTAAGAAAATCAAAATATAATCCTAATCTAACTCTGTTCTACATTCCATGGAAACGAAAGCATCAAATCTATTACTACCAAACTGAATTGACTGTGCTAATTGAATTCAAACTATTTCAAGGCAAGTAAATATTACATAGTGCCTATTGCGCAAAATGAACTGTCTAATTTAAATCCTATGATTGATGGGTAATCGAATGCAAGAACAATTTCAATTGCATACTGACAGAGTTATGATAATGAAACAATTCAGGAGAGCATACGATATATCATTCAACTATGCATAAATATATACAATTGATTCAGAAAACTTTCATAAACTAAATGACATAGAATTAAACTATGAAATGACAAGAATTTAAATTACAAAATGATTGTAAAAACCTATTTTCCATGAAGGGGCCCTCTGCAACAAAACGAATGTAAATCTACTTAATCTATCTGCACATCAATGGTCTGGAATGGGTCTTATTCATTAACAAAACAGAGTTTTAAATGTATCACAATATCATCACCAAAATCAAGCTTATTCCTAGTTTCGTCAGACCTGTATTTGTACATAGTTTCCAATTAAGTGTCTGAGATAATTTTGCCTATGGAAAGTAAAATAAAGCTAAGATTAGATGTCTAATAAAAATCGAAGTCTTCATGGCTCTTTCTCGATTTTCTATGTAAGAGAAAATCAAGAATCTTTGTCTACTGATCTCGTCCCTTATCTTAACTAACCTTTGACTGTAAGTGTAGGCATCATCCTTCTACCCATATGACTCGCTTCTTCATTTTCTTCTCGAAACCTATTAAACAATAAAGGTGGCTATAAAAACAAAGGTTAGCTATAGAATTGCATGAATTCTATAGTTAATTACAAAAATTCATCTAAATAATAAGAAACATTACAATATAAATTATAGGTCATATAAATGCCTTCTCATATGGGAATGTGTCAATTATCACTGATTAAGTTTATGGATTTTGTGAAAAGGAAGAAAATATGGTGGAAAAAGATGTCAAAATAGGAACAATCTTAAGGTTTAAGGAAGATCAAAGGAAATTCAAGACAAGTTGATCATGCTTTCTCAAGTTGCTGAAGATATGGAGGAGTGAGAAAGTTTGGATTTTTCGTAGAGAAGTATATTGATCCAAAAACACGAGAATTTCATTTTTGTTGTAAAACCCTAATTTTTACTAAATATTCCATGATACTTTACTGAATATTTTTTACAGTCGAGCTAGCATACTCCAGGGAAAATTGAAGATGTTATACAATTTGTTTTTGGATTGTAAACATGCAGATGAGTTCCTATGGTTTTGGTCACATGTTTAACAAGTAAATGCCTTAAGATAAGGACACTGGTGTAAAACTAGTTGCATGACTTGAGGAAATTTTGCAAGTCTGTTGTATCTCACGGATAGCTAGAAGGAAGGTATATGCATGGAAATTATGGTGCATGATCCTAAAAAATAGTGAACAGTTCCAAATATCAAATTCTAGTTATGTGACTCGTCATCTTTTCCAGAAAAGAAGTAAAGAACTCGTACCAAATTTTCATAGATGCTTTTATTTTTGTTGACATGTCAAGTTGAAGTTCGAATAGCTAAGAACAATACGAATTAAATTATATTTTGCAAATTATATTATGATATATTGTAATATTTGACATTTATGTTTCCAGACATTGTGGGTCTTGAAAATTTATGTAATTTTCCTATATATTATATGAAAAAGAAGGAAATGTTGGATTCTGAAACAAAAGAGGTCTTTTTGTTATGTGTTTATCAAATTATATGATTTTTAAAAGTGAAAATATGACTAGAATATTATGATCAATGATACAAATATTCTTGTGATGGTGTACTCATTCTGGGTTTCTTTAGTGATCGTTTTCCTTTATATGTGATGCCCATTTATGTTTTGTATTTTGATGTTTAAATAAGGTAATGTGACATAATTCACTATTTAAATGCCATGGTTCATATCTTTTAAACATCTGCACTCTTTCTTCTACATCTTGCATGATTCATGTTTCATGCCCTGCTATAGTAGATCGTTATGTCTTTATTCCACTGCATCTAAAATGATATTTTGATAGGTATATAGTATTCCATCTACCCCGCCTCTATCATCTTCATTCGTACACTTAATTTCTTGGTAATTTCACTCAAAACCTATTTTTTGAACCCATTTCCCAATGGATTAATTGCTTCATCCCAAATAAACCCTATTTCCATCACAACCATAATGAAGATCTAGCCATTGTTTAAATACACATATGATTGCTAAGCTTAGTGATTAGGTTGTCAAAGAGAGCCCTCTCAAAATTGAATGGGTTAGCCTTCAATCTGTAATATTGGTTTGAAAAGGTCACCTTAGGGAGTTTCCTATTATAGCCAAGAAAACCTTCTAAGTGATAACACGATAGATTGCAAGATCCTTAGTGGGCTCCAAAATTCAAAGGTAGGAAAATTTTTGGATGGTTTTGATCGCAACGTCAACAGGTTCATAATTATGTGCGTGTGTGAGTGGGAAAGCACATATGGGATCAAGCAGGAGTTGAGCCTTAAGCATTAAGGTCCTGGCCATTAAATCATAATAGGCCATGTGGGTGAGCTCCATCAATGAGAATTAAGGGTGGGGAAAAATCCTAAACCATGTTAAGTATGTTGTGGTGGCTTAAATTTGTTTATCAGGAAATAGAAGGTAGACCCCTTGTCGAACCATAGGGCTAGGAGTCATGACCAAGTGTGAAGGAGGAGGAGATTTGAGTTGTTTCATGCATGGGAGAATTAGTTCCATCCACATAGCCCTAGAGTAATTATCCCATATTTTTCAAGTGGAATCATGTGTAGATCCTGTTAGGACGATATGGAACAATGGGGCATGTTGGCACGACAACCTCCGTTGAATCTCTGTCATTATTTGTTAAGAACACTCCTTGCTGTTGGATGGACCCCGAGTTAATTTATAACATGGAATGTTATTTTTACTACATAGATGAGGACTATGGGGGACCCACAAATAGCGTGGTAGGTTACATGGCCTGAGGGCCACATGGAGACTAGAGAGTATGACATGTGTCAGTTAGATTCAAGGGTTTTGTGGGGTTGAGTAGCCTATAAATGGGTAAGAAATGGCACTCCCATAGTGGATCCACATGGAGGGTGTGACATAACTTGGGTGGTAAGGGATGATGACGTCACCTCGGTGCCTCTATCTTGACAAATTTATGAGGTGTTGTGTATGATCTCACCAGGATTTTATCCACGGGATGATGTGGCACTATAGGGCATGATTGGAGGATAAGATGTGTAGGTGGAAAGGTCTTATGTGATTTAAAAGAGAAATTTATGTGCTTGCATAGAATCCCCATCACCTCGGTGATAAAAATAAGTCATGTTACCCCGGTGGATGCAAACAAAAGGCATAATGGAAAGGGTTGGGATGTTGTGGCAAGGGTGGATCCCTAGCACACAACTATGATGAAAGGTGTTGAGACACATGCACGAGGGGCCCACGAAGGATCCATGCAACCCTGAAAGGTTTTTACCTAGCTTTCTTGATAGAGGATTACAAAATAATTCCCCAAGTTTATATCTCTGGGGTGAGCTGTCAAACGGGGCCTGCGTGACATACACGTTCGAAGGGGAATCCCCCTTATATTATAATATATGTGTGTATGTTAATTGAGTTGTGGAAAAATGGTAACATAACCCAAATATGAATGGACCAACAGTTGGGGCAGTGCTACCATGTGGAGGTGAGATGGACTAACTTCGATCGCCACATGGGGACCGCGCGGGTGCCATGTGGCAGGTTAGTTGATGTGGCAAGTTCTAAAAGTCCAACCTTTAATCGGCCATATATTTTGACCTATGTGTCACATTGATGAAAATTTTATATCATTGGAAAGGTATCAATGAGACGAACACAAAAACATCATCCATTCTAAGTTTTGAGGAAATTGAAAAAAGTCAAAATTTTAGACCCCATTTCCATAATTGTACCTTGGAGATCGATTTAGTGGAGTAACTACCTCCTTCTACCTTTGTTAGGGGTTATGGATAGTATGGGGGTGCGTTACAAGAGTAGTGAATAACAAAAATGATTGAAATATTTTTGGTTATTAGTTCTTTGGTGGAGAAATTAAACATCCTTTGTCAATGGGTTGGTTTTGGGGTTAATTTTACCACTCTCCTATTATTCTAGAAATTAAGGATTATTTTACCAAGCATGGAAACCCCTTTAAATTAAACTCTTCGTGGTAAAAGAGGAAGAGTTTTTCAACCTGATCAAAGAGGGTTCAATCCTCTATGATCCATAAAATGACCATTTGGCTACTTAACAGTTTGAAGAAAACCTAAAGTGGATCAAGACTAAGGCCATGGATTGGGTGAAGATCAAACATGATAAAAGAGAGGAATAACTTATGTACAATGAGAGGGAGATTCTTGCGGTTTGGATTCTAGTGATGGGGGATTCTTAAATATGGAATCGAGGGAGGCTCTAGTACAACAAGAATTACGAAGAAATGCCATTCTTAAGGAACATTAGGCAACATGGAAATTAAAAATAAGAGTCCTTTAGCTTGAAGTAGGGAACGATAATACCAAATTATTCTAAGCTTATGCAAAGGTAAAGAAGATGGGTAATACAATATGGAAGGATGGTAGGGAGGTCTCAAATTTTGAGGGACTTACATCCTTAGCAAGAGATCATTTTCTAACTCTATTTCAAGAACCTGCATGGGCTAATATAGTCAAATTCATAAGGGTGGCATAACAATTTCCCATATTTGTGGAAGATGAAGATAATAAAGAGTTGGTGGAAGAGGTTTCTAAATAGTGGATGAATGTTGTATTGGTGAGCTTTCAAAAAGATAAAAATCCATGGTCTAACAGGTGAGGTATTGATTTTTTTGAAGGGATTTTTTATATTATTGGTAAGGATCTGCTAGAAGTGGTGAACGAATCTAGAAGGGAAGGTAGAGCCTTGGAATATTTCAACACTACTTTCATATCCCTTATCCCCAAAATTGATAAGGCTCCCTCCTTTGAGTAATTTCATCCTATCCCTTTATGTAATTGTGTCTACAAGGCCATCTCCAATATCCTTGCAAGAAGACTTAAGCCTATTCAATCAAGAGCTATATGAAAAGAAAATTTTGGATTTTTGTAAGGAAGAAAGATCCATGAAGCCATTAGGGTGGCTCAAGAAGGCCTTCAAAACATAAAAACCATTAGGTTAAAGGTGTTGTCATAAAAATTGATCTCTTTGAAGCATATGATTGTGTAAGTTGGTTGCATATTAGATTACTTTTGACTCACCTGAGTTTGGTTATTAATTTTATCGACTAGGTTATTGGATGCTTAAAATCAGTATCTTTTGTTACATTAATAAATGGATCTTCATCCCCATTTTTCCATGTGTAAAGAGCTTTTTCCATGCGCAGAGAGGCCCAAGTCAAGGTTTCCTCTTATCCCATTTATTGCTTCTATTAGTTTCCAAATGCCTTAGTCACTTGATTGAGGATGTTAAATGTTGAGGGGATTTATAGGACGTTGTTATCTCTAATGCTCTTCCTATTACACATTTATTTTTTGTAGATGACATTCTAATTTTTTGCAACGACGTTCAATATGTGGTCAACTTGGTTGAGATTATTTCCTTGTTTGATAAAGAAACTGGGATGGTTGTAAATTTACGAGGTCTTCTATCCTTGCTCAAAATATGGAAGACTTTGAATTTCATAATCTCAGGGTTTTTTTTCCATATCAGATATTAGAGATGGAAGAGGGATTAAAATATATCAGATTTCATTTGAAACCAAATTACTAAAAGAAGGGAGAATGGATGTGGTTAATCGCTAAAATTAAGAAAATATTAAAAGGATGGTGTTTCATATGGTTGTCAAGAGCATGGAGGTTGGTTTTGGTGAAATTGGTGCTCGAAGCTATTCTAGGATTCTGGAATTATATGGATTAGATTCCTTGGGGAATTTTAGAAAAATTTAGAAGGGTATGCTTCAAATTTATAAGGGTTGGATCACAAAACCATTTTTTCCTCCTCTACGTAAAGTGGAAGTGTATCACTCTGCCTAAATTTATTGGTAGATGGGGCCTAAAAAACATTTTTATGTTCATGCAAAGTGTGGATGTTGGCTTTTGTCGACCCACTGTTTATGGACCTCAAGGGTTTTTCAGAAGTATTTCCAACCCTTCTCGTTAGATTACTATATCGATCTAAGTGAAAATTTGTACTCCAATATCTTTGTCATTTGGCATGCAATGCTAAATTATTTTGATCTTATGGCTTCAAGGCTAGCCTGGAAGGTTGGAAATGGGTTGAAAGTGAGGCTAGGCCGGGAACCTTGGCCTGGTTGTGGTCTAATCCATAATATGCCTCAATACCTTATTGTCCTACTTAGAGAAAAGGGTATATCCTAGGTTTCCCACATTAAAAATACAACCCATAATACTATTTGGTGCAAAGGGTGTATTTCGACGGATGATTTGTAAATTGCTTAGGAATTCCATGAAATATTTCCAGGTTTTTTGGAGGCCCTGGTTACTAGTCACATCAAAATTACTCAGGCAGAGGATGAGTTGGTCTAGGCTCACTCCCTAGCAATATAGACTCCAAATTTATGGTATCTTCATTTGAATGTGGCGGCCGTGGATGGATAGGGGGAGAGGTGGTGGAAAGGAGTATGGAAGATGAAGAGTCTAACAAAGCCTCATCTTTTTATGTTGTGTATTTTGGCTAAAAGAGTCCCTACCTAGGAAAATATGTAGAAAAGACATAAAACTGGTCCTAGATGGTTCCCTTTATGTAAATAAAATGGTGATTCCATTGAGCATATTTTTTTTAAATTCCATTTCTTTCGCTAGGTTTGGTATAGGTGTTGCTTGGCCATTGGACTAGATTGTGTATGGAAAGGGCCATCATTTGAGGAGCAGTGGTGCTTATGGTTTCAAAATAGGAACACAAAATTATATTGGGTTTTTCCTTTTCTCATTTGTTAGGGTGTTTGGTTGGAAAAAAATAAAAAATAAAAATCCAAAATAATTCTTTTATTCCAAACCAAGTAGTTGCAGAATTTTTGGCTATTCTATCACATTTCCCTCAGCCCATGGCTTCCCTTCGGTCAAGAAATGATATTTCACTAAAGCCTGATAAATCTCACCCATGGGGATACTTTGATGGTGTTGAACAAAGGGAGGATCACTTATGTGGAATCAATTTCATATTACATCTATCTGGGTAGCACAACTTCAAAAATGTATGAGGTTAAATAGGGGAACAAACAATTTGGCTGAAATGTTATCTTGTCGCTCTTTGTTGTATTTTGCTAGAGAAAAGGGATGTGATCAACTTCAAGTGTTTGGGGAATATTTATTGTTCAATAATTGGGTTAATGAAACAAAATAATGTCACAATATTCATCTTGTTCATATTATGGAGGATTTATTAAGAATCATGCTCACTTATTCATATTTTTGATGCACTTATATTTACAGGAACATAAACAAGGAAGAATATAGACTTTCTAAGGAAGGTCTTTAGTTGGATCGACGATTATGGCACATTGAAGAAGTCTTAAATTATGATCATTTTAGATTTTATCATAAAACTTATATGGATGAAAAAAGTTCTCAACATTAGATAACTGGTTTTTTCGCATGTCTTTTTATCATAATCATTGTTGTTAGAATTTACATGGCATATTTTTGGAGCCTTTTTAGGCTGTTATTTCTCATATTTTTTTATTAGACTATGGGTATATATTATCCATATTTTGATGGACCCTTATGGTCATGTATATATATGTATATTTTGATGGACCCTTATGGTCATGTATATATATGTATTTTTTTGCTGGACAATTATGATTTTTTTCCACTATTGGAATATAGTGAGATCCTCTTGAATACAAATACACATATAGTTGTGTATATGGAAAATGTAATTTTGTTTAGCAAAATGACTAAAATTAAGACTTTTTTCATCATAGAAATACAATCACATTAATTCTTAATTTTAAAATATTTATTATGATACTAACTCTAATATAATAGAATTTTAAAGAAAAAAATAATTCTTTACGTTTTCAAATTAAAAAAACTTATAATAACTTAAATAAATGTTGTAACATTATTATTAATAATGTAAAATAATTTTCCAAAAATTAAAAATAATTTAAAATTGTACAACTCACCAATCAATAAATAGAATAAATTTAAAATGCAAGCAATTTAAAATTATAAAAACATAAAAAAATAATAGTCAAAGGGGATTTAATTTAACATACTTTAAGTTTAGAACTCTGCTAGGGTTTTGTTAGCACAAGGGTTTCAGGCCATCTGTTAGTGCGCCACAACTTTCCTCCTTAGATCAAGTAATCACATGTGGACCCCCCCAGGGGGGGAGGGGGATCGGCCCCTTCCTTCAAATCAATTTTAACTAGCACTCATTGCCCACCCGCAGACTCTTCTTCCAGTCCGGGGCAACACAAGGGCAAGAATTCTGAATCACCTGCCCTAGGAGCTCAATGGCAGTAGTGAATGCAGATTCAATGCCTCCCAAATCTGAAAAAAACCCATGAGTAGTGATACCTAACCATCAACTGGAGCAATCTCGGCAATTTATGCAGGACCATGCCATAATCTAAAAATTTATGGTAATTTGGCCTTGGGAATCAAACATCCTACGCCGGATCCAACTCAAATGTAGCCAAAAGCTCCATTTGATCCCCGCCTTCGATCCAAGGGGTTCTTACAGTGATTTTCTAAGATATGAAGGACCACAAGTGAATTCTTGACAACAGACCCTATTTCACAAATAAGTCGGGCTTATTCATGCGACATTGGGAACCTTGTTACGGTCCGGAAAAGGAACAGTTCCTAGTTTCTCCCATCTGGGTCCGACTATATTCACTTCTAGAAGATTTTTTGGAAATGGATATTTTGGAATCAATTGGAAATTCCATTAGAAACTTTGTTCAAGTTTCTGAGACCACTAGGAGACAAAGGTTCTCCTCTTATCCCCGCATCTATTTTTACATGAAAATTTATCAACCTCTCACGGAGTCCATGGAAATAGAATACCAAGATGAAATTTGGTCTCAATCGCTAGACTATGAGCATGTTCCTTTTAAATGCAGACTCTATCACAATTATGGGCACATGTTTCATGATTTCCCTCAGTAGGTGACTGCTCCTCCTCCGGCTCCCTCTCTAGATGTCTTCTAGGAACTCCCCTAATGATGCCCCACTCCTAATAAAGCTCCCACATCCCAGGCTCCATCGAGCCCTCCTCATTTGGGCCCAAGCCGCCCCTCAGGTAATTGCTTTTCTCTCTTATCCAAGCCACCTGAAAAGGAATAGCTAGAAGCACCCGTTGAAGTGTCAATGTCACAAGTGGAAATGGAGGTGGAATCAACACCTGAAAAACCCAAGACTAAAAAACCAAGAAAACACAAGTTTTTGAAAGAGAAACCAATAGGAAAATACATTCAACAAGTCCTAGCCAAAGTCCGACATGCCCTGGAACACAATATTAAAATGAACCAACTCAAATCCGACGAATAAGTTATGGTAGCATACTTGCACAAATGGGCCAAAGATGGAACAACTGATATCCCCTAGGAACAACTTGATCAATTCCATAAATTTTACAAAGACTGGGAGAAACACCAAACCATAGAGGAATCCCCTCCTCAAATGAATTATTCTATATGAGATGGGGATGCACCCTCCAGGTGGGTGGAATCAGGGTCAAGTTCTTAGAAGAAAGGTAAGCGACCCACTAGTGAAGTGATATGTGAAGCCTGCGTAATCCTAGTAAACTCATGCCAAGTCAACTTCCTGGCAAATTACTACCACTCAGTTTCCTCTATTCAAAAGGAGAAACCGAATATTGTAATATTGCAGGAAACCAAAGTAACACAAGAGAAGCTCAATGAAACCGAAGGAAGATGATGGCTTATAGCAAAATGTATGGCGCTGGACACAAGGGGTAGTGTTGGGGGACTGATAATTCCATGGGATTCTGGATCTATTTCATTTGGAAATTGGATTGCTTAGCCAAATACCCTCTCAGGCCAGTTTGAGTGCATCATCTCCTCGAAAAAGGTTTGGCTGACAGGGGTTTATGACCCCACGCTGTCAAGAATAAATATTGGATTTCTTTAAATTCTGCAGTATCTAAAGGAGATGTTGTGGACATGAATTGGATTTTGGCCAGGGACTTCAACCTGATTAAAGAACTAGGTGAAACGAAGGGAGGTGTCAGGCGTCTAGATCTGATCTCCCTTTCCTTTCAGGAGACTATCCAAGGTCTGGGCATAGATGTTAGGTCCCTATATTACTAGTATAGTCCCTTATTGTTGTTAGTGTAACCCCCTTATTGTTATTATTGTACCCTTGTAACCCCCATTTCGTTATTATTGTGCCCTTAAATTATTATTGTTAGGTCGGCTAGGATTACATTGTGGCCCACTAGGATTACATTATGGCCCCATGGACTCCTATATATAGAAAGGAGGTTTTGTAAATTGTATCATCCAAGAATTGTTCATTTATGTAATGTATTGGAGGTTGCCCCCTCGAAGTGGCTTATTTCTAAGGCGTTGATATCTTTTTCTTCTATTTTTGGAGCTGTTTACACAACATTTGGTATCAGAGCTTGGGATACTAGGGTTTCGCTGCTCCAAATAGGTCATCGTGGAATTTTTGCTATAAATTTTTTTCTACGAAGTTTCAGAAGCTGGAATTTTTAGGGTGTGAAGAAAAAATCCTGAGGAAGATTGTCTAAAAATTTCAGAGCTTGGTTCGCAATATTTTCGGAGATATCATCTGTGGAAGTTAGGTATTTTTTCAAGCTCCTAAACAGGTCATCGTGGCATTTTCGCTATAAATGTTTTTCTACGAAGGTTCAGAATATGAAATTCATATGGTGCGAAGGTGAAATCCTGAGGAAATTCGTCAAAAACTTTTAGAGCTTGGTTCGCAATATTTTTGGAGATATGATCTGTGGAAGGTAGTTCTTGTTCAGGCTACTGAATTTCATCTCAAAGAGGTGATCGTGGGAAAAGTTCAATAACTCTCTCTCTAGGCAGTGGATTTGAGTTCCGTAAACATTGGTCACAATTACACGGACTGTAGTTTCTTGGCTATCAATTTCAGAGACAAAGGACGAAACAGTGACACTTGGCAAGTCCTACAAGTTTGCTCTACTGAACCAGTCCAGAATTAGGTCATTGTGGGAGATTGGACACAAATTTGTCTCGGGGAATCCAAATTAGATCAGACCTATTGAATTTGAAAGAAGCTTCAGAGGGCTACTACAGGGCTGAATTTCAGATATTGAAGATTTTCAATTACAGAGATAATTCAATTTCAATATCGAGCTCCTCAAAGCAAGTAAAAGGTGTGTATTCTTTTTCCGAATTACATAAGTCTTGTTTGAAGAATCAAGTTGAATTGATTCCAAGGGCATATTTTAGAATAGGTATCAATATTGGATTCTAAAATGGCACCTAAAAATAATTCAACACCCATTAAGCCTTCAGAAGGCTCTACCATGACTCATGAAGATGAAGAATTGCAACATGATCTATCAAAATTACAAGAGCAAGTGCAACAAATTTCACTCTCGCAAAGAGCAACAAAAAAATGAAATGGAAGTTTTGAAGAAAGGCGTGGAAGTGAAGATGGACGGTTTGAAGAAAGGCATGGAAGCTAAGATGGATGGCGTGGAAGTGAAGATGGACGGTTTGAAGAAAGGCGTGGAAGCTAAGATGATGGCATGGAGGCTGGCATGGAATCTAAGATGGATGACATGGAAGCTAAGATCGATGAGAAAATGGAAAACATGAAGAATTTTCTAAAAGCAGACATGGAAGGTTTGACAAAGTTTATACAAGAAAGGTTTCCTAATGGTGAAAAGATAGTAGAAGAACCTCATGACGAGAACAAAATAAATGTTAATTGTGATTTCATAAACTCTAATGTTGGCGGGAAGAACCACCATATTCCAAAGATGGATATGAGGAAGTTTGATGGAAAGGATCCTGTAACATGGATACTACAGATGGAGCAACATTTTGATCTCCATAACGTACAAAACACACAAAAGGTACGCATTGCAACTTTACATTTAGAACAAAATACATTTGTATGGTATCAATGGCTTTGCTCCCGTAAAAAAATTGTCACTTGGTCAATTTTTACTGAGGAAATGATAGCACATTATGAGGATACAAAGAGCAACACCTTCTTTAGCCAATTGATAAATCTCAAACAAAAGGGTTTAGTGGGGGAGCACATTGAGGACTTCCAAAAATTGAATATAAGGGTAACTGAAATTCCAGAGGAACACATGATTGATCTCTTCATAGGTACTCTAAAGGATAACATCCAACATGAAGTTCGTGTTTTGGAACTTGATTCATTGGAGAAGGCATTCAGGTTGGCAAGAAAAGTTGAAGGTAAAATTATGGCGACAAGGAAGCCTACCACTCAATTCTATAAAGAAGGAAGTGTTGCTACGCCTAGATTTCCACAACCTACAAGGTTGACACCACAACAATTGGAAGAAAAAAGAGCAAAAGGGCTTTGCTACAGTTGTGATAGAAAATACATTAAAGGTCATAAGTGTGCTGAGAAGAAATTATTTTACATAGATTGTGAAGAAGAAGAAGAAAATGAACAAGAAGAGGATATACACCAGGAACCACCCCTAGAAGAGGAAGAAATGAATCCGACCAGATCGTGTAATGCACTGGCAGGAATTACCACTCCTCAAACTCTCAAGATAGAAGGACATATAAAGAAGAAAAGGGTAATAGTGTTGATTGATTCAGGTAGCACCCATAATTTTATTCATTATAAGGTAGCTAAGGAATTAAATTGTTTCCTATACCCAGCACCAGAATGTCAAGTGATGGTTGCAAATGGAGGAACTATAAATTGCTCTGGAAAATGCCATAATTTCAAGCTAACCATGGGGGAATATGTATTGACTAGTCCAATGCTTTCCATTCCTATGGGAGGTGCTGATGTTGTACTAGGAGTACAATGGTTACAATCTTTGGGGATGGTAGCTTTTAATTTTCAAGAAATTTTATTGAAATTTTTTTCAGAAGGAAAGGAAGTCGAATTACGGGGTATTGAAGGGAAGCCAGGAAGGATAATAAGCTCTAATGTCATGACAAAGCTTCTAAAGAAAGAACAACGAGGCGTAATTGCACAATTATGCTCACTAGACGTTCCGACATCAAAATCATCTATTTCGACAGATCTCCAACAAGTCTTGGACAATCATTCCAAGGTGTTTGAAACTCCCAAAGGACTCCCACCTATTCGTGACCATGATCATGCTATTCATTTGATTCCAGGAAGTGTTCCTCCAAACATCAGGCCTTATAGATATCCTTACTTCCAAAAGAGCGAAATTGAACGTATGATTGCAGAAATGTTAGAGGCGGGTATAATTCAACCTAGTCAAAGTTCTTTCTCCGCTCCTGTAGTATTGGTACACAAGAAGGATGGATCATGGCGAATGTGTCCGGATTATAGGGAGCTCAATAAGCTAACCATTAAAGATAAATTTCCCATTCCTGTGATTGACGAATTATTGGATGAATTACATGGAGAAATTTATTTTACCAAGTTGGATCTTCGTTCAGGATATCATCAAATTAGAATGAAGACCGAAGATATTCCAAAAACAGCATTTCAAACTCATGAAGGTCATTATGAATTTTTGGTCATGCCTTTGGCCTTACCAATGCACCTTCTACATTTCAAGGGTTGATGAATTCCATTTTCAAACCCTTCCTTAGAAAATTTGTGCTAGTATTTTTTGATGATATACTAATCTACAGCAGGTCTTGGAAGGATTATGTTGAACATGTTGACAGGGTGCTCAAACTATTGCAGGAGAAACAATTATATGCAAAAACATCCAAATGTTTCTTTGGAGTACAAGAGGTGGAATATCTGGGTCATATTATATCTCACGAGGGTGTTAAAGCAGACCCTAACAAAATTAAAGCCATTAAGGAATGGAAAGTCCCCAAGACAATAAAGCAGTTGCGAGGATTTCTCGGGTTAACAGGCTATTATCGCAAGTTTGTTAAGAATTATGGGAGAATAGCAGCACCTCTAACAACATTATTGAAGAAATATTCATTTTCATGGACTCCTGAAGCAACTAAGGCCTTTGAACATCTTAAAGAGGCAATGTGCCTAGCACCGGTCTTAGCTACGCCAGACTTCACAAAAACCTTTATTGTGGAATGTGATGCCTCAGGAAATGGAATTGGTGCAGTTTTTATGCAGGAAGGAAGACCCATTGCTTTTGAAAGTCGTCCAATCAAAGGAAAGTATTTACAGAAACCTATTTATGAGAAGGAAATGTTAGCAATACTGCATGCACTAAAGAAATGGCGAACTTACCTAATGGGAAGACACTTCAAGGTAAAAATCGATCATGATAGTCTTAAACACTTTTTGAAACAAAGACTATCATCAGAAGAGCAGCAAAAATGGGTCACAAAGATGTTGGGTTATGACTTTGAAATAATCTACAAAAAAGGAAAGCTTAATATTGTTGCAGATGCACTCTCAAGAAAGAATGAAGAGGTGGAAGCATTGCTTTGTGCCATTTCTATTATCCAACCAGATTGGATAACTGAAGCAAGAGATGAATGGAAGAAAGACAAAGATGTATGGACACTCATTCAAAAGTTGCAGCAAGATCCTAGTACATCTGATACATTTAGTTGGAAAAATGATTCCTTATGGTACAAAAATCGCTTATATCTTTGTAAGAATTCCCAACTAAAACAAAAGATTCTTCTGGAATTGCACACTTCTCCTTTAGGAGGACACTCGGGATTTTTAAAAACTTACCACAGGGTGAAGAAAGAATTTTTTTGGGATGGCCTTAAATCAGATATTCAAAATTTTGTGGCAGAATGTTTGGTTTGCCAGCAGAATAAAGTGGAAACAATTAAGACCCCGGGACTTCTACAACCTTTATCCATTCCAAGTCAACGTTGGGAGGAGATTTCAATGGATTTTATCACAGGTTTACCTAAGTCTGAAGGAAAGAATGTCATCATGGTGTTAGTTGATAGACTTACCAAGTATGCACACTTTTGTGCATTATCTCATCCATTTAAAGCAAGTACAGTTGCTACTACATTTGTGGACAGAATTCAAAAGCTACATGGAAGCCCAAGGGTTATTGTGAGCGACAGAGATCCCATTTTAAGAGAAATTTTTGGACGGAGTTATTTTCTTGTTTGGGTACTCAATTAGCTCATAGCTCATCTTATCATCCTCAATCTGATGGTCAAACAGAGATAGTAAATAAATTTTTGGAAGGATATCTTCGTTGTTTTGTATCTAATAAACAAACACAATGGGTCAAGTGGTTACCTCTCGCTGAATGGTGGTATAACACTTCCTTCCATACTGCAGCAAAAATGACCCCATTTATGGCAATTTATGGATATCATCCACCATCGATCACATCATCTTTAAGGGAAAATTTGAAGGTTCAAGCAGTGGAAGATCACATCGAGCATCAGCAAGAAGTTCTCCAACTCTTAAAGGATAACCCGAATTTGGCACAAAATCGAATGAAACAACAGGCAGATCAACATCGCAGCGAGAGAAGTTTTGATGTAGGAGATTGGGTATTTTTACGGCTACAACCATACAAACTAATGTCCCTCAAGCAAGCTAAGAAGGATAATAAATTATCGCCAAAGTACTATGGTCCTTACAAGGTGTTGCAAAAGATTGGTACTATGGCATACAAATTGGAGCTTCCAGCTTCTTCACGAGTGCATCTAGTTTTCCATGTTTCATGCTTAAAGAAGGTTATAGGTGAAAATCTTCCAGTTCAAACAATATTGCCAGAACTTGATGAGGAAGGAAAAATCATATTGGAACCTGAAACGGTCATGGAAACAATAACTCTACAACTACGGAATCGATCAATTTCAGAGTATCTCATCAAGTGGAAGAACTTACCCACTGAAGATTCTACATGGGAGGATGAGAATTTTATACAAAAGCACCCAAAGCTACTCAAGCGTTGAGGACAACACTTTTTTGAAGGAGAGGGGCATGTTAGGTCCCTATATTACTAGTATAGTCCCTTATTGTTGTTAGTGTAACTCCCTTATTGTTATTATTGTACCCTTGTAACCCCCATTTTGTTATTATTGTGCCCTTAAATTATTATTGTTAGGTCGGCTAGGATTACATTGTGGCCTACTAGGATTACATTATGGCCCCATGGACTCCTATATATAGAAAGGAGGTTTTGTAAATTGTATCATCCAAGAATTGTTCATTTATGTAATGTATTGGAGGTTTCCCCCTCGAAGTGGCTTATTTCTAAGGTGTTGATATCTTTTTATTCTATTTTTGGAGTTGGTTACACAACAATAGAATATATGGATTTTGTGAACGAATCCTTCACATGGCACAATCGACGGGGAGGTAAGCACCATATTTCTTCCCGATTGGATAGCTTTATTATGTCTGATAATATCCTTTTGCAAGATCTCTTCCAAGCTTTGATCCTTCCTTGTATGAGATCAAACCATTGGCCTATTTGTTTAGAAATTGACTTGAGTATGGCTCCCCAGAACCACTCCTTTTTCTTTGAATATTTCAGGCTTGAACAACCATATTTTCTTGCCAAGATCGAGGCGTGATGGAAATAAATCAAGATGACTTGTCGTAACTCAATGGAAACTTTCCAAATTAAGTTGAAGGAATTAAAAGGGAAAATTAAATAATGGAATCACACCAAGTTCGGAAACATACATAATGGAAAGCAACAAATGGAGGAAGACGTACATGCGGTCAATCCAATAGAAAATCATCCGGGAAGGGCGAACTGAATCCCTTGCATCTGAAGAAGGGGAAATTTTCAATGACCTGGAGCAATGGAGGAAACAGGAGGAATCATGTTGAGGAAAAAATCACATGTGAAATGGCTCGAGGAGGGGGAGCACGACACGAAATTATTTCACAGGACCATGTTGAAGCAGAGACAGTTCAATTAGATCTTCTCCCTCAATGGATACGATGGTCGGCAGCTAGTGAAACACGAGGAGATATTAGATGAGTTGATTGGCCATTTCCAAACTTTTTTTGAGGAAACAGAAGAGGATCAAAGTGAACCCATTTCCAGAATCAAGCAGTGCATTCCAAAATTAATCTAGGTAGATTAGAATGAGGCTCTTATGTGGGAGATCTCTTTCGTGGAGTTGGAATAAGTTTTCTAGGCACTCCCCATGAATAAATAACTTGGTCTGGATGGATTCATAGCTGAATTATTCAAAGCAGGATGGCACTTCCTTGGGGCCGACATCCACGAGTTAGTGGAAGAATCCCATTGCTTTCAACACATATGGTTGGGGTTGAATGCCACATTCCTCACACTCATTTCTAAGAAGGGAGTGACAATGGACCCCAGTGGATTCTAGCCAATTTCCTTATGCAATTTTATCTACAAAATTATTTTAGAAATTCTTGTCTGAAGGTTGAAGCCCCTTCTGCATGAGATTATCGGCCCCGAACAATATGGCTTTTTTTGAAGGACGACATATCATGGATTGAATATTAGTGGCCCATGAATTTGTAACAATTAAATGTTTGGATGATAAAGGCGCAGTGTGCACAAGTATTTATTAATGAAAGAAGTATAAGTTGTTAAAGTAGCTAGATGCATCCACGCAATTCAGAATAAGCATAAATATAATTTTAGCAGTAGATCCACACTCCAACATCCCTCTGGATGTAGAAAATTGGTTCTGACATCCCCCAAAATTTTATCAAGTGAGACTGTGATCTGCGCTATAGGTCCTTGCCAAAAGGGATGGTAATAAATGGTTTTTTTGATGTGCAGCTAACTATGAACTTGGGTCGATACCCCTTTGAGCCAACACCTCTTGGAATTCCTCCATAATGGAGCCAAGTTGTCTAGATTCCTTCAGGGTTGGCTTACCCTAGGAGGCGCCCTAAGAGAGTTTAAACCCTAGAGATTGTGGGACTTCATTTCTTTCTTTATGAGTCATCCCAGACCTTTGGCTGCGATGATGAAAAGGAACATGGATATGGGGTCCCCTTGGCGCAACCCTCTGGATCCTTGGAAGGTGCATGAGGGAGCCCCATTAACAAGGATGGAATAGAAGGGGGTTACAATCATGGATTTGATCCAACTCATCCAAAAGGGGGAGAATCCAAAAGAATCGAGGATGGAGAAAGATAGTTCCAACTTAGATGGTCATAAGCTTTTGAGACGTCAAGCTTGACGAACATATATGGGGATTTGGATGAGGAGATAGAGTGTTCATTTTGGGTGAAAATGTGAAGTTGGGAAACACTTTTTTTCCCTTTTTTGACGTTGAAAATTGTAATTTTCTATGTTTTTCCAACTTCAACTCCACTAAACTCATATTTTCAATGCAAATTACGCTTTGACATAAAAACAAGATTTGTAGAGAATTGTCTTACCTCCATACTCATATATATATATATATATATATTTTTAATATTGACATATAGAGGGGTAAATTTGTTGTTTACTAACTACATATACTTGAAATTTTTAAGCAAACATAAATAGTCACTTTTTGAACCCTAACCTTTTTTAGGGAAGGTTATTCATTTTTTGGAAATAAACCATATCATCATAATCTACATAGATTGCACTAGCGCACTGACTATTTTTCGGTAATTTTCAAATTAAATCACTATTTTTTTATTAT
The DNA here is from genome assembly GCA_034641835.2 of Pinus albicaulis. NCBI lineage: Eukaryota > Viridiplantae > Streptophyta > Pinopsida > Pinales > Pinaceae > Pinus > Pinus albicaulis. The sequence continues at coordinate 247,407,749 of CM076575.1, read as the reverse complement.
TTTTTGAAATGGATGAAGACAAAAAAAGGGTGATGTTTCAGTACATTTTATGAGCCCTAGATTTTATTTTCAATGTGATCATCAATAAGAAAAATGAGAATACCCTTTTGAAGAAGACAGGGAGAGGAATTGCAATATGATTTTTCTGATTTTTTTGGTGTTGCCATTTTAAAGTTATTGAATTTTCATTCAGTGCAATTTTCAGAACAATGAAAGAAAAGTGACACAGTTTAGTATAAAATTAATAAAAAATTGAAATTTTTAATGAAACTCCACAAATCTTACATCATTAGAAACTAGATTGAGAGATGAATCTAATGGTACCAAGTCTGAAAGATAACATTTTGTTTTTGTAGGTTTTCCACCCCTCCAAAGTTGCAAGTTCCTAAAAACTACAAAATTTTCTGGGTTTTTTGTTGACCAGAAACTCTCGGCCGAGATAATTTCTCGGACAAGAAATTTATTAAACTCTCGGGTGAGAAATTTCAAACTCTCGACTGAGAGTTTAAACCACCACAATTTACATTTAACCGTGCGGCTAAAATCTCATCCGAAAGTTTTAAAAACTCTCGGCCGAGAGTTTGCGCTCGAGAGTTTACCCAAGGCCGACTCTCGGACGAGAGTTTATTAAACTTTAATCGAAATTTTTTTATTTTAGGCCAACACAATGTTTTGGGCGAGAGTTCTATATAAACTCTCATTCTAAATATTAATTCCACACACCACTCTGAACCAGTGAAAGTGTGAAGGTGTGAGGGTCCGAAAAGTGCGAAGGTGCGAGGGTCCAAATTCTTTTTCTGCCAAGGTGTGAATTTTTTCTGGGTGAAAAATTCTTTTTGGCAAAAAAAAAAAAATTAAGTTTTCTTGGGTGTGAATTTTTTTTGGCAAAATTTATTTTGGAATTTTTTTGGTGAATTTTTTTTTTGAAGTTTTTTTGGGTGCATGGATGCATGAAGTATTTTTGCAAAATGTATTTATGAATTTAATTATTTATTTAATTTTCTCTCTTATTGAAAGCATGAAGTACTTATTCTGAAGTCTTTATGTTTTTTTGGGTATTTGGTCCAAATAGAATTGGATTTTAGGTTTCCAATTTTGTGAACATGGGAAACCAAAGGAATTTCCTGTCAAGGCACGATTGAAAAAGAACTGATTCGGCAGAAAAGAATGAGAGATTACAAAAAAAAAATGCGAGTGGAAAGGGAAAGATTAAGCCATGAAATAAATGTGGAGGTAGAGCATCGTGAAAGAGATATAGAGGTGCATGACAATGATGAGGAAATGAGAAATGTTGAGGAACTTGTAAATGCGAATATTGAAAACATAAATTTCAAAGAGAATGTTGAGGAACTTGTCAACGAGAATATTGAAAACACAAATGTCCAAGAGAATATTGATATCGATCTCACTAGTGAGTCAATAGTTTCTTCAATTTGAATTTTGTATATTTTTTTTAAACATTGTAGTTCAAGATAGTTTTAAAATTAAATATATATGTCTATGTGTGTGTGTGTGTGTGTGTCAATTTCAAATTAGAAGTTAATATTTTTTTTTATGCAAGGACAACATCAGAACCACAAGAAGATACTACCACACCTCGAATCTCACTACAATTAATTGGAAGTTCCAAGAATATTGTATATGACTACAAACTTCTAGAAAATATGGATCCAACTAAAATTAAAGAATTGGGACCACCAATGGCTGAAAGGACAGTTCGAGATAAAATAAATTGGGGGTTGAAACATCTTTTTGAAGGTAAATCTATCATAGCACAAGCTCAGATGTTACGTAGATTTTTAAAGCACAAATCTCTCATAAATGTTGTGGAATTATTGGGAATTAAAAGTGAGAAAGAGGTTTTAGCAAATGAAATGGTATAAAAAAATGTGACATCGACGCTTGCCACACTAGCCAAAAAGAAATCTCAAGCTGAAAAGAATGCTCGTAGAGCACTTTTAATAGGTGTACTCGCAAAACAAACTTCATCAAGTCGGTTGATGTCAGCAACTTCAAAATTGTTTAAAACATCAAGAAAAAGTTTATGGAGGCATACAAAATTTAGAATTCAATTATATGAGAATGATGAACTTACATGTTGGGCTAATATCTACAGGAATCCACATCATGATAGACTTCCTGATGGTGTGAGGGATAGGGTAAAAGAGTTTTAGGATTTGAATTCTCATGTGTCGCCAAATGAAAAGGACACTGTGTGACGTCGTATATCTAAGGGAGTTTATGAATCTCATGCCAAACATATAACATAGGTCAGTCAAGTAGAATTATTCCAGAACTTTATGGAGAGTAATATTGATGTGAAGGTTTCCCTTAGCACATTTGTGAAGATTAAACCATGGCATGTCAGGCCTATCATTGTTCGAGACACATGTTGTTGTTGATACCATGTAGAATTCCAATTATTTTATGAGACATTTGTAAATTTTGGCATAAAATATTGGTCAAATGACCCCCCTCCTTCAAGTGTTCGTGAATTTTTATCGAAGATATTATGTGCATGATAGAATAATGAATTATTTTATAAAAAAGAATGTGTTGGTGGAAGAAAATGCCTAGAATGTTCTCATTTGGCACTCTACGATGCAAAATATCCCATTGATCCTAATGATCCCAGGCTGTCAAATATCAATCTAAATTGGAAGCAATATGAAAATGTTACTTACACTCCTGTTGCATATTCAAGCACAGCATCAAAAAATATCACTTTACTTGACAACGACATTTTAGTGACATCTTTTATGGAGAATTTTAGGGTGCAAATATACAAATATATTAAGCATTTCCATATAGCACGATGGCAAGATTTACAGTTCAAGCAATCATGAGATGTGTTCCCAAAAGGAACAATATTATCAGTGGTTGATTTCACTGAGAATTACACGTTTAGTCCACAAAAGGAGATACAAAGTGAGTATTATCATTCAGACCAAGTACCTATATTTGTGCATATTTTGTATAGACATGCAGAGCTTGATATTGATGGTTTTGATAGCGATGGAAATAATCGTGAGGTGATTAAGGAGTACCATTTCTACTTGTAGAGATGATCGAACACATGATACATGTTTTGATCAACATTGTTTTAATGTTATTTATAATGAATTGTTGAAACAAATGGTCACTTTTAAATAACATTGGGTATGGTCAAATGGTTGTGTTGGTCAATTTAAATCAGAAAGATCATTCTTTTGGTTGTCTCGTCTTCATAAGAGAACCAGCATTCAACATACATGGAATTTCTTTGAGACAGGGCAGGGAAAAGGAGAGCACGATGGTGCTGGGGCATGCGTAAAATGTGCACTTAGGAGGCATCAATTGAATCACTCAGCTTCCCGACTTACAAATTCTTTAGATGTTGTTAATTGGTGCAAAGACAATTTAAGTCATGTATCGAAGCCAAGGATGGTTGATGTGCATAGGTAAGCATACACATTTAACTAAAAATATATTATACATGTCTAGAGATATATTTCTATACATATGTGTGTATTTTTTTATCAAAAAAATATTAAATATTATTCAAAATTTGACTCATACATGTGTGTGTTTTTCTCAAGCAGTCACTTTTGGAATATTGCAATGGGTGATGTTGATAGATAGTTGCCATTTAATTGCCTTGTAATCCCTCAAACAAGAAGTTTACAGTCAATTAGGAGTAAGAACATGACAAATATACATTGCATTGAGAAACGAAAGTGCTCTTTCTTTTGTTCTGCATGTATTGATCAGACAGGGTCCATCAATGACTATGAAAACCAAATTAAGAAATTTGTTAAACCATGGAAACAAGAAGAATTGACACCATTTCCCCCATTTAGAAACGTGACTGACAAGGAAATGGACAATGAAGTGGTTGTGATTGACAATGATTATTATCGTGTTTCTGATATGGTTAGTGAAGGTGATGACTTCGTTATCATTGCACCAAAAAATAATCAAGAAAAAGTGCATTATTATTTATTACGATGCACTATGTCTAAATCCACGTTGCTGCAAGAGTATAATGATCCATCAAATTATACATACCCAGTCGGTTCAATGGAGTTAATGGACATTTCTTTGAAGAAGTAAAGAAATGTAAAGATCATATTATTTTTCAAGATTACCAGCCAGAGGTTATTTATGCCCAATATAGTCACTTGGTCATAGCAACTTGGTTGCAGTTGAAGCAAGTGAAGAGTATAAAAAAACAACGACAATGGAGGTTATCTATAGATGATCATGATGCCATTCTAGAAAATTTGCCACTAGCACATTTCATATGAGTGGAGCACATTGTTCAAGATAAACAATGAACTTTGATTCTAGGGTTAGAACATATAATTGCTAAAATGCATTGGAATTTATATATTTTAAGACTATATTGTGTATTGCTTTAAAATAAATGGACATGTGGATGGTTAGATGTGTGTTGGTACAAACAATATATTATGATCTACTAGATAAGGGTGATTTGCTCGATAATTAAGTTACGGTGATTTCATGCATCCATGATATGGTGATTTAATGCGTCCATGATGTTTACTCCTAGATGATCTTAACTCGCCCCTTTTTTTGCATGGATATGATGGTGATGAATGAATATTTAATTACATATGTATATTATTGTATCGTTAGTTTAGTATTGATAAAAAATGTCATCATATTTGCATCTCTTCACTAGTTTAGATTAGTTTATATTTGATGTGGCTAATCTCTTCATTATTGTCTCTTCTCATGATGGAGGTCTCCTAATTTTATTTTCTTATTGACATGTT